>VBSM01002616.1:5279218-5290095 GCA_008086735.1 Cheirogaleus medius | reverse complement strand
AAAAAAAAAAAAAAAAAATACTAGTGAAGAAATGAGAAGCTAATTTTTGCATGAAGCAGTGGATGATATATACTTTTTAAATTTTTTTCTCTTTTAGAGATGAGGTCTTGCTCTTGCCCAGGCTGTACTCAAATTCCTGGGCTCAAGTAACACTGCAGCCTCCCGACTAGCTGGGACTACAGGTGTACACCACTGCACCTGGCTATTTTGATCAATATGAAGGACTCCCAATCTGCTATGACTAAGATCTTGTTGGTTACTATAGAAAGAACTTGGTTGGAGAAGATGTAGCTCAGGAATTTTACTTTTTGAGCTTTCACATAATGCACTTTTCAGGATTAGCCCCCAAAGAAGTGGTGCAGCAGTATTCAGGATGTCTTAGAACAAGAGTTTATGTGAGGGCAATATGGGATCTGAATCAAGATAATATACAGTAGGTATGATTCATTCATTCAACAAACATGTTGGCCACAGATCTAGGCCCTAGAAATGAACATAACAATGAATATAACATAACATCCCTCCTCTCTTAGAGTTTATTTTTAAATGAGAAAAGACAAATGATCAAATAGTTTGTTAAAAGTTATTAAGTGGTATAAGGCAAGTTATTGTATAATTTCATCAAGGAAGACCCCTATAAGGTGTGGTTTGAACAGAGCTCAGAAGATAGGGAGTCAGCCTTGTGGCTCTCAGGGAGAGAAAACCATCTTGCAGAAGAAATAGTTCAAAGGATGCAAAATGTAACTGAAACAACAAAAAGGCTGGTAGAATAAGGGAAGAGGATAATGGTTGGAAATGGTTATCTGGGAACATGATTTTGTAGGGTTTTATAGGGAATGGTAAAGATTTTAGCTTTTATTCATGGTATGACAAATTTGGAAGTGTATGAGCAATTAAGTGACATAATCCTACATTTTATCACTGGTTACTATTTGAAAAAAAACTGTTGGGGAAGTGGGAGGTGAAAGAAAAAAATGAAAAACTGTAAAGGAGCAATTTTGCAAGCAGACAGGCCAGTTTGAGTGACTTTGCATTAATATAGGTAAAAAATTTATACAGGCGTAGATTAGGAGAATAGCAATGGAGACAGTAAGATTTCAAGTATATTATTAAGGTAAAATTACAATTGCCAGATAGGTGGATGTAAGGAAAATCAAGGGTTCTCAACACAGGTATATCCTCTGATTTTAAATTTTAAAAAGAAAAAGAAAAATCAAGCATATCTCCAAAGGTTTTGACCTAAAAAAATGGAGTTCTTTTCTACTGAGATGAAGATGACTAGGGGTTGGGGTGAGAACTTTTTTTGTGGGGTTAAGTATAAAAAATTTCATGTGGAATATGTTGAGTTTGAGAAAACTATTAGACCACCATTTGGAGATATCAGGTAGTCACTTGAATATATATATTGGGAATTTAGGGTCAAGGTCAGGGCTAGAGAGATACAAATATGGGAAGTATGGTTGTATAAATAGTATCTAAAGCGGTAGGACCAGATGAGATCACAGGGAAAATGATAATGGATAAAAAGAAAAGGTCAGCCAACTGAACCATGGGGTGCTTATATATTTAAAGAAGAATGATTCAGTAAAGAAGAGTGAGGGGGGCAGCCTGTGAAATAAGAAAGGCAAAAAAGAAGAAAACAAATTAGGGGAGAAGGGTGTCCCAGAAGCCAAGTTTCACAAAAGAGGGCGTGGTGAAGTGTGTAACATGTCACTGAGGGATTGACAAAATGACTGAATTGACCATATGATTTGATTTGAGTTCACTAGTATGGCTTCAGCGGAGCAGTGAGGAAAAAAAGGTGATTCAACTGAACTGGGGAGGGAATGAGAGGGGAGAAAGTGAAAATAGTTTTTAGAAGAGGAGTATTGTAGGGCATCACAAGATGGTGGAACAGGAAGCCTGAACCCACCTTCTCCTGTGGAGAAACGCATTTAATTATGATACACAGACAAAATTCCTCTGTGAGAAATCCATAAACCAGGTGAAGCTTCCTGTGCCACAGGCAAGTCTGAAATCAACTGCTTCGAAGCCAGGTAGGAAATTTCAGGGAACTGTCTCTTACCAGAGCCTCCCGCCACCTCTGCACAGCACGGTGCAATTGGGAGATCTTCAATTTCCGTCTTCTTTCTATGGAGGGGAAAAAGTATAACATATATGCAAAATGTTGACTTTTAGGGGCCTGCCCGAGGGGCCAAGTTTCTGTCTTTCCTGAACCCAAGAACTGACAGGAACAGGGCGCCACGTTGCGGTCTCGGAGACGCAAAGACGGTGCTAAAGTCTGCGGTCTCACAGACAAACACTAGGCGGAGCTCCAGCACCGTAGATTACCCTAGCACCAGCGAGCCCGCGGTATCGCAGACGCACAGTAGGGGGAGCTCCTGAGCAGAAAACAAAACCAGTAAATTACACGCACAAGCCTAGAGACGACATATTTCTACAAAAGGCTTGAGAAGCCTCCAGAATCTCTAGCCAGGCTGAATAGAGAAAGTCTTTTTTAAAAAAAATCTATTTTTTTATACTGGGGGATGAAGCAAAAAAGAAAGCAGCTCCTTTACTGGGCCCTATTCCGTGGCAGATCCTTGTTCCATAGGGTTAAGGAACACTGAGGAAATAAACGTTGTTTGGAAAAATCCAGGTGTAGTTGCTTTGTATGTTGTGATGGGTAGAATGGATGAAGTGAAGTGTGAAAGCCCCTCACACCCTCAGTCTTGACTCTGACTATATCCTTGAACCCTGGGGTGGGAAAAGGGCCACGTTCATTCCTCCTCCTTGAGATTGTTGACAGCCATGTAGTGAGGGAGAACAACAGGTAAAGAGAGGGACATGCTCAGCATGTTGGCAAAGATGACAAGCTACATGTCTGTGACATTCCTGATCAGCTCTGCTTGGCTCTGACACCATCTGCACACAGCTCAAGGTAGGAGACCTGGACTGAGGAGAAAGTCTTTAATATAGAAAACTGGACTGCAAAATCTGGGAGAGGTGGATGATTCTTCAATGCTGAATACCAACAAAAAAATAACAAGACATATAAAGAAACAGAAACATGACACACTTTAAAAAAACCCAGAAACCTCGAAATGAATGAAGATCTATGAGTTGCCAAGGAATTCAGAAATATCATTATAAGAATGTTTGATGAATTAAAAGAGCATAGACAACAAAACAAAATCAGGAAAATGATGCTTGAACAGACTGAGAATATCAGAGAGATAGAAACTAAAAGGAAGAACCAAATTCTGAACTGAATAATACATAACCGAACTGAAAAATTAATGAGAAGGATTCAACAGCAAACTTGACCAAGCAGAAGAAAGAATCAGCAAACTAAAAAACAAGACTTTCAAAATTGCTGAGGCAGAGGAGGAAAAAGAATGAAATACTATTAAGAGTGCCTAAGGGACTGATGGGACATTATCAAACAGAACATCATTATGGGAATTTCAGAAGGAAAAGAGAGAGAGAGAGGTAGAGAAATATTTGAAGAAATAATGGCCAATAATGTCCCAAATCTGATAGAAATGAACTTACAGATCAAAGAACTTCAATGAGGTAAATCTAAAGAGACTTACACCAAGACACATCATAATAAAACTCAAAAGCCACAAAGAGAGAATCTTGAAAGCACCAAGAGAAAAGCAACTCCAAGACCTCTTATTAGATTATCAGCAGATTTCTCAGAAACTTTGCAGACTAGAAGGGAATGAATGACACATTCAAAGTACTCCAAAAAATACCGAGCAAGAATACTATATTTATCAAAACTGTGCTTCAAAAACAAAGGAGAAATTAACACTTTCCCAGAAAAACAAAAGCTAAGAGCATTCATCACTGCTGGGTCTGCCTATAAGAAATGCTGATGGTGCTTCCTTCAAGCTGAAGAGAAAATATAATAAACAACAAGACAAAAACATATAAACATATAGAAGTCCTGATAAAGGTAAATGTATAGACATACATATAATCCTATAGTATTGTAGGTGTGAAAATCACTTTTAAGTCTTATTTATTTATTTATTTTGAGACAGAGTCTCACTCTATTGCCCTGGCTAGAGTGCCATGGCATCAGCCTAGCTCACAGCAACCTCAAACTCCTGGGTTCAAACGATCCTGCTGCCTCAGCCTCCCGAGTAGCTGGGACTACAGGCATGCGCCACCATGCCTGGCTACATATTTTTAGTTGGCCAATTAATTTATTTCTATGTTTAGTAGAGGTGGAGTCTCATTCTTGCTCAAGCTGGTTTCGAACTACTGACCTTGAGCGATCCCACCTTGGCCTCCCAGAGTGCTAGGATTACAGGCGTGAGCCACCGTGCCCAGTCATCACTTTTAAGTCTTACATAGAATTTTAAAAACAAAAGCATAAATTAATAAATAAATAAATAAATAAAAACAAAAGCATAAAAAGTAATTATATATGTATGTTAACAGATACTCATAAAAAGGTAATTTGTGTTATCAATAATATAAAGTGGAAATGAGACAGAGATAAAGTGTAGCATTTTTATACATGGATGAAGTTGTTAACAGTTTAAAATAGAATTTTACAACTTTAAGATGTTTTATATCATTGCAATGGTAAGTATCTACAAAATATATACAAAGGGAAATGAGAAGGGAATAAAAATATATCACTTAGAAAAAATTAACAAAACACAAAAGATAGCAAGGGAAGAGAGGAGGGACAAAAATGCTACAAGACATACAGAAAGCAATGAAAAAGATGGCAATAGTGAGTCCTTTCCTATCTGTAATTACTTTAATGTATTAAACAAACCAATTAGAAAACATAGATTGGCTAAATGGATAAAAAAATAAGACCCAACTATATACTGTCTACAAGAGACTCACTTTAGCTCTAAGAACACACATCAGCTAAAAGTGAAGGGATGGAAAAACATTTCATGTAAATGGGAACCTAAAGAGAGCAGAGAAGGCCATACTTAATATCAGACAAAATGGACTTTAAGACATAAACTGTTAGAAAAGGAAAAGATATATAATGCATTATATAATGATGAAAAGAGTTCATTGGGAATATTAACAATTATAAATATCTACACATCTAACAAGAGAACTCCCAGATATATGAAGCAAACATTGACAGAACTGAAGGGGGCATCTTTTTGTGTCCTTATTGGCCATTTGTATATCAATAGAAGTTGGCAACAGCACAAATAGTTAGGAGGCTATCAATACTCTTCTTTCAGTTATGAATCAAACAACCAGAAAGACGATCAATAAGGAAACAGGACCTGAACAACAGTATAGATCAATTTGTCCTAACAAACATTCCATCCAACAATAGCAGAATACACATTCTTAAGGGCACATGGAACATTCTTCAAGATAAATGACATGTTAGGCCATAAAATAAGCGCTAACAA
Source organism: Cheirogaleus medius (assembly GCA_008086735.1). Classification (NCBI taxonomy): domain Eukaryota; kingdom Metazoa; phylum Chordata; class Mammalia; order Primates; family Cheirogaleidae; genus Cheirogaleus; species Cheirogaleus medius. The sequence goes on along the minus strand of VBSM01002616.1, from coordinate 5,284,705 downwards.
ATTTAAGAAGTTTGGGCTGGATGTGGCAGTCCATACCTATAATCCCTGTACTTTTGGAGGCCAAAGTGGGAGGATAGTTTGAGGCCAGGAGTTTGAGACCAGCCTTGGCAACATAGCAAGATGCTGTCTCCACAAAAATTTAAAGATTAGCTGGGCACAGTGGTGCACACCTGTAACCCCAGCTACTTGGGAGGCTAAGGCAGCAGGATTATTTGCGCCTAGGAGTTTGAGGCTACAGTGAGCTATGATCACGCTGCTGCACTCCAACCTGGGCAAACAAGACCCTGTCTCTTAAAAAAAAAAAAATTAAGAACATTGTAATTATACAAAGTATCTTCTCCAACCACAATGGAATAAAATTAGAAATCAATAGCAGAAGGAAAACAAGTCCACAAATATGTGAAAATTAAGCAATGCACTCTTAACAAATGGGTCAAAGAAGAAATCACAAGTGAATTTAGAAAATATCTGGAAACAAAATGAAAACATACAAACTTATGGAATACAGTGAAAGTAGTACTAAGAGGGAGTTTTATAGTGGTAGATGCTTATATTAAAAAAGAAGAAAGATCTCAAATCAACAACTTAACCTTACACCTGAACTAGAAAAGAAGAATAAACTAAGTACAAAGATAACAGAAGGAAGGAAATAATAAAGATCATAGCAGAGTAACTTAAGTAGAGAATAGAAATACAATAGAAAAAAAATCAAAGAAACCAAGAGTTTGTTTAAAAAAAATAGATCAGCAAAATCGACAAACTAGCTAGGCCAACTAAGAAAAAAGAGAAATGATTCAAATAACTAAAATTAGAAATGAAAGGGGGGACATTACAACAGATGTCATAGAAATAAAAAGGATTATGAGACTGCTATGAACAGATATGCCAACAAATTGGAAAACCTAAAAGAAATGGGTAAATTCCTAGAGACATACCACTTACAAAGACTGAATGATGACAAAATAAAGAACCTGAATGGATTATTGAAAATCAATAACCAAAAACTTCCCAAAAAAGAAAAGCTCAGGACCAGATGGCTTCACTAGGGAATTCCACTACACATTTAAAGAATTAATAACAATCCTCCTCAAACTCTTTCAAAGAGTTGAAGAGGAGGGAACACAGAAAATTCTATGAGGCCAGCATTACCATGATACCACAACCAGACAAAGACACAACAACATGAAAACTATAAACCCCTATTCCTGATGAATATACATGCAACAAACAAGGTACATAAGGAATTCACCTCAATGTGATAAAGGTCATATGTGACAAACCCACAGCTGATATCATACTCAATGGTGAAAGACTGAAAGCTTTTCCTCTAAGATTAGCAACAGTACACTGATGCCCACTGTCACCAGTAATATTTAACACAGGAAATTCTAGTGAGAGCAATTAGGCAAGAAAAAGAAATAAAGGATATCCAAGTTTGAAAAGTAAAATTATCTCTATCTACAGACAATATAATCTCATATTTTAAAAATTCTAAAGATTCCACCAAAAATTACAACTAATAAATAATTTCAGCAAAATTGCAGGATACAAAATCAATGCACAAAAATTAATTGTATTTCTATTCACTAACAATGACCAAACAGAAAAGGAAATTATAAAAACAATTCCATATACCTTAGCAGCAAAATAGATAAGATACAAGAAGTTGAAAGACTTATACACTGAAAAGTACAAAACATTGCTGAAAGAAATCAAAGAAGATATAAATAAATGGAAAGACTTCTCATGCTTGTGACTTGGAAGACTTAGTATTGTTAAAATATCCATACTACCAAAAGCAATCTACAGATTCAATGAACTCTCTATCAGAATCCCAATGCAGAAATAGAAAAATAATCCTAAAATTTACATGGACTCTCAAGGGACACTGAATAGCCAAAATAATCTTGAAAAAGGACAAAGTTGGAGGCCTCAAACTTCCTCATTTCAAAACAAACCACAAAATAACAGTAAGTAAGATGGTGTGGGCCAGGGGCAGTGGTTCACACCTGTAATCCTAGTACTCTGGGAAGCCAAGGAGGGAGGATTGCTTGAGCTCAGGAGTTTGAGACCAGCCTGAGCAAGAACAAGACCCCATCTCTACTAAAAAAATAGAAAAAATTAGCTGGGCCTGGTAGCACATGCCTATAGTCCCAGCTATGTGGGAGGCTGAGGCAGGAGGATTGCTTGAGCCCAGAAGTTTGAGGTTGCTGTGAGCTAGGCTGATGTCATGGCACTCTACTCAGGGCAACAGAGTAAGTCTCTGTCTCACACACACACACAAAAAGATGATGTGATAATACCATAAAGATAAATATATAGACCAATGGAACAGAATAGAGAGGATAACAATAAATGTTTGTATTTATGGGCAGGTGATCTTCGACAGGGTGCTTAGATCACACAATGGGGAAAGGACAGTCTCTTCAACTAATGACAATGTAAGGATAAACTGGATATCCACATGCAAAAGAATGAAATTGGACTCTTACCTTACACCACCACATAACAAAAATTAACTTAAAATGGATTAAAGACCTAACTGTTAGACTAAGACTATAAAACTCTCATAGAAAAATATGGGGGGATAGCTTCAGGACACTGTATTTGGTAATGATTTCTTGGATAAGTCACCAAAAACACAGGCAACTAAAGCAAAAATAGACAAATTGGAGCACATCACACTTAAATTCTTCTGCACATTGAAGGAAACAATGGAGTGAAAAGGTAACCTATTAAATGGGAGAAAATAATTGCAAATCATATATCCAATAGAGGGTTAATATCCAGAATATATAAGGAACTTCTGAACTGAACAACAAAAACTTGATTTTAAAATGGACAAAAAATGGCCAGCTGGGCATCCCAAGGCTGATCTGAGGTAGTATCCAGAGTCCCAGGGCAACAAAGCAATGGCTGAGCTCAAACACTTCATCCTACAAGTCAAGCAACTCTAGTACCTTGCTCCCCCGGGGCTAGAGTCATTGTTGTGCTGCTCCCTGTCCCCCCAAGGGCTCAAACTACAGTAATATTTGGTCATTCTGAGGTACTTGCTGCTGTTGCACTTGGTCTTACAGAGTCTGGAATTCTGCCAAGCCCACCATTCCAGGATCTAGAGTCATCACTGCTTGGTGCCTCATCCCCTGGGACCCAAGTTGCCTACTGAGCCCTATTGTCTCAAGCTCCTGAATTACAGTCGTACCCTGTGCCCCAGGCTCAACCCTCCAGATCACTGCTTCTTCCCTGGAGTTGGGGCAGGGCATTCCACCCGCCCCTGGGGTAGAATCACAGCTACAACCTGACCTCCTGCACCCGAGCTGCTAGGGAATGCCTCAGAATCACAGATCCTGGCTCTGTGGGCAGCTGACATCCAAACCTGCCACAGAGCAAACCTGCACCCCAAGACCCAAGTGCCACAATAGGTTTGTGAGACCCTGAGCCTAGGACCTCAGCCCCACAGCTACTCTGAGCACCTATACCCGGAACAACCCAGTGCTGCAGCTGCCTGTAGGCCATGTCAGACCTGACACCAAGAAGGATCCCCTGGGCTAAGTCTCCTTGGTATGAGGAAAATGAGAATAGGACCCCAAAAGCCCTTGTCATTGAGGACATTAACAACCTATGCCACTACCACCACTACAACAAAGTTCTACAGCCCAGGTCACTGAGGTGCCCACAGTTACTGCTGATGTTAAACACAGCTGAAGAAGTTACACGGAGACTATACCACTATGCCTACCTGGAAATAGAGTCAACTGGTGCACTAAGACCCAACTGCAGATGTGGGTCTTTCTCTATGAAATCCACCCTAGAAAGTTTGGAAGAGGTAATTGTTCCACCAGATGCACAGACGTCAGTGCAAGGACACAAGAAACATGAAAAAGAAAGGAAATAGAACTCCACCAAAGGAACTTAACTGTCTAGTAACAGGCCCCAGTGAACAGACCCCAATCAATGGATTGCCAGAAAAGGAAATCATAATAATGATCTTAAGAAAACTCAATGAAATACAAGAAAATACAGATAGACAATTCAACGAAACCAATGGTTAGTTCCTTTTTTATCAATGAGTAGTATTCCATGGTATGGACATACCACAGTTTGTTTAACCATTTACCTATTAAAGGCCGTTTGGATAGTTTATACAGTTTGGGGCTACTAGGAATAAGGCTGCTATGAACATTCATGTATAAGTTCTTGTGTGGAAATAAGTTATATCTCTGGGATACATGTCCAAGGATGTACTACTGTATTGTATAGTAAGTCCATTTTTAATTTTGACAAAAATTGCCAGGTAGGTGGTGTGGTCTGAATGTTTGTGGTCCGCCCCCACTAAATTTATATGTTGAAATCCTAATCCCCAATGTGATGATATTAGGAGGTAGGACCTTTGGGAGGTGAGCCCTCATGAATGAGATTAGTGCCCTTATGAAAGAGACCCCAGATAGCTTATTGGACCCTTCTGCCTTGTGAGGACACAGTGAAAAGACAGCTGTCTGTGAACCCTCATCAGACAGCAAATCATTGGTGCCTTAATATTGGACTTCCTAGCCTCCAGAACTGGGAGAAAGAAATTTCTGTTGTTTATAAGCCACTCAGTCTATGGTGTTTTAGTATAGCAACCCAAACAGACTAAGACATTGGGCTATTATCCAGAGTGACTATAATATTTTATATTCCCATCAACAATGTGTGAGAGATCCAGTTTCTCTACATCCTTGTGAGCATTTGGTGTTATTGCAGTTTTTAGTTTTAGCCATTCTCATATATGTGTAATGACATTTCATTGTAGTTTTGTTATATTTACATTTTCTAATGGCAAATTATGTTGAACATCTTTTCATGTGTTTAGTTGCCACCTATATATCCTCTGGTGAAATGTCTGTGAATGTCTTTTCTGTGTCATGTTCAATTTTGTAGTTGAATTGTTTACTTTTTTATTGAGTTTTGAGGCTTCTTTATACATTCTAGGCAAAAGAACTTTGTCTAATAAGTGACTTGAAAATATTTTCTCTCAGTCTGTGGTTTGTCTTTTCATTTTTTAAACATGGTTTTTTGTGTGTGTGTGGCAGAGCAAACGTTTATTTTGACGAGGTTTAATTTATCTATACTTCCTCTTGGGAATTGCGCTTTTTGTGTCAAATATAAGAACTCTTAGTCCTAGGTCTCAAAGATTTTCTCCTGTGTTCTTTCCTAGAAATTTTGTAGTTTTACATTTTGCATTTAAGTTCATGATATATTCTGTTAATTTCTGTATAAGGTGTAAGATCTAGGTTGAGGTTTATTTTTTGCCACTGAATGTCCAATTCCTCCAAAATATTTGTTGAAAGGCTATCCTTCCTGCATTAATTGCTTTTGATCCTTTGTCAAAAATTAACTGTGCATTTTTGTGTGGGTCTGAGTTCTCTCTTCTGTTCCATTGATCAACATGTCCTTCCTTCAGTATCATGCTCTTTTGATTACTGTGACCAATTTTTAATAACTGTC
>VBSM01002616.1:5259075-5277668 GCA_008086735.1 Cheirogaleus medius | reverse complement strand
TATATTTTTAGTTGTCCAGCTAATTTATTTCTATTTTTAGTAGAGACGGAGTCTTGTGCTCTTGCTCAGTCTGGTCTCGAACTCCTGAGCTCAAAGGATCTGCCCACCTTGGCTTCCCAGAGTGCTAGGATTACAGGCGTGAGCCACCACACCCGGCCAACAATGCCATTTCTTGACTATAGTTAAGAGAAGTGAGTGAATTTGTCTACCAAAAACAAGTACAAGAATGTCCAGAGTAACTATTCATATTTACCAAAAAATGAAAAAAAATCATCAATAGTGGAATGGATAAATTGTGGCATATTCATACAAAATAAAACTATACACAAAAAAATAAATTGCTAAAGAAGTGGGAACACATGGATAAATCTCAAAGACATAACACTGAGTGAAATGGGCCAGACATGAAGAAAACATACTCTCTGATTCCATTTTTGGGAAATGCAGAACAGGAAAAACTAATGGTAGCAGAGATCAAAATAATGGCTACCTTTGGAGAAATGTAGCTCGGAAAGGGGTGGAGTGAGCCCTTGGATGGCTGGATGCAATCTATATGTTGATCTCTGTGTTGATTGCGTAGAAGTATGCAAAAATTCCTTCAGCTGTACGTTTAAAACTTGTGAACTTTACTAAATATATACGTCGGTGAAAAGTAACAAAAACAACAACAAATAAATGGACACTCGAATTCCAGGATTTAAAGAGGGAGAGACTGGTTAGGAGAAACAAAGATACGTAGAACATAATTTCAAAAAATTAGGGAGTAGAAACTTCATTCATGAAGTATTTTTAATGTTAAATACAGAGTTGTTCTTGCTATTATTTCAGGGATTCTTAGTTGGCTCTGATTTTCTCCCTCCACAGACCTAGTTGTCTGCAGTTATTTCAAGGAATATAATGGAATTATTTTTTAAAATTATAATTTTTATTTATTGTTACAAATGCTAAAGAAATCAAACTACAATGTGAATGTTTCACTTTTCTAAGTTAGAAAGTTATAACTGTGGGCTGAAATTGGGGGAAAGTGAGGCAGCCCAGTGCGGTGGGACGTCAGGCTCGGGATAGGCTGCATGGGTGGGGCTGGATTGACCTGAAAAAGAAGTCTGGATTTCTAGAAGGCTTGAGATGCTCAGAGTGGATTGCTGCTGGTGTTCTACATGAATGCAGTATCAAATAGACAAGCTCGAGGTGATAGTTACAGTGAAGGTTGTCTGGATCAAACAGATGCTCATATTTGACTGTTCATTTGGTTTCATGTTGGCCTTTGGATCTCTGATCGTGGCTATGTGGATTCTCTCTGGAGGTTATGTTGCTAAAGAAAAAGCTGTTAGTATATTCTGGAATTGCTGTATCTTTCCAGAATGGCTTCATCTTCTTTGGAGGACTGGTTTTTAAGTTGGGCCACACTGAAGACTTATGGCAGTGAAAACATCTGATTTCCTACAGCATGGCAGCCCTGCATGGGTTTTTGTTTTGTTTTGTTTTGTTATTTGTTTTTGTTTTTTTACTGCTCACTCCCAATCTTTTCTAATGCCATTTTCTAAACTTATTTCTAAGTGTAGTCTCAGCTTAAAGTTATGTAATACTAAAATCATGGGAACTCCCTATTTAAACAACAACAAATCTATTGTGGTATGCACTTGATTAACTTATAAAATGCTAGAAGAAACTATTTCACAGAGTAATTTTGTCAAGTTTTATCATGGTATAATTTGTTAAAAATAAGAAGAAATTACAAAAAACATTATGGATTCATCACTATGAGTATTTCTCATGTGTTAGGTCCAAAGCCTCAATGAAAGTGTTCTGAAGATTTAACACGTTTATTTGTGGCCTCTTCTGTGTCAAATGTTAAATGAAATATAAACATTTTCTTGTTTTTAAAAACTGAAAAAATAAATAAATAAATAAATAAACTTATAGCTCTCATCCAGACCCTGAAGGATTTCAGGATCCAACTGCCTACCTGGCATACCCACTTGGCACCTTAAACACAATATATTCAAAATTGAACTTGTTATCTTCTACACAGCCTGTCCTCCTTTAAGTTTATCCACCATCCTGCATTTCCCATAATTGCCTCACCACAAACTTAAATATCAAGCTAGATTTTCCCCTCTACTTTAAACCTACCCTTCCAAGCAATCAAAAAATTCTGTTGATTCTGCACCATTGATATCTCTTGCCTGTTTCCTCTCTCATATTGTACCTCCTACATTCACCTAGCTTGACTTCTCTCATCATCTCTCTTGTAGATTGTAACAGCAATTTCTCAAAGAATGAGTGGCAGTCCATAGTCCTCCTAAGAGTCCAGGAAATGACCAAAAAATAAAAGTTTATTTTCATTTTTATGGACTGAGGCACAATTCTATATATTTTCATTTATATATATATAAGAAAAGATTAACTGCTAATAATCACCTAAATAAGTTACTAAGGATTACTGAAATTTTGTGTTAATAAGCTAAAATTAGCACATTAATAGAATTTACTGATTAAATTAGTATTCTACAAAGAATTCTGGCTGAATGTAATGTTATTGTGTATATGTAGTTGGAATTACCCTAATTTTCAGAAAGGACATTTTGTTATCAGTGTCATGGTTTTCAGTTCCTGCTTTTTTGCTTTTTAATGATAGTTTCCCATAAGTAGATTTATATCACAAAGCTTTATGTTTATATCTATAATTAAAGATTCATACATTTTGATTCAGATATTAATATTTATAACTCTAATGCTAAAGTAGATGTAATTAAAATCCCACCAAACTTGATTTTTTAAAAAAGTGACATTTCATCCTAATGACTCAGTACTTTGTCCTCAGGAAAGTGGCAACAAGAGGGATAAGGTGAGTTATGGGATCATTTCCTCCCCTGCAAAATGGACCACAATCAAGATTTTGAAGTCCACTGTCTTTGTTATCATGTTGCTTTTAATTTCAGCCTTCTTCTCCAAACACACACACATACACACTCTCTCTCTATGACTTTAGTCTATATTACCAGAAAGTGATCAGTGATCTTTTTTCATACAAAAAATGTAATTGTGTCATATTTTTGCTCAGAGCACTTCAGTTTTTACATTGACTTCAGCAATGATTGTTAACATACTTTAGTTACTTTTCATCTGAGAATAAAGAAATAATAAACAAAGCTTTTTACATCCTTCCAAGAAAAATGTACATATACATATATACACAATATAATTTTGTATAATTTTGGAGGTTTTGCAACACTTCTGAAGCCTATCCATAGATCTTCTAGGCATCTCCCCTAGCCTATACAATAAAAATGGAATCTCCTTTGAATAGAATAAAAAACTCTTCACCTGCCCAGCCAAGCTCTTCACTTCCCCACCCCCCCACCTTCAAAAGGAATTTTCAGAGCATACCATGTTCTCTCTTTATCTCTTTTTTTAAATAAATTTTTAATTTTAGTATAGATTTACAGAAAAATTGTGGTGATAGGACAGTTTCTATATTCCCCACACCCACTTTTCCCTAATATTAACATCTTACACCAGTAAGGTATTAATAAATTTGTTACAATTAATGAAGCAACATTGATATGTTATTAGCTAAAATCCATACTTTATTCAGATTTTTTTTTCATTTTTACCTAATATCCCATTTCTGTTTCAAGATCCTATCCAGGGTACCACATGACATTTTGTTGTTATATCTCTTTTGGCTCCTCTTGGCTGTAACAGTTTCTCAAATTTTCCTTGTTTTTGCTAACCTTGACAGTTTTAAGGAGTACTAGTTAGATATTTTGTAGAATAATCTTTAATTGGGATTTGTCTGACGTTTTTCTTATGATGAGAATGGGGTAATATGTTTTAGGCAGGAAGACCACAGAGGCAAAGTAACATTTTCATCACATCATATCAAGAATACATACTTATCAATGTGCCTTATCACTGTTGATGTTAACCTTGATCTGCTGGCTTAGGTAGAATTTGTCAGGTTTCTCTATTGTAAAATTACTCTTTTCTTCCCCTTTCCATACTGTACTCTTTGAAAGGAAGTCACTATGCACAACCCATACTTAAGGAAGGGGGATTACACTGTGCTTCTTTGAGGGCACAGTATCTACATAAAGTACCTGAAATTCTTCTGCATGGAATATTTGTCTATTTTACCTTTCCTTATTTTATTTAATTTATTTATTTGTTTTGAGACAGAGTCTTGCTCTGTCACCCAGGCTACATTGCAGTGGCATCATCATAGCTCACTGCAACCTTAAACTCCTGGGCTCAAGAGATTCTTCTGCCTCAGCCACCTCGAGTAGCTGGGACTACAGGCATGCACCAACATGCTTGGCCCTTTCCTTTATTTTTAAATATGTTTACCTCTATCTGGAATGCTGAAATAATAAAACAATTCAAAAATTTCTATGGTTTAACACACATTATATTTCATGTTCATTCCAAAATGTCTATCAGCAAGTGTCTGTGATCCACATAGTCCCTCAGAGACTCAGGCTGCCAGAAGTTCTACCATTAGGTAGCTGTACCTTCTGAAACATACAACTTCATCACTTGCCAAGGCAAATGAAGAGCACTGGAGTGTTTTGCACTAGCAATTAAATGCTTTAACTTAGTAATGACATGTCTACCCATAACTCACTGACTAGAAGTAGTTATTAACACATAGAATTCTGCCTAACTACAAGGAGTTGGGGAAGTATAATCCTCCCTTTTGCCTGGAAGGAGAGAACTAAACATGGGTGAGTACTAGAAGTTTCTACCCCAATTGCCCACCAAACAAAATCCTATTCTTCCTCCAATTCTCATTTAGTTGAAATGCTATGAAGCTTTCACTGTCTCTTCCAGATAGACTTTAGGTCCCCTCCATTCTCCTTCAGCACTTTGTAGATATCAGCATTAAAACAGCTATTAATATCATATTACATTATAATTGTTGGTTTGCATGTCCTGTAAAAGAAAACAAACATATTTTTTCAGCTTGGTATCCTCAGCATCAATACAGTATCTCTTACATAGAAAATATTGAATTAATTTTATTATTTATTGAATTAATGAATAGATTCTTAAACTTTGTAATCAAATGTTACATAGCACCTTCTTCTATAATAAAAATTAATCATATATAATTTCCTAGCAATCAAAGTGGAATTTATTTTTGCCCTTTTTAACTTTAAAGGAAGTATCAAAACATACCATCAAATAGTTTCTACTTAGATTGGTATGAAAAATTCTGTGTCTCAAACATATGGTCTTATTTCTAATTTATTCCAGAGGACTAGGTTAACTGTATGTTTTTTCAAAATTATTCTCTTTTTTTAAAAACTCTAAGCTATCTTTTATAATTATTTTCTAATGTGCAAAAACCACATTCTTCAGTAGTTTGTGGTTGGTTTTTATTTGTAAGTTTGTGTGACTTCATTACATTATTCGTAATGTCAGAATCCTATTTTAACACACAGGGGCAGGAGAGAAGAGTAACACTTTTAACTGTAGGTGGAATGCATTTGTATACAATGACTTTACCAAATTTGCTGAGTGTCTACATTGTACACAGGAGTGAGCTTCTCACTGGGAAGGCAGAGGAGAAGGCTGAAAAGAGCATAAGAAGCCCACAAAGAGCTCATGATGCCAATTATATATAAAGACAATATGACAGCAAGCCACAACAATAGAGGATAAAGTCATGGGTGACATGTGACTGACATACGTGTGTTTTAAACATTAAATCTTCTGAGTTCAAAGACAGCATGCTCTGGGTACAGAGTGGGGCATAGGGGAGAGAAATTGGAGTTTAAGGAGACTGGTGAGAAAGCCATGTTAGCAGTCCAGTCATGAAATTCAAGTCTAAAACAGATTCTTACACGCCACAATACACAGAGAATATTTAACCTGCAGTGTGATTGAATTCCTTACATAAAGGAGACATTTTAAGTGTTTTATGTTAAGTTTTTATGTATTTAGGTTTATTTTATTCCTATTGTTTTTCACAAAAATTAGCAGCCTAGCGCATGTATGTGAGTGTATAAATGTTTCTATTTTAGAAATTAGTACACTTATGGGGGAAACTTAAAAATATCTTCACTTCTTAGATGCTAAAAAATCCATTCTTTTTTTAGCAGATAAAAGTTTACCACTCTATTTTTTAAAATAATATTTCCAATAACATCAAGTTACTCTTTAATTAACAGTTTGAATCAGCAGTCAAGGAAACTATTTTCCGAAATAAGTGTATGAGACGCTGATACCAGCCCTCATCATCTTTGGGTCCTGCTGACTTCACTGCAAGGCCCATGTGTAGATGGCACTGTATTTGTGGGTTCAGTTTTTACTGGACTGAGTTGGAAATGGACTGTTCCCTTGCCAGCAACCAGCCACCTCCCACAGAGAGGTGTGCTGTACTGGAGTTGGGGAGAGAGGGGCAGGGGAGAATAAGATACTGTAGCTGCATCCAAAATAACTTAGAGTGATGCCAAAAGGGAGAACAGCATCATCTTTAAGTAAATGTATCATATAAACTATTGTTAATAAGAAGTAGAGATTTTATCTTATTTGTTTGCTAAGGGTTGCAATAAAATATTTGTCAAAAGGGGAGAAAATGCAACCCAAGTATATGACCCCATTGCCCTATTTGCAACAATTTCTTCCCTTTAACATTTCTAATCTCTTCCCTCAACATTTTGTGATGTTGGTACCAGAGTTCATTTATGGGTTGAAATCACTGCATTCTAGTTCAATTAAAAGGAATTTAATAAATATACAGTTGGATAGACACAAATGCAAAGATTATACAGAATTTATACACAAAGATCATACTTAATACAGAAGTGAAATCAGAATGCTCTTCTGGAAAGAGGAAATCAAAATGGGAACATTTCCTTTTCTTTGTAAACAAGACTGCATTTCATCACATGCTGGAAACATCAGTTACCTATTTCATTATGATTTCTCAGAGTTGCACACACAGTTATTGTGTAAATTGAGAAAGATTCTTTGTAACTTGACCAAAGTGGGAAGGAAGATATTTGCTTATAATGGGAAAAGGGGAAGTGAGACCCAGCCAAAGTTCCCTTCTAATTACTTTGGCCCTGAAGCTTAAAGATAACAGAAATAATAGAGTATTGAGAAAGTATTCACAAAGAAATCAAAAACCCTCCAGAGTGATTTTATCAGTTGTTCAACCCCAAGGATATTGATTTTTAGAATAGCCTCTAAGTGTTCTGTGGCATGGCCTGGTGTTAGACCAACCTATCTAAGAAAACTCATATCTTTAAAATAAATATATAGTCCCAGCTACCTGGGAGGGTGAGGCAGGAGAATCGCTTGAGCCCAGGAGATGAGGTTGCTGTGAGCTAGGCTGACGCCACGGCACTCTAGCCCAGGCAACAGAGAGAGACTCTGTCTCAAAAAAATAAAATAAAATGAAATAAAATAAAAATATAAGCTGAGTGTGGTGGTGCACAGCTGTAGTCCCAGCTACTTGAGAGGCTCAGGGGGAGGATCACTGGAGCCCAGGCATTTGGGGCTGCAGTGAGCTATTAATATGATCATGCCTGTGAATAGCTACTGCACTCCAGCCTGGGCAACATAGTGAGACTCCATCTCCAAAAAAAATTATTTTTAACGTTTTAAAAAATAAAATGTGTTTGCACAACTACATCAGGAGCTGAAATCAAATAAGGTGTAGACAAGGAAGTTATGTGTCAAAGCGTGAGAATTGGGTCTCAATAGAATTTATTCCCTTTCCACTTCAATTTATATGAGGTACTGTGGTGAGCTGAAAAGAGGATGGAGCTGACCTGAATCCAAACCCCAGCTCTGGCACTTACTGACCACATTTCTTTCGGTAAGTTACTTTACCTCTCTGGGACACAGATTATTCACCTGTAAAATGGAAATAATACTTACCTTGTGAAAATTATAGGTAATATTTATTAAATGACTAGCACTCTGTAAGCACGCAATTAATAGAAGCTAGTATTGTTTCCTTTCCTTTTATCCTTTATCTCCAAATAGTCTGAGTAATCACCAAGTCTTGACAATTCCACCTCCTAAATGTCTCTTGAACCCTCTCAGTTCTCTCCAAACCCAGTCATCACCTGCCATCTGGATTATTTGTGCCTTCTCTAGCAGCTCTCCCTGAAGCCAATCTAGAGTAAGTTTTAAAAAACATTTTAAGCGTGCTACTCTTCACTTTAATACTCATGAATAGTTTCCCATTGTTTGGGGGATTAAGTCCTAAATCCCACTGTTTTGGGGATTAAGCACCTACATGTGGCCCTGCTCCCCTACCCCCAAACCTCATTTCTCTTCACCATTTTTTCCACCAGACATCCTAGCACTTCATTCAGTGTCTACGTCAACCATTATTCTTCAACATCTCTGGGTTTTAGGGCATGCTGTTTCAGCTCCACTCTCCCACAATTTCCCCACCTCTTTCATTTGGCTAACTACAGCTCATCGTTCAGGTCTCACCTAGAGCCTCCTGGACAGGTTTATCACCTCTGTTAATTTCTTCCATCAATACTGTGCTTCTGGCCGGGCGCGCTGGCTCACGCCTGTAATCCTAGCACTATGAGAGGCTGAGGAGGGAGGAGGATCGCTCAAGCTCAGGAGTTCAAAACCAGCCTGAGCAAGAGCCAGACGCCATCTCTACTAAAAATAGAAGGAAATTAATTGGCCAACTAAAAATATATAGAAAAAATTCGCCAGGCATGGTGGCGTGTGCCTGTAGTCCCAGCTACTTGGGAGGCTGAGGCAGGAGGATCGCTTGAGCCCAGGAGTTTGAGGTTGCTGTGAGCTAGGCTAACACCATGGCACTCTAGCCAAGGCAACAGAGTGAGACTCTGTCTCAAAAAAAAAAAAAAAAAATACTGTGCTTCTATTTCTGTAGTACTCACCACACTTAAAATTATTTATTTTCAATCAGCATGATTTACTATTCTATTAACTCTATAAGGGCAAGGATATTATTTGTCTAGTTCCTACCAGAATCTGAGTTCCTAGCACAGTGCTTGCCTAGCAGATGGTAGCTACTGGATAAACAAATTATTTCCCAATAAATGCACGGAAGTATGGCACATGGCAAAGACAGCTACTATAAGAAGCATGTTAAAAGCAATTTAAGAGCTTAAATGCCAGATTATCTTTTACAAAAGTGTGTTTAAACTTTAAACATCCCTCTAGACTCTAGAAGAGTCTTAACTTTAAATATCCCTTTGACAGCAATGTTCTTACTTTTAAAACTATTTTCAGTGATTCTTCCAAATGTGTCCTACTCTCTTTTCCCCCTGCCTTTGCTCACATTACTTCCTCTCTGCCCACCCAACTCCCCTGGCTGGCTTGAACTTCTTAAAGACTCAGGTGGGCTTCACTCTCCTCTATGCTCACTCTGTTGTCTCAGAATTCCCTGCACTTAGCTCAGAATGGTCCAGTAGGTGCTCAGTTTTTGTTTGGTAAGTGAATGAATTCCGGATTGATGAAACACTGAGTCTTTCTTGTTAAGGGATTTGTGCCCTGATGATAAAAATTAGACCCATGATTACAGATGTGTTTTAGAGTCTTCTACCTAGCTTTAAATCTCCTTAGTATCTCCAATTCCGCCATGATAGCCACTCTAATAAGTGGTTGTCATAGCAGGCCTCCCATGTGCAAATGACAGGGCTAGGTGCCAGGGGAGAGGGAGTTAAATTAGAGGAGCTTCTGGTCTAGTAGGAGAAGCAAATAGGTAACCAATTACATGTAACAGAGATTTCCTGAAAATGTTATTAGAGTACATAGGAAAGAATATTTTATCCTGAGGGCATTCAGTTGAACTTTATAGAATTAGTAGGGTTTCCACAGGCAGAGTAGATGGAGAAGAACACAGCAGATTGAAGAAACAGCAGGAGTGAAAGCAAAGAAGAGAGTGAGTGCACAGCAAAAACCAGGAACAGTGAATTCTCTGTGGCTGGAGGTAAAATGTAGGGCAGGATCTTGCTAGGCTAATGCTGCTTATCAGGCTAAGTGATCAAGTGACGGGTTTCAAACACAGTAACTTGTGGCTCTTGCCAGAGGCTACTGTAGCATAGTATTCACACTACAGTAGAAATAATCCCTGTTGCCCAGTCCTCTGGTGTACGTTGAATAGTATTATTTCCTCTCAGTGTTAACCAGTTACCTGACTCAAAATGCAACAACAGCAAGACCATGGCATAAATTAAAGCTAGATGGTTTCTGGAGCTCAAGTTAGATGATTTCTGAAGTTTGGATCACAGGAGAAAACCCAGGAAGGAAATTATCTAGCTTGTTTGATATAGCCTAAATTATTTTCCATTTCCTAGCAACCCATACACCTCAGGGGCCAACAAAATACCACCTTTGGATTGGGGTAAAGCCCTCCCACTTTCACCTGTGGCCAGGCTGCTGGACTTGCAGTGGGTAGCTGTTGGGTGCTAGTCCTGTTTCACAAGACTGGTACACAGCTAGATAAAGACTAGTCCCACTAGTTGAGAAAGGAATTACTTTACTTTAACCTTTTCGCATCTGGTCTCCCCTGGAGAGCCAGAGAGTATGGTCCCACCCCTCTCCAGCTTCCCAGTTCCCGCATATTCTCCTGGCAGCCAAGCTGCCACAACAGAGATGACACTAGGTCCTCTGCACCCCTGAGCCAAACCCCACAGGGGCAGCATCGCTGAGCACTGAGTGCAGTGCAGCTGACCTACCCACAGGATCCCAAGTTCTTCAACAGCTTCAAGGGAGCAGCACAGCTTCACTGGGAAGTGGTTATTTACACCCTTTAACAAAATCCATGCCAATGCTTCCTTCCATTCATATAAACAATTTTGATTTACTTGCAACAGTGACTTTCTGAGGCTATTTTTTTTCATGTCTCTCATATACTGACACAAGTAGATTTTATCTAATACTAATAGAGAAAGCAGGATTACAGGAGCAAAAGAAATAGTAGCATAAATTATAGTGAAACAAGATTATAAACACAGAGAGGTCTGTCTCACTAGTCTGAGTCACTGAAAACCAAAACACCTAGGATTACCTCTGGGGATAACAGTGTCTGAAATTGTGGAAACAGAACCATTTTCAGGAAAATAGTTTAATTTCTAGGGCTCCCAGGAACCATCTTACTTCCTACTTTCAATCATATTCTAATCAAAGCAAGCAAATCTAGATCAAATAGTGTAGTGAGTTTACATTTGCTATACCACTAATGGATACAAGAAACATCACTTGGCTTTATTTTTCAAAATCAAACAAAATTTTGTCTCTAAGCCCCACTTCCCCTATGTAGTCTTCTTAAAACTTTTCTAGCTGATCCCTGTCCAGGAGCTTCAAAAAGTCTCAAGAAACTACAAACTCCAGAAAAGCTGGGGAAGACCTTAGAGCTTCGGTCTGTCATGGTCACGCCTGAGATGTGCATACAGTGGTTGTTGCCCCAACTGATTTAGTCACTTAAAGGCAGGAAGCTCCTTTCCCAAGCTTTGTTGACTCCCAAGGCAGGGCAATTAGTGTTCAATTTCCCCAGCAGCTACATGGCATCCAAGAGACCTCTTGCCATTGCCCTGAGCCCCACATGGAAGTAGGCTGCAGAGAGCTGCCATTCTTGGAATCTGCTACCACTATCACCTTAGATCTGGCCAAATTTGCTCCATTAATACCCATGGCCTCAGAAAATCCCCTCCCTGGCTCATCTCTCCTCAGTGGACTTAGTTTCTCAAACAAGAGCCTGGAGGTAGTATTCTAGAAGCTTGGCAACTTGTGTTCTATTCCAGGGAATATAACTGCTATTCTCAAACTCCCGGCCTCAAGTGATGCTCCCACATCGGCATTCCAAAGTGCTAGGATTGGCTGAGCACGGTGGCTCACGCCTGTAATCCTAGCACTCTGGGAGGCCGAGGCAGGAGAATTGCTCAAGGTCAGGAGTTTGAGACCAGCCTGAGCAAGATCGAGACCTCGTCTTCTACCCAAAATAGAAAAAATTAGCCAGGCATGGTGGCACATGCCTGTAGTCCCAGCCACTCGGGAGGCCGAGGCAGAAGGATTGCTTGAGCCCAGGAGTTTGAGGTTGCTGTGAGCTAGGCAGATGCTACAGCACTCTAGCGTAGGCAACACAGTGAGACTCTGTCTCAGAAAAGAAAGAAAGAAAGAAAGAAAGAAAGAAAGAAAGAAAGAAAGAAAGAAAGAGAGTGCTAGGATGACAGGCATGAGCCACTGCATCTGGCCATAAATGCTTTCTTCTAAGAGTATTTTTTAATCTTTTAAAGAAATAATAGGCAATAAAAATGATCCTACCAAAAGAGCATTGTACCAGGATGTTCTCCCTGGTTACTTTTTATATATCTTATCTGTCATTTTAATGCAGCTCATAAAACTCTGTGCAAATATTTAACTACTTTCCATTGGACCCACAGATCTGGGTCCAGATGAGTGGCATAGGAGAAAGATGATCATAAAGTAGCATGACTGTCTCCATAAACATGACAGAGCTCATACATACAGATGAATGATGAAGACTTCAAAATAATCACACTTATTTTGGTAATTCTGCTATTGATTAAAATATTTTTGGAATTCCTCTCTCTGAGTTCCCTTCAAGGCCTAAAACACATTCCTCTCTTTCTCCCTGTCTCTCTTTCTCTTATTTTCTCTTATCTTTCTGAGATATTCATTGTATTTTATATTTTGTTTTGCCTGTGCTCCTCTGAGTTCCTCCTCTCTAAATGTTTATTTTGATTTGTCTTTCATAATAGGGGCTTTCCTCAAGCATCTGGTGATCGTTGGCTGATTATATAAGAGGAAACACTAAGGAGCTGAGTGGAAAATGTGAGCCTGGGTGGGTCTCACCACAGGGAATTGAGCAAGACTGGCCGTTTCATTGTGGGCTCCCAATATTAGTATCTATAGCTCTTTTCTCCCAGTTCAGACATTCACCCCAGAAAGGATCCTACTGGCTCCTGCCTGGGAGGTAACTTTGGCAGTCAGAAATCAAGGAGCTCAGTAAGGATAGGATGAGAACAAGGGGACTGGCTTACTGCTCAGAATGCAGACTTTTAGTTCATCTCCCTGTCTTCTTTATGGCATTGTCCCTTGCCATTAGCTGTGCCTTGAGTCCCAAGTCCAGACAGAGTCTCTCTGGTTCTTCTTGTCTTTTCCAGGTTCTAGGGCAAGAACCAGCTTGCTTTTTATTGATTCCCCATTTTGCAGGCACTTGGGTATCAGTGTTCTCCATTATCCTAAGTTAGTTACCATTCATCCACTCTGTATTATAAAATTTTGTTAGCATCTCTCATCTATTATCATTTCTTCTGCTTTTCATTTGCCCTTGTGGGTTTAACATACCTTTTAAAACTTCTTTTGTTGATACTTTAATAAGATTTGGGAAGGGAACAGAGATAAACTCATGTGTCTAACCCACTACTTTTATTAGAGGTCCTATAGTACATTTTAAATTGAATAGAATGTCTTACATTGTGGAAAATCTTTGTTTTTTAAAGATGGTTTTAGTTTTGGGGAATAGTCAAATGTCTGAGAGACCCTTGGTCAAATTCCCTTTCCTAGGCTGGGCGCGGTGGCTCACCCCTGTAATCCTAGCACTCCGGGAGCTCAGGAGTTCGAGACCAGACTGAGCAAGAGCGAGACTCCGTCCCTACTAAAAATAGAAAGAAATTAGCTGGACAACTGAAAGTATATAGAAAAAATTAGCTGGGCACGGTGGCATGTGCCTGTAGTCCCAGCTACCCGGGAGGCTGAGGCAGGAGGATCACTTGAGCCCAGGAGTTTGAGGTTGCTGTTAGCCAGTTTGACGCCATGGCACTCTAGCCCAGACAACAGAATGAGACTCTGTCTCAAAAAAAAAAAATTCCCTTTCCTAGGCCTGAAGCCCCTAACACTTATCATAAATAATTGTTTTTTCTATTTTGGTAAACAAGCTGAATAAATTATGACTTTTGTCCATTGTAATACAACAGAATAATCTTGGATCTGTAAGCAACCTTTCTAAAAAGATAGAATGCATATATATATATATATATATATTTCTTTTGTTTGTTTGTTTTTTGAGACAGCATCTCACTCTGTTGCCTAGGCTAGAGTGCCGTAACATCAGCCTAGTTCACAGCAACCTCAAACTCCTGGGCTCAAGCGATCCTCCCGCCTCTGCCTCCCAAGTAGCTGGGACTATAGGTGTGGGCCACAACGCCCGGCTAATATTTTCTGTTTTTAGTAGAGATAGGGTCTTGCTCAAGCTGGTTTCAAACTCCTGAGCTCAAGCAATCCTCCTTCCTCAGCCTCCCACAGTGCTAGGATTACAGGCAGGAGCCACTGTTCCTGGCCAGAATGCATATATTGTATCAAGTAGAACCAGCAGTATGTCCAAAATTTCTGGGGGAAAACAATCTCTGCCCCAAAATCATGATTACTTATTTTATTTTTAAATAGATTGCTCATTAAACATATCTCAAATGGAAAAACAGGATTATAATTGATTGTTATAACTGCCCATAACTTCTGCCCCAAGGGAGATAATTAAGGGGATCAAAACACCTCTTCCCTTTGTAGTAGTCATATGATATCATGCTATCGGTTTGGCTCAGGGTGGCTGAGCCAAATTTGCTTATTCTACCCCAAGAAAGTATAAGTTCATAATTGTTCAAACATTTGAAAAGAAAAATTAACCTAACCAGCAGAAGGCTGAAACCAGATATCGTTAAGCATTGATTTGGGAATAGCCATAAAGGGGAACAAAGACTAACTCTTTTAACTCTTTTATGTCTCTTTGGGTTCTGAAAATCTGTCTCACTATTATTAAAGGATATCCCTAGGCCTAGCCTGAAAAATGGAATTATTCTTGATTTTGGACAGGGTCCCCAAATAGTCATTTAGAGTCAAAGCTGGTAATTTTTAGAGGCTAAGCAGAAAAGGACTGCCAGTGATGAAAAATAAGGGTCACTACAAAGTGATGACATTTTGTGTGGCTCAGAATCTGTCTTCATAGGCAGATCCAGAGGCACAGTTCCTTTTGAGTCCTCATGCATTTTTTTTTTAATGTGCACAGCTTCCTGAAATGATTATTTTAGTTAGATATTTATGTTTGGGTAGGTTTGATTTTAAAAGTCCTACTGCTCTATAATGACCTCATGTTCTAACATGGAAATGAGGGGCAAAGCATTGTGGAAAGGGAATTAGAAAAGTTGTTCACATGAGTCTTATTTATAGTAGTAAAACATTGATTTATGACCAAAATTTACACAGTAACAAAAAATGTCTAGAATAGGAAACTGGCTGAGCAACATGGTGTCATGCTATGTACCCATTAAGACGACAGGCACATGTGCCATGTTCATTTCATGGAAAAGTGTATGTAAAATAATTTTAAGTGAAAAAAATTGATACAAAAAGTGAATGCACACGACAGGATTTCATGAAAATTAATGTTCGTCAACACCACACAGACCATTTCAAGCTGACAAAATAGTCATTTTTTTTTTCTTCATAGTTGCTCAAATTCGTAATGAAATAGAAGAAAGTTGGGGTCTAGGAAGCAATGCTACTTCCCCTTCTTCCTGAGCCAGGTCTTTAAACAATGTCATTTCATTATTTTCCTGTAGGGTAAATCTTAGGGAATCAGCATCTCTCTTCAAACATAAAAAAAAAAAAAAAACCCTTTGAAATCAGTGGATCAATAAAAAGTTCCTGCTTTCCACATAGCTCAAAGGGTGGAGCCCCCAAACCACAAGGGGAAGAAGGAAGTTAAAAGATGTTAAATACTGGGGCCGGGTATCCTGGTCAGGCTGGTTGGCTGGCTGCGCAGTCAACATGAAGGCTCTCCTCCTTCTGGGGCTCGTCCTCCTGTCTGTCACAGTCCAGGGCAAGATCTATGAAAGGTGTGAGTTGGCCAGAACCATGAAAAGAGAGGGAATGGATGGCTACAGAGGAATTAGCCTGGCAAACTGTAAGTCTGCGCACTCCTTCATACTTCCAGAGAGTTAGCCAAGTGTCGAACAGACAGTATGAAAGAAGGGGCTCTGAGTGAAGAGACGTTTTTATTTCTTTGTGGGTTTGTGCACAAATGGTTACAGACATCAGTTTGGTCCTTTATAATCAGAGATACCAGATGAAGGCATGAGGGCACGGCAGGGGAAAATTCTATGCTATTCTAAGTAAAACAGGACCTGTTGTACTGTTCTAGTGCCACTAAGTCTGCTCATGGCCTCAGACCCCAGGGCACACACAGGCTGACTGAAAGATGCCTTTGAGGACCTGGCAGAGTGCCATCAGAGTCCTTAGGACTCAACTCCAGTTATTTCTCATTTAAAACCTGAGTTCTGAGAGCCTAGAGCGATGCAGCAATTTTCTTTTTTTTAGATTCCCCTGCCACGACATGGGATTTTTAACAGTAAAGTTTTTAAAAATTACTTTGAATTCCCCATATGAGGGCAGTAGGAACCAATGTCCCCTCAGTCACTATTTATATAAGGATCCCTGAAACTCAGCATGAAATGTTTTATTATTTTTATTCACTCTAATGCTTTAACAATTTTTCATTCTCCTCAGCACAATTCAAGATGGGCCATTAGGAAAAGTTACTTTATAGTTTGGTCCATATTTGTTGATGTAATCACTGTACTTTTCAGATTGACTTTAAACATTTCCCCTGAATAACTATTTTTGAATGAATGAGTCAATGGATGAAATCCCAGAACAGTCTTTCCTATTCTATAACTCTTTTTTTTTTTTGAGACAGAGCCTCACTCTGTTGCCCGGGCTAGAGTGCCGTGGCGTCAGCCTAGCTCACAGCAACCTCAAACTCCTGGGCTCAAGTGATCCTTCTGCTTCAGCCTCCCGAGTAGCTGGGACTACAGACATGCGCCACCATGCCCGGCTAATTTTTCTATATATTTTTAGTTGTCCAGCTAATTTCTTTCTATTTTTAGTAGAGACAGGGTCTCACTCTTGCTCAGGCTGGTCTCGAACCCCTAAGCTCAAATGATCCTCTGGCCTCGGCCTCCCGGAGTGCTAGGATTACAGGCCTGAGCCACCGCGCCTGGCCCCTATTTTATAACTCTTGTTTTCAAGATTCTAACTTGATATCCAAATTCACCATTTAGTATTGTAAGAACATTTCTCTCTCACAGAAAATCCTTGTTTTTTTCTGACAAAAAGCATTTTTCTATCAGCTTACTTATCTGTTATGAATTTACAAAATCCACTCAATAGCTCAGTTAGTTTTTCTATTATAGGCTGAATGTTGCCTGAGGGAAGGGTAAAAGCAATGAAAGAAATGGCTGTTTTAATATTTTTTAAAGTACCTTATATTGTTTCTTTAGTATTATAAAATGATTTGCATTACAAAAGGATTGTCTTATGGGCCCTTTAACACTAAAGTGTTAACAAATTTTAAAGTTAAATACATCTTTATACTTATAAAGTAAGTCAGTAAAATAGAAATAGCTAAATAGACCTGATTTTGGTATACAACATTACATCATTTAGTGTTACTGTTTATTACTAAAAATATGTTTTTTTCAGGGATGTGCTTGGCCAGATGGGAGAGTAGTTATAACACACGAGCTACAAACTACAATCCTGGAGACCGAAGCACTGATTATGGGATATTTCAGATCAACAGCCGCTACTGGTGTAATGATGGCAAAACCCCAGGAGCAGTTAATGCCTGTGGTATATCCTGCAATGGTAAGACAAGATAATATCCAAGTGATGGCACAGGACCTATCTGGTTATACCTATAGGAATAGGGATCCAGTGTAAATGAAAAAGCCTGGAAGGGTTCATCAGGGACCTAGAAAAACTCCATCTCAACTTCTAGAAAGCCATTATAATTCCCTAAGTAAGAAACTAAAGAGATGGTATCATAAAAGTTTAGTGTTTCTTTAATATATAAAAGTTTCTGGAATGACCTATTAATTTATTATAAATGTCCTTACTGATGCTTTGTCCAGAACAATGACATTCCTCCTATTCACTTTGGGAAGGTTTAGGGATAATTTGGTTGCATAGTCCTTTTTCAATTGTTTCACTTTTTATTATGAAAGATTCCAAATATAAAGAAAATTAGAGACATTAGTATAATAAATGGCTGTATGTCCATCATACACTTTTATATTTGTTAACATTTTGCCAGAGTTTTTTCTTCTAGATATATATATTTTTTTTTTTTGCTCAGAGATTTTTAAGTGAATTGGAAACATTATGACATTTCATTTCTAAACTTTTTAGTTTGGATCTCCAAAAAATATAGTTCCTAAATAATCATTGTCACAACTAACAAATTAACTTATGGATTTGTTTATTTGGGGTGAAACAAATATTTTATTGAACTCCTATAAAAATAGAAACATGTGAAATCTTTAGAGCAAAAAATATTGCATGAATACTGTAAACTTGATATTGTTAAATTTCTAAATATTAAAATTCCCAATAGAGAAGATTAATCTTAGAATATTCTTTTTAAAAGTCAGTTAATTTTTACAATATTTTATATTATATAATAATCTGTGGTCATTAAAGAAAAATTAGAAAACACAAATAAGGGCCAGGCTTGGTGGCTCATGCCTGTAATCCTAGCACTCTGGGAGGCCGAGGTGGGTGGATCG
>VBSM01002616.1:5201428-5258975 GCA_008086735.1 Cheirogaleus medius | reverse complement strand
AAACACAAATAAGAAAAAATAGTACCCATAATCTTATTACCCAGAGATTTTATGACCACTGGTAAATTTTGGTATATACTTCCAGAATGTATATCAATCATGTATATGAAAGGTAAGTTATATCATGCACATATGTACCCACATAAAAACATGTAAGCAATGTGTATTTTTACAAAAATTAAATTGTATTATATGTACTGCTTTACAATTTTCTTATTGCACAAAATTATTTCCATTTCAGCAAATACAAATCTGTGTTATCATTTTCAAAGAATAAATAGAATTCTAATATATGAATATTCTATAATTTACTGATTCAACTCTTACTATTGAGCACATAGGTTGTTTCCATTTTTACCTTTTATAAATTGCTATGAACAGCTTTTTAAATATTTTTTTGAGACAAGGTCTGTCTGTGTCTCCCAGGCTGGAGTGCAGATTAGAGCTCACCGTAACCTTGAAATTCTGGGCTCAAGTGAGCCTCTGGCCTCAACCTCCTAAAGAGCGAGGATTACAGGCATGAGCCACCATGTCCAGCTGCTATGAACTTCTCTGTACATGCATCTTCGTGACACAGGAAAGTAATTCCCAATGCTGGGAATCACTTGAAGTCTAAGTGGGTCCTTGGCTTCGAGTGAAAAAGAATTCAGGAATGAGCCAACAGTGTAAAGTAAAAGCGAGTTTTATTCAGCAAAGATAGAAGACCTACTCCACGGAGCAGAGGTAGTTCTTCCTGCTGGGGAGAACAGCCTCTGTGGTTTTTTGGATTTCTTCATTTAAGCAATGGCTTAATCATGAACTACGCAGGGGAGGAATGTTCATATTAATTTTTAGAAAGGGGTGATACTTTCTTAGAACTAGGAACCTCCCCTTTCTTTACTTCTTAAGATCCCTCCTAGATCTGTCATGGTGTCAGGGGAATTTCTTTTAGCATGCTAATGTATTAGAATTAAAGCATAATGAGCTGCAAGATTAAGAAATGACCTATTTCTTTGCTTTGATTACAACTGGTTTTACCTTGTTTTGTCACCACATGCTGTTTTTGATCTGGGAGATTAGAGGCTTTTTGACTTTGTGTTAAGTAGTGCCTGCTGATTCCCTATCTCATACTGACATCTTTGGGTGCATTTCTTGCTTCTTTAGGACAAATTTACAAAAGTAGAACTGCTGAGTAAAAAAATTACTAGGCGTCTTTTTTTTACAGTGTCTAGTACAAAGTAACTAGTAACTATCATATTAGTTAATAATTCCAGAGTTTCAAATGACTTTGGCAAATGAGAAACTGAATGTTTTATTTCATGTGGAATGGGACAGAATGAAAAGAAGCTTCCCCCAACAATCACAGAGATACAGGGACTCTTGGAAAATATTTCTTAGCAGGCATGGTGGCTCATGCCTGTAATCCTAGCACTCTGGGAGGCCGAGGAGGGAGGATCGCTTCAGGTCAGGAGGTTGAGGCCAGCCTCAGCAAGAGCAAAACTCTGTCTCTAGGAAAAATAGAAATTAGCCGGACAACTAAAAATAGAAAAAATTAGTTGGGCGTGATAGCATGTGCCTGTAGTCCCAGCTACTTAGGAGGCTGAGGCAGGAGGATTGCTTGAGCTCAGGAGTTTGAAGTTGTTGTGACCTAGGCTGATGCCACGGCACTCTAGCCTGGGCAACAGAGAGACTATGTCTCAAAAAAACAAAAGGAAAAAAAAGGAAAAAAAAATAATTTCTTAGCATTCTTTCCTCAGCTTAACAGAATACAGCTGACTAAACCTAACTTAAAATGAAATTTCTATGAAAGCTGTTTTCATTCCTTACCATCTCTCTTTCAGCTTTGCTGCAAGATGACATCAGTGAAGCCATAAAATGTGCAAAGAGAGTTGTCAGGGATCCACAAGGCATTAGAGCATGGTATGTTTTAAGTGTTAAATGGGAAAATACTGTTGAGATAAGCAGTGAGACTTTCAAAGACCAAAGTATGCTACTGAGAACTTAAAATTGCAGCTTTTGACTTATGCTAACAATGTATTACCTAAATCCTTGAAGAAACAATTACCTTAACTGACTCAGAATCTTACTCTCTTACTATTCCTCAGTTTATTTTAAGGGATTTCTAGAGTTTTTGAGATTCTTCACATTTCATCAATTCCTTGTCGTGTCTGAAGTTATTTTTAGGATAAGTAAATGTGGAATGTGCTTTGCAGGTACTGTTGTGCAGTGCACGTTACTCAACCCTTATGTTCAGCATTCTATGCTCTGCTAAGTGTGTTGAGGAGGAGTTAAGTACTTTCTATACATATCTTCCTTTAATAAATAGCAATATGTGGGTCTATCTGTAGCCTGTATTTTCTCAAATTATTTTGTTTCCCCAAAGGGTTGGAAGTATGTATATTGCAATGAAGATTTGTTTTAACCTTTTCACTGTTTGTTTTACCTTTCTCTACAGGGTGGCATGGAGAAATCGTTGTCAAAACCGAGATCTCACTCAGTATACTCAGGGTTGTGGAGTGTAACTGTGGAATTTTCCTTCTTCAGCTCACTTTGTCTCTTTTCCTTATTAACAGAGTAGTAGTTAAGTGAAAGGCACACTGTCAGTTTCCCCTTCAAACAAATAACATTCTTTACAGAAGCAGGAGCAAAATATGGTCTTCCTTCTAAAAGGCTTAATGTTCACTAATGTGGTAATTATTTGATATTAAGCCTCCAATATTTTTCAGTTTACAAATAAAACTAATGCTGGTGAAAATTTTGTCTAAAGCCTTGGTTATCAAATACATCGTCAGTACATTCATTTCTTCTCAAAGAAATAACCCAGACTGAATCCTGAATGATACAAGTACTCCCCAATATCAGAAAAAAATATAACAAGAGACTTACCTTAGATTGCTCTTAGGCAAAATCCCAGCTGTGTGGGCATCTGATGGCTTCACCTGTTCAGGCATCTCCAAAAACAGTAAAAATAACCACTCTTTGTTGGGCAGTATAAAATTTTTAAAGGAGCAGAATGCCAAATGGCTAAATATGGAGACAACCTGAATTAAGAATTTTGTTTTCATAAGATGTATTTCTTACTAAACTACTATTCCTTAATTTTATTAACTTGAGGATTCATTCATTATGACTAAATCTGAGGCAGTTGAGCTTACAAGTATTGAAATAATTGCTATTAATGACTAAACACAGGTATGAAATTATGCATGTTGTAAAAAAATACAAAAATTATCATTAAAGGCTTTGCAATGCATTCTTTGTCTTTTTTTGTTTAGACCCATCTAGTGTCTCTGTAGAAAAATATATGTATTTGAAAAAAAGATTCGGCTTTCTTAATATCTCCTGTATCCTCCTCCAGCTGAATATTGTTAGAGAAAAATCCACAAGTATGCTGACAGGTCTCACTTTAAATTCGTAACCACAAATATCAAATGGGCCCTCAAGTGTGCTTGGCCATCTTAGTCACTTCTCTGCAATCCTCTGTGTTGTTGTCCCTGATCTCCAAAATGACTATTACTATATTTTACTTTTCCTCTTCTCTTTTCAAAGCCTGAACATCCACATCCAACCCTCTCCTCTGCCCCCTCATCCTCTACCCTCCGCTGCTCTCAGCAGATAACCTGGCCTCATATTACACTGAGAGAACAGAAGCAACTTCACACACAATTTCCCCCTCCACGTCACCAAAACAGCAGTCACACCTTCCCATGGACTCATCCATCCTTCCTTCCCTTGTATTACCAGGATGAAGGGCTTCTGCTCCTGTCAACAGCAGTGTCAACACAGGCAGTCTCTATCCCATCCTACTCACTACTCCAACTTAGGCTGAGTGTTTCCTGCATCCTGCGTTTCTACCTCTTCCCTTGATCACCTCCATCATCCTACACTCTGCCCTAGTCACCTCCCATCTTACAAAGAATACTCCACTGACCCTACCTAACCCTCCAACTACAACTTCATTCTCTGCTCCCTTTACAGCAAGACTTCTAGGAAAAGATGTCTGTACTCACCAACCCCACGTCCTCACCTCCCATTCTCCTTTCGACTCTCTCTAATCTGGCTTCTATCCTCATCCAATTAAAATCACTCCTCCAGGATTTCTCCCATGATTCCTTAGTGCCAGTTCCAGTAATCACCTCTGTTCATCTCAGCAGCATTTGACAAAGTGAACCACTTCCTACTTCTAGCAACCTTTCCTCCCTGGGCTTCTCCTCATTTACATCCTACCTCACTGACTGCTCCTTCTCAGACCTTCTTGCTTTCTCTGCTATTTTTTTTTTGAGACAGTCTCACTTTGCCTCCTCGGTTTCAGTGCTGTGGCATCAGCCTAGCTCACAGCAACCTCAAATTCCTGGGCTCAGACGATACTCCTGCCTCAGCCTCCCGAGTAGCTGGCACTACAGGCATGCGCCACCATGCCTGGCTAATTTTTCCTATGTTTAGTAGAGATGGGGTCTCGCTCTTGCTCAGCTGGTGTCCAACTCCTGAGCTTAAGCAATCCTCCCGCCTTGGCCTCCCAGAGTGCTAGGATTACAGGCGTGAGCCACCGCACCCGGCCTTTTTTTCCACTTTTTAAAAACGCTGAAATAATTTCAATCTGCAAAAAATTTCAAGTATGGTACAAAGGCCTTTTATTTTTTCTGAACTGTTCGAGAGTAAGATGCCAACACAGTACCCAGTGACACTGAATATTTCAGTGTGTAATTCCTACAAAAACGTTTTCCTACCTGACCTCAAAACAATTATCGAAATTAGGAAATTATTAATAACACTGATACATTACTACCACCTAATCATCAGCTGCCACTCCATTTCATCAATTGTCCCAATAAGACTTTTGCAACAAATAGATCTAATTCAGAATCACATGTCGTATTTAATTTTCATGTTTTTAGTCAACTCAATCTAGATCATTTCCTCAGTTGTTTTTTTCTTGACTTTTATGACCTTGACACCTTTGAAGACCACAGACCAGTTATGTTTTAGAATATCCCTAAGGTTTTTCTGGTGTTCTCTTGATTTGGTTAAGTTATGTATCTTTGGCAGGAACACCACAGAAGTGATGGTCTTCTCATTGCACCCTTTTAGGTGGCATGCAGTTTTGATTTCTCCCATTACTGATGATGTTTACTTGGATCACTTGATTAAGGTGATGTCTGCAAGCTATCTCCACCATCAAGTATTTGGGGGGAGGTACTTTGGGACTACTGTTCATCTAATTTTCAATTTATGTATTTAGTATGTCAATATGGACTCATGGCTTCTGTGGGTTTTTTTTTGTTTTTTTTTTAAGGCTGGTCAAGTGAAGCAGTGGGAGTAGAGAAGGAATAAAGGAATTTGTAACTGATTGTGATCAATTAGTTGTAAACACCACAAGCACTTGGACCAACCATGGCTTCTGTTTTATATTTTATTTTTTATTTATTTATTTATTTATTTTGGTTTTTTAACTTTATTTGATATATTTGACAATCAGTGGTTAGTTCTCATCCACGCTGACTGTAGATTTTTGAAAGTGGTAACAGGTACATAGGTAACCAAAGTATAGCGCTTGTTTGGTGAATCTTCATCCTCATTACGTTTCCTGGACAACCACACACAAATCTGGTATGGGACATTCCTTATTCCTTTGGCCCAGACAGCTTTGTTGAGCCTGGTATCGATGCGCACATCTGGAGTTCTCATCTCCTTCATGGCAAATTTCCGGATCTCTTTGAGTGCCCGAGGGGCACGCTTCTTGAAGCCCACTCCATGGATGCGCTTGTGAATGTTGATGGTGTATTCTTGGGTCACCACTTCGTTGATAGCAGAACGGCTGTCTTCTTCTTCTCGCCACCCTTCTTTGCAGGAGTCATTCTGCTGGGCCCAAGTCAGAAAGGCCTGTTTTATATTTTAAATAATAATGAGTTATTTATTACTATCATTTTTTTCCTTTTATTTCATCACATTATAGGGGTACAAATATTGTTAGGGTTATATATATTGCCCCTGCCACCCCTACCCCCTCATTACTATCATTTTTTTGATGTTCATATTGTCACTGATATGGCAAGTGAGCCCCTTTAAGCTGGCTTTTGTATCATTTTGACATGTTCCCATCATTCTTTAAGCACTTTCTTGTTTTCTGGCACAAGATATTCTTTTTTTTTTTTTTTTCTGGCACAAGATATTCTAAGGCTCACTTTGTTCTTTCCTTGCTTCCAGAAATGGAATAGACATTTCTCCATAGGACCCTGATTTCTCAAAGTGTGTAATAGTCTTTTTTTTTTCTTTTGGCCATGCTAATCTTTTCTGTATCGTTCCAATTTTAGTATATGTGCCGCCAAAGCGAGCACATATATAATAGTCTTTTAAAAGCAAGATCTAGGCACTAGGGTGTCACTGTTCCCAGGCCAGAGCAGAGCTAGAAGATACACATATTTATGCTATATTTATCTCTACATCTACTTATACTGAAAATCGTGAGTTTACAGAAATAGCTTCAATTCCAATCCATACCATCAAGTTGATTGTAGTTTTCTCCTCTTTCATGTTTTAACTTCCTTCTCTGACAGTGAGAAACTTGGCATCCCTTATACTTAGTATCCTTAAAGTATATCTTTAGTACATTTATGTATTTGATGGCTTTGTCTGTAAGTAATCAATCTCCCATCACTGCCACACCATGTATTAGGCTCCACTCAGGCTCTGAGACTGAGTGGGTCCCCCCTACTCCTGGATGTCCTCCTTATCATGTTACATCTCTGACACACCAGGCTGAGCCACTGTCCTGCTAGGAAGGAGGGCAGACTAGATCATTTCTGTATTCCAAACACCTAGAACAGTGACTAGAACATGGTACATGCTCATAAAATATCAATTGATTGAATGAATCTTTTGCTGATTATTTAGTACATTCTCCCCATGCTGAACGTTCTAAGATTGTTCTTACTTTTGAAGGCCACATGATTCCAGTACAGCAGCTTCTGGGATTCCAAGCCATGTCTTGTCCACGTAAATGTAGCACAAAGAGCAGCCATGGGAGGGCAGCAGAGGGCCGCTACACAGGTGAAGCCTTAGGCTTCAAGATCCTTGGACCATTCTAACGTGAATAAACTCGGAAAGAATATGAGTTTATTCGTAGCAGGATACCCTGAGGTGTACAAAGAATGGGTCAAGGTAGGGGAGAGAGACCTGAAGAGTGATAGTTGAGAAGCAGAGATGGAACACGTTCCAGAAGTTCCAGGAGAGCCCAATGACACAGGCTGACTGAAGAAACTGCCAGAGATTAGCAAAGTCGATTGCAGAGGGAAAGCAATGTTTCTTGGAGGTTTTGTTTCAGTGTTTTTTTTATTTTTATGTTTTTTTAGAGATGGGGTCTCGCTCTGTCACCCAGGCTGGAATGCAGTGGCATGATCATAGCTCACTGCAGCATCAAACTCCTGGGCTCAAGCAATCTTTCTGCCTCAGCCCCCGGAGAAGCTAGGATAACTACAACAATTTTTGGAAATATAATTAAACTTCCAAACCAAACTTCTACTCTTATTCTGGGAACAGAATAATAATCAAAGTTTGATCATTTTCAAAAGAAACTCAATTCTTCTGTTGCTTGAAATGCATAATGACATCCATATGACAAATGAGCTCTTCATGTGGCACTAATTATAACTAAGCCCTGAGCACAGTTCTTGCACTTCCATTTAGAGAAATCATTTTAAACGCATTTTCTCAAAAATCGCTAAATGGGGCCAGGCACAATGGCTCACACCTGTAATCCCAGCACTTTGGGAGGGTGAGGTGGAAGGATCACTTGAAGCCAAGTGTTCAAGACCAGCCTGGGCAATATAGTGAGACCTCGTCTCTAAAAAAACTTAAAGATTAGGGAGGCATAGTACTTCCAGCTAATCAGGAGGGTGAGGCAGGAGGCTCGATTGAGCCCAGGAGTTGGAGGATGCAGTGAACTATGATTGCATCACTGTAGTCTGGCCTGGGCAATAGAGTGAGACCTTGTCTCTTAAAAAAAAAATTGCTAAATGGAAATACTAAAAATTACAACCCGTAGTGACTTTCTACCTTTAGCTTATTATTTTTATATTTACCCCCATGCTTTTAAATATTAGGCTTGTATTGCTCCTTCTTGATTGTACCATTTAAGGATATTGACTTCCCACTATGGAAATTAAAGATTAAACTCTAGTTCCTCCTCCACATCCCCATCACACATGGTACCCTCCTCCAAAGCCCATCCTTCCAAATGTAATTATATAATTTTTTGTTAGATGAATACACAGTATTTACGTTGCCATTAATACAATTACTTTCTTTTCTTATACAAGATTTTGTTTTTCCTAGAGTTAATAGCTATATGATTCTTAAATCTGATCAGTTTTCTGTATGTCTGTCATCAGTGCAACTCCCAACGTCTACTTCTAATAATTAACTCTCCTCTGAAGGCTTCAATAGCAGCTGGAATTTTGTCAATTCCATTCTTCTGAAGGGGTATCTCTCAAAGACTTCTGACTGAATCTAATTTGGAGGGGTTATTGTTTATGCCTGTACAGAGTTGTCGTAGCTGTCGTCCTGGGGTCTTCCTTTCAGCATCATCTTGGGATTCTATTATTTTCCATGTTTGATATTTATTTTGTTCCTA
Source organism: Cheirogaleus medius (assembly GCA_008086735.1). Classification (NCBI taxonomy): domain Eukaryota; kingdom Metazoa; phylum Chordata; class Mammalia; order Primates; family Cheirogaleidae; genus Cheirogaleus; species Cheirogaleus medius. The sequence continues at coordinate 5,250,367 of VBSM01002616.1, read as the reverse complement.
TATTTCATAACTTCCTCCTTCTTGGCTTATTCCCTTATTTTGGTGGATCACATCTGCAGGATCTTCCTGGAGATCCTGAGAAAAGGGAGCATAATAGGTACTTCTTTCTTTGAGAATTAGCATGTCTGAAACTGCCTTTATTCTATTCACAAACTTGGTTGATAGTTGGCTGAGTACTGAAGAAAATTGGAAGTAGTTTTCCTCTAGAATTTTGAAGGTAGTACTTTATTGCTGTCTAGATTCCAATATTGCAATTGAGCAACCTGAAGCCATTCTGATTCCAGAGTCTTTAAAACCTGGAAGTGTGTGGGGTCTTCTCTTTATCGCCCATGCTTTGAAAATTCACAATGACACGCCTTGACGTGGATGTTTTCATATTTGTGCTGGGTGCCTGGTTGGCTCTTTCAGTGTGGAAATCATATCCTTAAATTCTAGAAAGCTTTCTGAAATCACTTACTGATCATTTCCTGTCCTCCAACCTCTTTGTTCTCTCCGGAACTGCTACTACATCTGTCCTCAGACGGCGCAGCAGCGGCCAGGCGCTTGCGCAGTGTGCGCAGCGTGCCTCCCCTCTCCCCACCGGCCGGTCGCGCCTGCGCACGGCGTGGGTGTCGCCGTCGCCCCTCCTTCCGCAGCGCTTTCCACTGGCGCCGGGCTGAATGGCCTTCCGGAACGTCGCGAGCCCCGGTGACTCGCCCTCCTTGGGCCAGAAACCCTCCGCCTGGGCTCGCGCGGGAGGACCGGGGCCTCTGAGGGGAGCGGCGACCGCGCCGGCCCCGGTCTCTTTCCTTGGCGGCGGTGGCGGCTTCTTCCGTGGGACAATATGTTCAAGAGAATGGCCGAATTTGGGCCTGACTCCGGCGGGAGAGTGAAGGTCAGTGCCCGGCCCGCGCTCCCTTCTTGGGCGGCTCTCCCGGCCCGGCTCCTCCCTGTGCGGCGTGGGGAGGGCCCGTTTGGTTTCCTTTGGCGCCTTTTCTCCTCGGTTTTGAACCGTGGTTTCCTGGCGGAGAGCGAGTCAGAGGTATTGAGCGAAAAGTCAGTGTTCACTGGGCTTCAGCTACACCGCGTTACTGCCACCCTCCCATCCCCGCCGAAAGACAAGCATAAAGCAGCGGTGGCGAGCGGAGACCTAGGTGGCTGCCGCGGAAACAGGCCGCTCCGAGGGCTAGGAAATCTTGGCATGGTGCACATTAACTGCCAACCGAGGTCATCAGTTAACCCCGGGATGTCACCCATCTGGTTGTGAGGACAATAATAACAGTAGCAAATAGTCGATGAGCGCTTCCCCGCAGTATTTACAAGCGCTTGATAACTGAGGCACCGAGGCGTAGAAAAGTTCAGAAAATTTGCCCGAGTTCATGGTGTTCACAAAGCCCCAATGCTGCGGCCAAGGCATGCAGAGAACATTACACCGTACCTGGCACATAGGGAACATTCAATAAATCTCAGCTTTTGTTTTTTTATGAGAGTTATAGAGCCTAACATTACTGTTTGACATTGTGACACTTCTCTCACATTTTCCTACATCGCCTGGCAGGTTAATTTTTAAGGCAGACCCACTAGTTGCTGATATAACACCTATTTTTACTCCTTGTGATTTTTATTTGTAGCAGGAAGGAATTTTTTTATTAAAAAGAAATCACCCACTTTTGTACCAAAATTGTTAATCTGTAGATTTTTTACTCCTTATCTATGTCATTATTTTTACATAATTTTAATTTTAGTGTGTATATAGCTATTATACAGAGTCTTTTCATATCACATGTAAAGTGGGAATTCTTTGCAAATTTCAAAAGCTAAAATTTAATGGAAGAGAAAGATGCCAAGTAAAAGTTCATTGTACCAGAAGCTTTGTAAATTACTTTCATTTTGCCCAAGATTTTGGACTGACAGGAAACTACTTCAGGACAAACGTTAGATTTTGGGAAAGAAATTACAGAACTTTCTTAGCTTGTAATCATATTGAATTTTAAAAGTTTGCAAGTTTCAGCTCCTATAGTGACTTGAAGAGGTTAAGCCTGTGGTCCTCAAATGCTATTCCACCAAAAATAGTACCGTAAAGCTTCAAAATTGGGAATTGATTTCTCCTTGCTGATTCTTAGGCATCTTTTTGCAATTTAGATACATTTAATCCAGGTAGAACATCTTGAAAAATGATCCCCTTTTTCATCATTGACGAGCTCTGCAAGTTCCTAGGAACACAGTAGCAGCTATGACATCTTTTATGAATTAATACATTTAATAAATGAAAAATGTTTACCCCTATTCTACCTCTCATGAACTGCCTTTTATATTTGTACTATGCTTTGGGAAACGTTTACCGTAGGCTGGTTAATAAGGATGTTACCATCAGATGATGCCAGTCAAAATTGACAATTTTTTTTTTTTGAGACAGAGTCTCACTCTGTTTCCCGGGCTAGAGTGAGTGCCGTGGCGTCAGCCTCGCTCACAGCAACCTCAAACTCCTGGGCTTGAGCAATCCTCCTGCCTCAGCCTCCCAAGTAGCTGGGACTACAGGCATGCACCACCATGCCTGGCTCATTTTTTCTATATATTTTTAGTTGGCCAATTAATTGCTTTCTATTTATAGTAGAGACGGGGTCTCGCTCTTGCTCAGGCTGGTTTCTTACTCCTGAGCTCCAGCGATCCGCCCGCCTTGGCCTCCCAGAGAGCTAGGATTACAGGCGTGAGCCACCGCGCCGGCCAAAATTGACAATTTTTATTCTAACACCTGGCTTTCAGATTTGTAAGTTAAGGGCTTTTTGCATTTCTTTTTCTCTTTCTCTCTGTTTCTTTTTCTTTTCTTTTTCTTTTTGAGAAGAAGGGAAGAGGAATTTATTAATTTGCTAGTAAATGAGGAGGTTGACAGACTCCTGTGTCAAAGTCCTCCTTTTTGCATTTCTTTTAACAAAACTTTCAAAGTGCTTTACATGGTGATTTAAGTAAAATCATTTTCAAAGTGGGAACACTGTAATTAATGTGGTGTTCAGTTATTTCTGTTAATATGAAATGAGGATAAGTGTCTAAAATTGATTTGAGAGAAATCCGTGTCATGACCAAACTCTATATTGTTATACTGCCATTCCTTGAAACAAGTTTTCAGAGCTCTCATTTTGTTTATTTTAGGTAATGGTACAATGTTTATTGGTTTTTAAATTATTTTTCTTTTAGGGGGTTACTATCGTTAAACCAATAGTTTATGGTAATGTTGCTCGATATTTTGGAAAGAAAAGAGAAGAAGATGGGCACACCCATCAGTGGACAGTATATGTAAAACCATATAGAAATGAGGTAGGCATTCATTTTTTTCCTAGAACTTTTTTGAACCTTCAGTTTGTTTTGCTTGAAAATAAATTGTGATATTCTTTTGTAGTAACTTTCTGATTATAAAACTGGCCCACTGTAGAACTGTTAACAAAAAATTTTTGAAAAAATAAAGTGCGAACTGTCACCTTTATATAATTATTAGTAGAAATCACTTTCCCAAAAATATTTTCTAATTAAAATTAAGATAACAAGAACTATCATGCTATAAACATGGTACAAGTATGCCTTCTAACATCACATCTTAAGTTAACATAGTATTTAATCAGGTTTCTCAGAACAGCTAATACTTAAAGTGATAATGCGGTAATAAGACCATCAGAGAATGTGAAAGACAGTACTGCTATGTAACCTGGTTGCGTATAATTGTCTTTTGCTACTGAATCTCCAGTGCCTAGAATGCAGCAAGTACATAGGTATTCAACAGATGTTTATTATATATAAAATTGCTCTATTTAAACCCTTCAAAGTCCACACAGAAACTTGTATATGAATGTTCATAACAGCACTATACATAGTAGCCAAAAAATGGATGTAACCCAAATGTCTTATCAACTGATGAATGGATAAATAAATGTGGTATATCCATACAATTGCATATTATTATGCAATAAAAAGAAAGAAAGTACTGATACCTGCCACCACATGGATGAATTTGGAAGCATTATGCTAAGTGAAAGAAGCTAGATACAAAGGCCACATATTGTATGATTCCATTTATGTGAAATGTCCAGAATAGGCAAATGTATAGATACAGAAAATATCTTAGTGGTTTCCAGTGGGTGGGAGGAGAGGGAATAGAAACTGAGTGCTTAATGGGTATGGGGTTTCTTTTTGTTTGATAAAAATGTTCTAAAATTGATTGTGGCAGTGGTTGTACAACTCTGTGAATATATTAAAAACCATTAAATTGTACACTTTAGGTAAATTGTAGGGGATGTGCATTATATCTCAATGAAGCTATTATAAAATCTTCAATGACTACCTATTGCCCTCCTGATGAAGTTCAAATTCTTTATTGTGTTTTAGAAAGAAAGCCTGCCCTGATCTTTCCTTACTTTGCAGCCTTATCGCTTGTCTGTGCCTCGTTTCCTCATACCCTGCATTCTGCCAATACTAAAATAGTCTCAATTTTCCAAAAGAACACTCTTAAACTGCTCCACTCATTCCTTCCCACCCACTTTATTCTTGTTGATCCTTTTGGTCTCAGTTCAAGTGTCAATTTTCTTTGATACTACTTTCTCGACCTCCAAAAGACTAAATTAGTTTCTCCTCCTATGAACTTATATCCTCACAATACAGTATAACAGTGACAAAGCAAGGTATTAAGATAACAGTATGATCCCAGTTTTATTTTTTAAAAATTAAATGTATGAAGATGTAAGCACATAAAACATTCCTGAAAGCAAATAAAAAGGTTAATAAACATTATTATTGAGTGTAACTTATTCTGTTTTGCATGTTTTCTTTTTCTATAGTGAATTACGTTTTTTTTTCAAAAGCTACCTTCACCAGCAGAAGCCCTTTTATGTGTTAGAACTAATGAATGTGCTTCAAAATAAAATTAAAGGGGAATTTTTGTACTCAACAGTTTTAGGTTGCTTTAGATTAGTTGTCCTTAGCTTTATGTAATATTATTTTGTTCTTCGAAGGTGACTATAGATTTGCTTTGTTTTATATGGTTATGTTTATAAAAATACCAGAAATGTATTGTTTTTATGGAAAAATCAAAATTGATTTACAATATTGTCTATAGAGATATATAAAAATAGAATTTGCAAAACAAGGGAATTAGGGACATATATGTTATGTTATGAATGATATATTTTATATATTATAAATTATAAGAGAATTCAGCATAAGCTTTCTTTGTTTTTTTAAGAAAAGTAAAACCACTTCACAGGTATATAATTCATGTTTTTTATAAAATTAGATTTCATAAAATTTGAGGGGAAGTATGTTTTATAAATCACATACATATACTATGCTCAAGTATATTTTCTAGTTTTCATATGTAGATGGTGGAACTAATTAATTTCTTATATTTTAGGATATGTCAGCATATGTGAAGAAAATCCAGTTTAAATTACATGAAAGCTATGGTAATCCATTAAGAGGTACAGTACAGTCTTTTCAGTCATAGCATACAAAGTTAAAAAGAGCTAGGAAACCAAATCAGTAATGTACAATTTTTTTTTCTCTTCAGTTGTTACTAAACCTCCATATGAAATTACTGAAACGGGATGGGGTGAATTTGAAATAATCATCAAAATATTTTTCATTGACCCTAATGAAAGACCTGTGAGTAACATTAATCTTTGCAAATACATGTTTTAGTAAGTGTGAAAATGTAATAATACTTAATGAATATGTATTAGGATATAAGCACATAAAATATTCCTAAAAGCAAAATTTTTTTAATATTGTTTATTAAGATATACTTTATGTAAGCTTATGGGATAATGTATCTTGCCATCAGTTAAAATTTTCCATTTTTAAATGAAGTGCCTTTCAAAACTTTTTTTTTCAAGTATGGAAAGAAGGGATATAATATGAATATATATTGGAAAGAAACTGGAAATCAGATGATTAATATAGCAAAAAGTTTTAAATTCATTAATATTATTTGATTGTTAGTAATAAACATATTGAGTCCATATGCTCTTAAGAAGTTAAGCTCTTAGAAACAGTCTTTGCTTTTTTAAGCTGCCATCAGTACTACCAGCTTTATTTTATATCTTTCATGAATATTTATAACCACTGACTTTTTCATCTTTTGATCTTTTCTTATCAGATTATTGCTTGATAATGTAAAATATCCCTCCAGGCTTTCACTTTGATCCTTCAGCAGCTTTGTGAGGTTAGTGATATCCTCATTTTAGAGAGGAGGATACTAAGGCTCAGAGGTCAAGTCATGTGCTCAAAAACACTCACTTAATTGTGACAGAGCTTGTTTTTAAACCCAGGTATTTGCCTTCAGACCTTCTTTCTAGTACTTTTCCTTTTGACTAAAACCACTAAACTTTAAAAAAAAAACAAAAAAAAACAACCTAAAAGGTCACAACTCACTTATGGCTCTTTCTCATTCCACATATGTGTGGCTGGGAGTTAACTCCAGTTTCAGGATTTTAACATTCATCACCATTCATTTTCGTCTTGTTAGAATCAGCTCATTCTTTTAGCACCAAATATTTAGGCTCTAATTATCAGATTACATTTTTTTAAACTATGTGCTTTTTTTTTTTTTTAAGAGGGTCTTGCTCTGCTGCCCAGGCTGGAATTCAGTGATTCAGTTCCCTATAACCTTGAACTCCTGGGTTTAAGGAATCCTTCTGCCTTAGCCTTCTGAATAGCTAGGAGTGCAGGTGTGCCACCACAGAGGGCTAATAGGTTTTTTAAAAAATTTTTTGTAGTGACGGGGTCTTGCTGTCATGCTTTTAAAGGAGTTGAATATCACCTGGGCCAATGGTTCAGCAAACCATTTCCTAACGGGCACATCAGAAACACCTGAGGTACTTTTTAAGCATTCAAACTCTGAGACCTCCTTTTCTGGAGAATCTAATTCAGTAGGCTTGGAGTGGGGCCAACAACCCAGGTGATTTTGATGCACAGTGAGATATGGGACCCATTGACGTAATCCTTACTCTTCCTACATAGGAATGTATTTAGGCAGTCTCTCAAATGAGAATCTAGTTTGGGCTTGCATATCTCTAGTGTGGAAGATTAACTTCTATCCTTAAGTGAAACATCCTATTAAGGTTTGGGGTAGTTCTCATCGTTTAAGAAAGCTGTTACTTTATGTTACATTTCTTAAACATTTTACTGATAGCTGTTCATATATTAGTTTTCTCCTGAATAATATTCATGACTCATTTAAACATTTTTCATGTGATAGGGATTTTAGATCTCCTACCATTCTTGTCCTTTAACACTCTCACACACTTTATATTCTGTTTGGCAAGAAATTATTAAATATTCATTATTTGCAAGATAGTATAAGGGATTGAGAAGGATGCAAAGAGAAGATGCTGTGCCTGACCTTAATGAAAATAGTCTGTTAGGGAGAATAGAGCACAGAATTCAGCAGATGTTGAGAAGGAGGGAAAAGGAAATGCCCATGATGTTACTAGAGCAGAAGCTCTTTTTAACTTTGTAAGATTGCTGTATTTTATTTTGAGAATATACTGCCTTACCGCTCTGTCTGCTCATCTGTCACCTCCCACCCCCAATTGGAAAATACACCTACAAAAGAAATCATTATATCATTATGAGACAGCTCCCAAAGTCACTCTTAGAAAGGTAAAGTAATACAACTTATTGTACTTCTGTAGTGATTGGCTCTATTGAATAGGTTTCCATATAGACCTACGTAGGCCTGAATTTTATTCCCCAAAACGTTTTATAGTATTCTTATAGTATAACGAAACCATTATATTTTAATAGTTAGCTCTTACAGAAAATAAGTCATATGAAGGTTTATTTAAAATATATAAGAAAGACATAGGTAACTTGTGATTTTCTTCTTTTTTTTTTTTTTCTTTTTGAGACCAAGTCTTGCTCTTTTTCCCTGGGCTAGAGTGCCATGGCGGCAGCCTAGCTCACAGCAACCTCAAACTCCTGGGCTCAAGCAATCCTCCTGCCTCAGCCTCCCGAGTAGCTGGGACTACAGGCAGGCGCCACAACGCCCAGCTAATTTTTCTGTTTTTAGTAGAGACAGGGTCTCACTCTTGCTTAGGTTGGTCTCGAACTCCTGAGCTCAAGTGATCCTCCCATCTCGGCCTCCCAGAGTGCTAGGATTACAGGCATGAGCCACTGCACCCCACCTGTGATTTACTTCTATTATCTAGTAACCTATTATATAGTCAAGCCAATGTAAAAAAAAAAAAATGGTTGTTTCTAAAAGCAAAATGCTGAAATTGGAATTTCATTCCTGGAAAAGGGGATTTCTAGGCAAGAATAGACAGGTTCATTCTATAAGAATTTTCACATACTGCTCAAAATTAGGGACATCTGTCTTGAAATTTTTTATTGCCTATATCTGTATGAGTACCTCTGAAGTCTGAATAATAAATTTAGAGAAGGACAGTTTTATGATGCAATAGTAGAAAGATTTTAATTATAAAAGTCAGACATGCGCATAGTTTTAAAAGAAGACTTCTAAAATAAAAAGTGCAAGTCTCCTATATTACTTTCCTTGTACTACAAACTGGGTGGCTTAAAACAATAGAAATTTATTCTCACAGTTCTGGAAGCTATAAGTCTAAAATCAAGGTGTAGGCCATGTTTTTTTCCAAAGTTTTTTTCTAGGGAAGTATTTTTCCTTGCCTCTTCCAGGTCCTAGTAGCACCAGATGTTCCTTGGCTTTTGGCAGCATAACTCTAGTCTTTGCCTCCATTGTCACATGGCTTTATCTCCCTCCCTGTCTCTGTATCTCTTCTCTTCTTCTAAGGATACCAGTCAGATTAGGGCCAACTCTAATGACTTCATTTTAACTTAATTAAATCTACAAAGACTCTATTTCCAAATAAGATCACATCCACAGGTAATAAAAGTTAGGACTTCAGCATATCTTTTGGGGGGACAAAAATCAACCCATAACATCTTTCCCCCATTTCCAACCCCATCCCCAGGAAAACCACCTTTTAACAGTTACCTGTTTCATGGCCAGGGGCAGTGGCTCATGCCTGTAATCCTAGCACTTTGAGAGGCTGAGGTAGGAGGATTGCTTGAGCTCAGAAGTTTGAGAACAGTCTGAGCAAGAGTGAGACCTCTTCTCAACCAAAAATAGAAAAATTAGCCGGGTGTTTTGGCGCCTGCCTATAGTCCTGTAGTCCCAACTACTGGGGAGACTGAGGCAGGAGGATTCCTTGAGCCCAGGAGTTGGAGGCTACAGTGAGCTATGATGATGCCATTGTACTCTGCCCAGAACGACAGAGTGAAACTCTGTCTTCCCCTCGCCCAAAAAAAATCAGTTAACCTGTTTCAGTTTCTCTAGAAATTATACTCCCATGTATCTCATATATTTAAACACTTAATTTGGATTTCTCAACTTTTAGATAATATCTTTTAATGATGACAGATGGTCCTTTTTCTTCCTTTTTTAAAGTTTCTTTTTTTTTTTTCTTCATTTTGCTGGAGGAATTTATTCAGAAAGAATGCCTGAGAAATACACTTTTGGAGCCATGCCCATTTGAACATGTCTTTATTTTTCCATCATATTTGATTGTTGGGGTGAAAAATGCCAGGTACCAAAGGAAGGACATTCTTTCTTATCTGTGAGTGGAAGGGCAAGAAAGGAAGGTCAACAGGTTCAACTACAATACAGCATTCTTGATTTTGATACCTGCCAACTGGGAGGTTGGAGCCTCTGGGTTCCTGGGAGCCCTGGCTCCTTCTTCTGATGCAATTGTCTTCCTTTAGTTTTCAGGTTGTGATTTTTCTCTGTTAGTGGTTTTATTATTCTTCCTGGTAGTGTCATCTGCTTTCTGTCTATTCCAGAAATTTGTCAAATTATCTGCTTTAAATTTATATGTAATTTGTGCTCTCTCATTTCAGATTGTCTGTTTTTACTGTTATTTCAGTGGAATTCTGTGCATTTCCCTCCTCCCTTTCCATATTCTTAGTATACCATCTTGAACCTAGAGGATGTTCTTTAAATAGGATATTTTCACTTACTGAGCCATGTCCAGGAAAATCTGACTTTTCTATAAATTGAACTAGATTGTCTTTAAAGGGAGTTGATGCTTGTTCAAATTCAGTTGCAAGAATTTTCATATTTTCTGACTTCATTGTATCCTTCTTTGCTCCCTATTTCATGACTGTTTTGAAGAATAGCATTCCTATATAATGATTTTAGCTAACTTTTTTGGAAAATTCTGTGAGACCTTTGAATGGGTTTCTGCAGCTTTATCAACTCTGCCAGCTAGATTTCATTTTCCTAAAATAATCACACATTGTGCTGCACAGCTGTTCCTTTGATTTCTTAGGACACCTGTTTTTAAGTATTTGAAGACATGTTGCTTTTGCCAAAGTGAATTATCACTGACCAACTTCTTACTTATGTTTCTTTATTATGTCATGTATGTAATAATCTTATAGATCCCCAAAGAGATTATCTTGCCCTAACTGAACAATTGAATATTGGTCATTTCTTTTGAAAGTATCAAATCTTTTTTTCCTGCAGTAAATTTTTTAACTCTAATCTTCAGGGATAACTGTCACAAACTAATCCAGTTTCACTTGTGTGAGTAAAAGAATTTATAGTGATTTCCCAGTTTAATTTCCATAGGTGTATGTTGTGAGGTTTTTTGTTGTTTTTTGTTTTTGTTTTAAGACAAGAGTCTCACTCTGTCACCCCAACTAGAGTACAGTGGCATCATCATAGCTCACTGTAACCTCAAACTCCTGGGCTCAAGTGATCCTCCCACCTTGGCCTCCTAGAGTGCTAGGATTACAGGTGTGAGCCACTGTGCCCGGCCTTGTGTTATTTTTATATATAGTTACTCTCTAGAGATTTTGAATAGATTTTTACTTACCTTCTTCAGAACGTTCATGATGAGTAGATGTGGATGGATGGTAGTACCTAATAGGAAAATAAAGATACAGAGAGTTTGAGTGACTTGAAACAATAAGTTAAAACAAGAACATGAATTTGATATGTCCACTTATTCTAGTCTCTAATTTAGTGAAAGAAATGATAGTGTCTCACAATGATGATGAAAACCATTGCATAGGTGTGACATCTGTTTTTATTTCACAGGTAACCCTGTATCATTTACTAAAGCTGTTTCAATCAGACACCAATGCAATGCTGGGAAAAAAGACAGTAGTTTCAGAGTTCTATGATGAAATGGTAGGAAGATTTTATAATGAGAGTTTTAAAAGCATTTTAAGCTAGAGAACTTTGAAGTTATTGGGCTTTTTTTCATTCTATCCTATTAGATATTTCAAGACCCAACAGCAATGATGCAACAGTTATTAACAACATCTCGTCAGCTAACATTAGGAGCCTATAAGCATGAAACAGAATGTAAGTGCCATGTATTCACAATTAGTCCTGAAAAATAATGTATTCTGTAATAGTGAGAGGATTGTGTGATTAGTGGTTATTAAACTGTTTCATAATGATACGTGTTAAAAAACAAGGTATGTATTACTGTAAAATATGTAAGAAAGATGTTTTAAATTGTTCTCAAAGTAGGCCTACTTTCAAAAAGGTAAAAGCCTCTCATTCTCTGAAATATCGTTTGTCTATTTTATTCCCTAATATGGTTTTATTTTATTTATTTATTTTTTTTGAGACAGAGTCTCACTCTGTTGCCCTGGCTAGAGTGCCGTGGCATCAGCCTAGCTCACAGCATCCTCAAAGTCCTGGGCTCAAGCAATCCTTCTGCCTCAGCCTCCCAAGTAGCTGGGACTATAGGCACGTGCCACCATGCCTGGCTAAATTTTTTCTATATATTTTTAGTTGGCCAATTAATTTCTTTCTATTTTTAGTAGAGACGGAGTCTCGCTCTTGCTCAGGCTGGTTTTGAACTTCTGACCTTGAGTGATCCGCCCCCTTTGGCCTCCCAGAGTGCTAGGATTACAGGCGTGAGCCACTGCGCCCAGCCCCTAATACGGTTTTAAGTATAGCTTTTCATTAGTCTTGCTTAGCCTATCACTCAGTCATTTTGTTTACTAGTCTTTGCCAACGAAATCTGCATGAAGAACCTTGTAGGACATAATTATACTTTTGTGTACTGTGAACTAGTTTATCTCATGTTTTTACCTATGTCATTTTACATATAATTTCAGATTAATGTCCAAGTGGTGAATACCTGAATGCCACCTTGATAATCATTCATATTATATTATCCCCCTAAGCTGACATGGCCTCAGAATCCTCTACATGTCCCTTCATGCATCTGTTGCCAATCATTGGCAGTTGGTATTCAAGGTGAAACCTAGTTGCCATCCCTATGTTAACATTTATGTCACTGTTCATTTAGTCATTTCTTTGATCTTTCATTCATTCGTTTACAGTATATATTGAGCACCAGTTATATGCCAGGCATTATTCCAGGTACGAGGATAGAGCAGTGTCTAAATCAGACAAAAAGCCCCACTTTTGTGGGGCTTTCATTCTAGTGGGAGGAAGACAAGTATTAAATAAATAGAACAATGAAGTATAAGGTAGTGATTGGGTGCTGGGAGAAAAGTAAAGCAGGGCAGGGCAGGAAGCAACTTTGGTGGAAGGAGATAGATGGTATTTTAAATATCAGGTCAGAAATTGCTTCCTGAGATTGTAACATTTGGGAACCAAAAGGTGTAAAGGAGAGATCTGAGGGAAGAATATTATATGTAGAGGGTGCAGCAAGGGCAAAAGCCCTGACCTAAGAGCATGTCTGGCATATCTGAGGAACTGCAAGAAGGCCAGTGTGGCTGGAGTAGAGTGAATAAGAGGATGAGGAGTGGGAGAAGAAGCCAAAAAAGTCTGTATAGGGACTTATGGGTAACTGAATGAGATGTGAAGTCATTTGTGGGTTTTGAGCAGAAGAATAACATTATCAGTGTGACTTTATTTATTTATTTATTTATTTATTAGCTGGCAGAAGCAATAGGAACAGTCTAACATTTTTAAATGATCACCCTTGCTCTGTGTTGAGAGTAGACTATAAAGCAAAACTGGTAGAAGCAGAAAGAATAGTTAGGAGGCTGTTCCAATAATCCAGATATGATAGAATGGTGGCTTGGACCAGAGTAATAGCAGTGATGAGAAAGGGCCAGATGCCGGACTTATTTTTAAGATAGTTACAATAGAATTTGCTGATGATTTGAATATTGAGATGTGGGAGAAAGATGAGCAAAGGTTTTGGGTCTGAGGAATCCCTCCAAATTAATTGCTTTTTATGGAGATGGGAAGTCTGGGAAGAACAGGTTTTTGGGGAAAGATTAAGGGTATCATTTTGGACATGTTGGATGTGGGATGCCTGTAAGACATGTAAAGTAGAGATGTTGAGAGGGGTGTGGTACCCTAAAGTCTGGTATTCAAGGAGAAGTCTAGGCTGAAGATACGAGTTCAGAAATTAATAAAATTATAAATTTGTGAGACCAAGTGGTACCATCAAAGGAGTGAGTGAAGATTTCTATGGAGAGAGAAAAACCAGATACATGTAACTGTAAAGTTTTTGTCGGCTGCGAAAAGAAAAGACAGAGAGAGAGAGAGAGAGAGTGGGGCCAAACAACATGGCTTTATTGAGCGCTCCCGGGTGAGGTTCGCGGGTCCCGGGGGTGGGGGCAAGAAGTTGACCCTGTTTGAAGAGGGTGAGGGCTTTTATATTATTTGCAGCGGGTTTGGGGATTTTGGGCAGGAAGAGCTGGGGATTTTTCACTGTGACCTTTGGTGGTTATTGAGAAATAGGAGGGGCTGGCGGTATTTGTGGAATCCAGGAACCGAAACTGGACATCCAGGTGTGGTTGTTTTCAACGGGGCCTGGCAGTTGTCCTTGGCGGGTCTGGTCTCATGAGCCTTTTCTTTTTGATCTAGTGAGGGGAGAGGGGCCCGCCATCAGCCTTACAGTAATGTTCTAAAAGCCAAGTGAAGAAAGTGTATCAAGAACTGGAGTCATCAGCTGTGTCCAATACTGCTGATAGATGAAGTAAGATAAGGGCCAAGACATTGGCTATATAGCAAGACGGAAGTCCTCAATGACCTTAACACAAACAGTTTAAGGAGAATAGTAAGGATAGATCAATTGAAGAGACCATGAGATGAGAGAAATTGGAAACAGGCACTATAGACAAGTCTGTGTTGGAGCTTGCCTATAAAGGGGAGCAGTCGCCCTTGAAGCAGAATTGAGATATGGGATCAAGAGGGTATTGTTTTCATGGGGAAATAAAAGTGATCCAGTAAAATAAGGGGTGGAGGGATGGTCACGCAGAGGGGAAGGGGATTGCTATTTAACCATTAGTCGTTGTAGCAGTGTTTATATTTTCATGAAACACATGACTAGGAGTTAAAAAGTCAGGATGTTAGTTTATAATTTTGCCATTTGATAGTCACTGAAAGTTTGTATGCTTCACTTTCTACACCTGCAAAAATATTTGCCTGGCCTACTTTGTTACAAACATAAAATAGATAAGTTTATGATAACACTGAAAAGGTAAAAAGCACTACTTGTATGCATTTAGAAAAACATTTTAAATTGCAATGGATGAATGGGCAAAAGATGGAAGAAGAGATCACCAGTAAATAAAATGGGAAAATATTGGTCCTGCTAGTAATTTAAAAAATCCTGACCAAATAGTAATGAGTGACTATATTTTTCCTATCAAATTAGCAAAAGGAGTTTTTAATAGTGAACCTATTAAGGATGTGGTAAACCTTGCATTCTCATGAATTGTTTGAGTATAAATTGTTTTAGCTTTTAGGAAAGCTATTTGGGAATATTACTCAAGGCCCTAAAAAAAATGTGTACTTTTACCAGTTCAAAGGCATGATACTCAATATTTGTTAATAATAAATTATCAGATTTGAGTGCTTACTCTGTGTACTCTTCTAAGTCTATACATGTATAAACTCAATTTAACTCTACAACAACTTTATTGAGTAATCTCATTTAGAAAAGGAAACTAAGGCACAAGGAGGATGTGCAGGGCAACACAGCTAGTTAATGGTAGAATCAGAATGTGATCCCAGGCAGTCCTCAAAACTTAGGCTCTAAAAAGTGATGTTTTTAGATAGGGTAATATTTGGGATAGAGGCTGATCATTATGGAAGATATTAAAAGTTTATAAAGATGCTTATACTGTAAACCAGTAGAATTTTACTTAAGCACTAATGATCTAGCTTTTAATAGTAGTAATTACTTCTACAAGGAATAATAAAAATGATAGTGAACACTTACTGAGAACTTAGTATGTACCAGACAAACACTTTACATTTCTTAATTTATTGAATACCAATAACAACCCTAGGAGGGAGGTACTATGATTAGCCTTATTTTGTACATAAGGAACCTAGAGAGATTTGATAACTTGCCCAAAATTACCCAGTGGGGCCTGGATTTAAACCCAGAGTCTGTCCTCTTAACTAATGAGCTACTCTGTCTCTGTGTAAAAGCCTTACAGTCTGTGCTTCTAACCAGTAAGTTATACTTACTCAACAAAAGTAATAGTCCCTTTTTTTCCCCTTAAGACAGGGTCTTGCTTTGTCGTCTAGGCTGGAGTACAGTGGCGTGATCATAGCTCACTGCAGCCTCCAACTCTTGGGCTCAAGCAATCATTCTGCCTCAGCCTCTTGAGTAGCTGGGACTGCAGGTGTGCACCACCACACCTGGCTAATTTTTTTATTTTGTATAGAAATGAGGGCCTCTCTAAGTTGCCAAGCTAGTCTCAAACTCCTGGCCTCAGGTGATCCTCCCACCTCAGCCTCCCAAAATGCTGGGACTACAGGAATGAGCCACCACACCCAGTCAATAATTCTTTTTTGGATTGACTTCCTTTAAATTGAGACTTTACTATAACAAACTTTTCTATTTTATGAGTGTTTAACATATGGGAAGCAGAAAACTGGAATAAGCTAAAAGAGGTTTTAAAATGTTTTCCCCCAGGATCTCATTGCTAATTAACTCAGGTCTTCTTCCAAATATATCATGCCCTTTGTAGTCTTATGAATTGTCAAAAATAAGGTGGTATGATTAAAACAACAAGAATCTATTATGTCTACAGTGAATGCTATCCTTCTGACAATTGAGTTAAATTAGGTCTCCCTGACTAGATTTAAACCACCTTTTACAATGATACAGGACCACTTGTTTGTATGCTGTTTGCAGGGCCTGCTTTGTTCACTTCATCTAACTCCTTTCTCACTCAGTTCAGATTTTACTTCTGACAGGAAGTCTTCCCTGATAATACACACCCTTTCTCTTTGATATGAAGCTAGTCTTCTCTCGTAGCTTCCTGTGATTACCTTGTGACACTATATGGCATTTTTTTCTTTTTGCCTATTTCCTACCTCTGTACCCCAACATCTAACAATGTTCCTATCACTCAATGTATGTTTTTTTAATTGATGTGGGGAGAGACTATACAAAAGAATAAACATTTCTGCATAGTAAAAAGCACTGTGAACAAAGTCTAATGACAGATAAGTTGTGAAAAAATATTGTACTCACGTTACAAATGACTAGTTTCCTTAACATACGGTAGTGGATACCTGAAACTGTGGATAGTCCCAAACCCTATGTGTAGTGTGTTTTTCCTGCACTTCAGACCTATCTACGATAAAGTTTAGTTTATAAATTAGGCACAGTAAGAGGTTAACATCAACAACTAATAACAAAGTAGAACAATTATAACAATACACTGTAATAAAAGTTATGTGAACGTGCTGTATCTCTTAAAATATCTAATTGTACTATACTCACCTATTTTCAGACCACTATTGACAGTGAATAACTGAAACCATGGAAAGCAAAATCTCGAATAAGCGGGGACTACTACATAAAGAGCTCCTACAAACAATAGAAATCAATCCTATTATTATAAGGTCAATAATAGGAAAATGAGCAAAGGAAAAACAGAATTCTTAGAAGGGGAGGGGGAAATGTCTCTTAAACATATAAAAAGATTAGCCTCAATAGTAATAAGAGAAATGCAATTTAAAATTACTCTGAGATACTGTTTTTGACTTTTCAGATTAAGACGAAAAAGTTGATGCAGTAAGGAAACACACATGTAATGCCAGTGGAATTATAAATTGATAGATCCTTCTAGGAGTTGCTTGGCATTCTTCTAAAATTTCAAGTACCTACATTCTTTAACCTAACAATTCCACTTACAGGAATTTATTTTACAAGCATACTGATATGATTATGTGCTGCATGCATATTATTGCAATGTTTGTAATAGAAAAAATGGAAATACTCTGAATGTACATCAATAGGGGACAGACTGTATACATTCAGTGAAGTTCTCTGCAGTCATTATTAAGAATGCGATAGCTCTATGATACAGAATGAGCTTCCAGATATAATGTTAAGTGAAACAGCACGGTGCAGAACAATGTGTAGAATACAATACCTGTCACATTGAGGGGATAAAAAAGAAACTGCACTTAGGTATATGCTTGCATATCAACAGATGGAAAGACACCAGAGAAACCTGATTATCTCTGAGAAGAAGCACTGTTAGTTGTGGGGACAGGTGGGGGGCAGAAGTACAAAGAGTTTTTCTCTATCCACTCTTTTCAGCCTTTTAACTTGTATCATGTATATACTACCTTGTTTTTTAAATACTTTTAAAAATAAAAGCAGGGAAAGAAATTACAAAGAAAAATATGGATTGTTTTGGCAATATAAAATTTATTGTGTTACAAAAATTTATCACAGGCCAGGATGATGGCTCACACTTGTAATCCCAGCACTCTAGGAGGCCGAGGCAGGAGGATTGCTTGAGCTCAGGAGTTTGAGACCAGCCTGAGCAAGAACGAGACCCCATCTCTACTAAAAATAGAAAAATTAGCTGAGTGTGGTGACACGCACCTGTAATCCCTGCTACTTGGGAGGCTGAGGCAGGAGAATCTCTTGAGCCCAGGAGTTTGAGGTTGCTGTGAGCTAGGCTAACACCATGGCACTCTAGCTCAGGTGACAGGGTGAGACTCCATCTCAAAAAAAAAAAAAAAAAAAAATCACAAAAAGCAAGTCACTGGCAATGAGCATAAGAAGGAAAGTACTCACTAATATTTATTGCATATTTTTTTACCTGTTAGATGCTTTACATATAATTATTTCACTTAATCCTTATAAATTCTCTGAGAAATACCTAGTTTTAACCATATCATAAAGAGGAAAAGACTGAGGGAGATTTAGAGATGTCAGCTTCAGCTAATAAGGGACTAAGGATTTATTTGAGCTCAAGTCTTTCTGATTGCAAAGCTGGCTCCATCCAACTATCCTGCTTCCAACTAGTGACTGTCTTATATTAATTAAAGTGCAACTTTAATAGTCAGCAACAGCAATTACCTAAAATGTCCACAAGATGGAAATGTTGGATTCAAGCAGGCATTTTTCTTTGTAAAACATAGTGCTACATATTCAAGCGGCATATTTAAATAGATGTATCCTATTTTACAGTAATGACATTTTCTTTAGTAATTTGTTGTATAGCCAGCTAGAATGTTTCAAAAATCACTTAATGTTGGCTGGGCCTGGTGGCTTATGCCTGTAATCCTAGCAGTCTGGGAGGCTGAGACAGGAGGATCATTTGAACTCAGGAGTTCAAGACCAGCCTGAGCAAGAACAAGACCCCGTCTCTACTAAAAATAGAAAGAAATTAGCTGGCCAACTAAAAATATATAGAAAAAATTAGCCAGGCATGGTGGCACATGCCTTGTCCCAGCTATTCGGGAGGCTAAAGCAGAAGGATTGCTTGAGCCCAGGAGTTTGAGGTTGCTGTGAGCTAGGCAGATGCTACAGCACTCTAGCCCTGGCAACAGAGTGATACTGTCTCAAAAAAAAAAAATCATTTAATGTTCCTCTCTTATCATAATAATAGTTGATAGGGCTTTTTTTGTACCAGGCATTATTCTGGGGACATTACATACATTAATTCATTTAAAATATTCTTAATAAATAATATTATGAGGTGTTTGCTATTATAACCTCTGTTTTATAAATGAGGAAATGAACATAGATTAAATAACTTAGAGTATCACAGCTAATAAGTGGTAGAACTGGAATTCAAACTTAGTTAATGCTACATTTTTTGGAAAAAAGATATGTACTTGTTTTGATAGTGTGCTTTTTTTTATGTAAGTTTCACCTGTACGTCAATTTAAGAATACTTTTGGTTAGCTCTTCTTATTAGCTGACGTCTCTTAAATGTATATGCCCCCTTATTTCCATATTAATATATAAATAGTGAAAGACAAGGACATTGTGTCTTAAAATCTTAACTGTGAGTTAGTGACCAGAATTTCATTCTTAGTTGTAGAAAACATCTTAGATGCTCTCTTAGGAATTCAGAAATTTTCTCCCACCCCTCACCAGCCCATGTTTAATGTTATATACTAAGTTGTCCATATTTCATCATGAAATTGTTGACCTAAGGAAATGCTGTATTTATTATTCTATGACATCTTAGATGTGAGGAAAAATAATTCAGTAAAAGTATTTGTTTTTCTTAGTTGCAGAACTTGAAGTGAAAACCAGAGAAAAATTGGAAGCTGCCAAGAAAAAAACAAGCTTTGAGATTGCAGAGCTTAAGGAGAGATTAAAAGCAAGTCGTGAAACTATAAATTGTCTAAAAAATGAAATCAGGAAACTTGAAGAAGATGATCAGACAAAAGATATATAAACAGTTCTGAAGAGAACTTAGTAATAAGCCAGACTGAAAATAAGGTGGACTTTAATGGAGAAATGGACTTAATGCAAATGTTGTGATGTTTCTTAGAGAAACTATATATATAGTGGTCGACAGTGGATTTCTCAGCAATGGGGTCAAAGTATTTGTACTGTTCAAGCAATCTTCAATGGAAAATATTTGTGTGGAAGAGTAGATGCTATCTAGGCATTTTACCAACCCTATTTTAGGGAAATTCTGATGTTAAGCACAATTTAAAAATATTTTTATTGCAGTATGTGTGTAGCTTATTATCCTTTTGACAGACATCAAAATTTCATTATAAAGTATAATTTGTACAAATTTTGTACTTCTCTAGTAGTTATTATTACTGATAAAATTAATATGTATATTTAATTTCTTCAAATTCTTACCTATCTCCATCCTTTTTTGTATATGCTGTGCCCAGTCAGTATTCAATAAATGTAGTGTACGGAACCTGTTTCTGCCTCTTGATGTGTTTCTTCCTCTTTGAAGACTACCTGGAACTCCCTCAGTAGAAGTAACATATCTCCGTAGTATTGTGAGCTCACACCTCTTATTGACACTCATGATAGCATACAGAAGCTCTAAAGTGACAAAGATCAGATCTTAGGTTTTGTTCTGTTTAATTATCACAGTGTCATTCTTCACATATGAAAATATTAAAGTCTTCGTGCATGTTCCAGAGACACATGGGAAACAGCTATGCATCAACTTCATGCAGCACCCCTAATTTCTCTACCTTCTCCTCCTCTTAGCCTCTCTTGTTCAAGTCTGCATGGTGAGTCCTCTATTTTTAGACTCATCTACTTTGAACATTTAGTAATACTTCATCTGTAAAGGCATGTTGGCTGAACCATCTTGGCAACCTAGGGACAAAAATAGGTAGGAAATTATTTTGGGCTGTGCGTGGTGGCTCACGCCTATAATCCTAGCACTTTGGGAGGCCAACTTGGGAGGATTCCTTGAGGTCAGGAGTTCAAGACCAGCCTGAGCAACAGTGAGACCTCATCTCTACAAAAAATAGAAAAATTCGCTGGGCGTGGTGGTGCCTGACAGTAGTCCCAGCTACTCAGGAGACTGAGGCAGGAGGATCGCTTGAGCCACAGGAATTTGAGGTTGCAGTGAGCTATGATGATACGATGCCAGTGCACTCTAGCCCTGGCAACAGAGCGAGATCATGTCTTCATTTTTTTTTTTTTAATTTTTTTTTTTATTCCATCTTGTAATGGGGGTACAAATATTGTTTGGGTTACATACATTGCCCCTCCCCCCTCCCCCCCACATGCCTGCGCTGAGATCATGTCTTCAAACAAAGAAAAAAAGTATTTTGGAAAACGTGATGTTAACAAGTTACACAGCTTCTAAAAACTGGCAACTATGCCTATGCCTCATGCAGGGTTTTTGTATTCTCTCTAGTCATAACTAACTACTCTGACACTTTAAGATACTTTTTAATCTATCTGCCCTGGCAGATTGGTTACTTTTTATTTTGTTGCTTTATTTTTTAAGTTGTGGCATTTATAAGCATTATAGATGTTGTGCAAAGGTCTGTGTGATTTGAAATTTCTGCCAAGGCCCTCAGGAGCTTGGGAGTAGCACTTAAAATTGAGGCAAACATCATTCAGCTTTCTCCCACCTCCTAGCCCCATGCCTGCCAGGCCCATCAGGATAAGATTCCCCACAGTGTAGGGTAGGTCCTGGGGATAGTTCAAAAAATTAGTGAGAGAAAAGCCCCATTCTACTTGAGGAGCCTTGACAAGGAAGATCATCCCTCTATTCTAGTAAGATTCGACCCTGAGAACGTATTGGTTCATAAAACCAAGGTCCATGTATGCAGGTCTGGCTTTATGCATACATGGATACAGGGGTTCAAAATATGTCATGGTTCTGTGTTGGCTTTAATCTTGGTAAGATCTTATGAGGTTACAAAGAACTATAAATCAATAATAAAAAGGCAACCAAAGAAAAATGGACTAAGGATTTGAATAGACATTTCTCTAAAGAAGATGTAGAAATGGCCAATATGCACTTAAGAAAATGCTCAACATTGTTAGTCATTAGGAAAATGCAAATCAGGACCACAATGAGATACCACTTAACATGCACTAGTATGGCTATAATTTAAACAAAACACAAAAAAGTTGATGAGGATGTAGCTAATTGGAACCTTTATACATTGCTGGTGGGAATGTAAAATGGTATAGCCACTTTGGAAAACAGTTTGGCAATTCCTCAAAATATTAAGCATAGATACCCAATGACCCAGCAATTCCACTCCTAGTACCTAAGAGAAATGAAAACACATTCTCACAAAAACTTATATACAAATGTTCATAGCATTATGCATAATTGCCAAAAAGGAAACAACCCAAATATTTATCAACTAATGAATTAATGAAATGTGATATATCCATATGCTGAAATATTATTCAGCCTTTGTAAAAAGGAAGTACTACTGGTCAGGCACAGTGGCTTAGGCCTGTAATCCTAGCACTTTGGGAGACTGAGGTGTGAGGATCACCTGAGGCAAGGAGTTTGAGACCAGCCTGAGCAAGTGTGAGACCCTGTCTCTACAAAGAATAGAAAAATTAGTGGGGCGTGGTAGCACATGCCTGTAGTCCCAGCTACTCAGAAGGCTGATGGAAACATTACGCTAAGTGAACAAAGCCAAACACAAAAAGCCACATATTGTATGATTCCATTTATATGAAATGTCCAGGAAAGGCAAATCTGTAGAAGGCCAGGCTCGGTGGCTCACGCCTGTAATCCTAGCAACTCTGGGAGGCCGAGGCAGGCGGATCGCTCAAGGTCAGAAGTTCAAAACTAGCCTGAGCAAGAGTGAGACCCTGTCTCTACTAAAAATAGAAAGAAATTAATTGGCCAACTAAAAATATATAGAAAAAATTAGCCGGACATGGTGGCGCACGCCTGTAGTCCCGGCTACTCGGGAGGCTGAGGCAGAAGGATTGCTTGAGCCCAGGAGTTTGAGGTTCCTGTGAGCTAGGCTGATGCCATGGCACTCCACCCTGGGCAACAGAATGAGTCTCTGTCTCAAAAAAAAAAAAAAATGCAAATGTGTAGAAAGAGAAGGCTCAGTAGTAGTTGCCAGAGGATAGGGTGGGGAGAAGAGGGAGTGGAAAGGGTTTCCCTTTTGGGTGATGAAATATTCAGGAATTAGTGGTGATAGTTGCACAACCTTGTGAATATACTAAAAACACTGAATTATATACTTCAAAATGGTTAAAATGGTGAGCATTATGTGAATGTTATCTCAATAAAAATATTTTAAAATATTTAAGTGGCAATTTTTGTTTAGAATTCTAAAAATCTTTAAAATATTAATATTTTATAAAGTCTTGATTTCTATTTCCCCATTCTACAAGCAGAAGAGAATGTTTGTTTACCAAGGGATAATTCCTTCATCGAGATGAGAACTAAGAACAATTAAAGGAAACTCAGCTAATTAGCCAGCTCACTTCTTTGAAGATCAAAGTATAAGTCTCATCTTTCTAACCAATGTAGGTAGGTAGTGCTGTTATCCGTATTTTACAGATAGGAGATTAAGGGACTACAGCTTGATGTTAAGTCAACCAGCAGTGACTCAGACAAGTAATCTACAGCTATAGGTCTCTCTGCCTCAATGCTTAATTCTCATGTTCAAAGTGTTAGCATTTTTAATTGTCTGTTGCTCATGCTTAAATACTTCTCAAACCTCCTTCCTTTAACTAATTGGAGTAATTTAAGACTATATCAAATATGAACATCAGGTAGCATAAAGGCAAAACACTGTAGATAAGAATCTTGCTGGCCTTTAGTAACATGTAGGAAAGTTCTGGTGTTAAGTCCTATTGGATGGAATTCTAAAGAACAGATATTTGAAATGTCTTGCAGAAGACATTTCAGGTACCTATTCTTTAGCATTATCCCTAATGTCTCCAGTTTTGCTTTTTAATAATATAGACTTCAAACTCTTGAGATTAAAACCAAAGAAAATGAGATCATACAGAAACTAGCTAGAAAAAAATGAGTAGGTATTTTCTTGGAGTTGAAAAGAACTTTGTAAGCACAATGCAAAACCCAGAAATCATAAAATTTTGAATCTCAAATTTGAATGAGTTTAGGAATCTCCTGAGATTTGCTTTAAAATAATCTAGGGAATGGGGCATAGTAGGGGGAATGGGAAGTACAGATGAAATAAGATTGGCTGTAGGTAATTGTTGAAGCTTGGTAATGGGTACATGGGAATTTGCTATATTATTTTCTCTACTTTTGTATATGCTTGAGATTTTCCATGATAAATTTTTTTAAGTGTTAGGGAAAATCATTATGATTTTTTCTTCTCCCTGAAGTCAACTCATAAAGAATAAGTCATTTGATCTTATTTAATCAGCACACTGTCTCAGAAGATGACAATGGCTTCCGGTTGCATGGTTAGCATGTTTATTCTATATTTTATTCTAGCAAATTCTTCAATACTGATCATTGAATATAAGAAAAGTTTGGAAGGATGGATCAGAAGGAGGAAAAAGAAAGAGGGGAGATAGGAAAGGAGAAAGAAAATCTTCTACGGAGCTTTTTAAAAGTACGAAGTTCTAAAGTTCACCCCCAGAAGTTTAACTAGGTCTGAAATGGGGCCCAGAAATTTGCATTTGTACAAGGCATCCAGGTAATTTGAGAAACTGTTATAGTGGCACAACTTGGTCAGTGGACTACATAAAAATGCAACACTTCTAGATGGGGGTGAAAAACAATAAAAATAGTCTAAAGGAAAACTGGGACATACATAATCGTATCTAATTCCTTACGGTAAAAAAATGCATATAAATCATTAAGGAAAATGAGTGAACCACTGGCAAAAGGAGCAAAGATTTAAACAGGTAGTTCACTAAAGAGGACATAAAATGGCCAGTTAATATGCTTGACCTCACTAAATCCTAAGCATTTGCAAATTTAAATAGCAAATATTTCTCATCCATGTAGGATGAGATAAACAGTACAGATGAATATTGATAACAGAAGACACCACTAATGATACCAAAGAAGAGACCAGAAATATAGGCCATCTGGCAGATGGAAATGGATGGTCTTTATTTTTTATCTGAAATTCAAATTTAACTAGACATCTTGTTTTCTTATTTGCTAACTCTACATTTGAAAGTTTAGATTTGAAAGAACAAAACAAAACAGAACCAAGACTGACCAGTGCTAGCAAGAGAGTGGAGAAACAGCTACTCCCATACAGTGGTGAGACTGTAAATTAATTCAACATTTTTGGAAAACAGTTTGGCAATATCTACTAAAATACTCTTTCACTCAGCAATTTCACTTTTAAAATTTATATTCATTTAACTTTTTATTTAAAGCAGTTAAAATTTTAAGAATGTATTATTTAGGAATAGTTATCCAAATATGCAAGATACATACAAGGATGTTCACTGCAGCATTGTTTACAATAAACAAAGGGAAAAAAATTGGAAATGAGGCAAATGTCTATCAATAGAGACTGTGTAAATTATGATATATAGTGGTATAGTGGAATCCTCTGTGATTGTCAAAATGAATAAAATAGATCTGTATGGCCTGACATGAAAAAATAGCTGGATTATGCATCCTGATTAGTGAGGGGGAAAAGGCAGTTTGAAAAACAGTGTTTATGATCCCATTTTTGTAAGTCACATATTGGGGTATACAGAGAAAAACCACTTGGAGGAATTTTCACCAATTTTTTTTCTTCTCTAGCCTACTTCAGAGAAAGAAATTTTCACTAATCTTAACAACAGAATTATTATAGGGACTCTCACTAACTACATTATGTGTCTAAATATTAATACTTGAATTAGAAGAAGAATGCATTTTATTTAAGTGAGAGAATTAAAAATAATTTAAAAATTAAAGGAAAAAACAGAGGTATTGATTATCAGAGCATTGCTTCCTATGAACCAAATCATGTTGAGGTATCATGTGACACTCCAAAGAAATGAGACATGATCTGTAAATGATATGAGGGATTGAGGGACCAGGACTCTTACAGGGACTTTACTGGAGGGTAAATGTCCTTATGGGTAAGGTCCTTGCTCTTCAGTGCGTTGTCTGGTGAACTGGGATAAATAACATCATGAGCCTGATGTAGAAAGAGGTGGTTAAAAGTATGGGTTTCATCTATCTTCTGCCCCAGCCTAGACTCTCTGATCTGGTTTTTAAATTATTTTTAGTTATTTTTAATTAAAATACATTTTAATTAATTGACCACCTAGATTCCAGTAGCCTTATGTAATATGCCCCATGCCAATCCCCAACTCTAGGTAGGCCTCCCCCTCTCCCACCACCACCCCAGTCTGTTTACTCTTTCTCACTTTCACTGGCTACCCACCCTGGGTTAACTATTCTCTATCCTCAGCAAGCCTTCATTGCTCTTTAGTGATTCCTTATTCTCCCCCTAGTGCATTCCTCATCATTGCTGTTTGAAAATTCCAGTCAACTGAGTCACCACTCCCCTTATTCACTAAATGAATAGAGTCATAAAACTGGGAGAGAGCTAATCATCTCATTCAATTCCCTCATTTGATAAGGGAATAAAGTCTTGAAGAAGTTAAATGACTTTCAAAGTCATATAATCCTTGGGGCCAGAGGTAGAATTTGAATTCAGCATTTCCTGATTGAGCAGTCACGGTACAGCTCCGCTAAGGCTTAGAGAAGGGTGTGTGAACTGGAAATCAACTTGGAAACTAACTTTCCAAGAAACCAACTTTCCAAGATAGAAGGAATCTATAGCTGGGGTTTACTGTTAACTGATATAGTCAAATCCCTATCATTAAAATTTTGGTTTGTTCTCCCTCCAGTGAATCTGATCAAATCGTGTTCTCAAACTTACTGAGAATGTCATCCCTATTTGGTTTAATTACATGCATGAATTGAAACCACAAATCTATTTGATCTTATTCTGCACATCAGCAGATGACCTCAGTTCTTACATCATTGAGATTATTGATGCTATTCAAATTGACTCTGTAAACTTCCATCCATGCAAATTTTCTCTTTGTTCTCACCAAATCCTGCTTTCTTTCATCTCCCTAAATGTTCTCCCCATCTGTAGTTTTAATTCCAATTTATACTATGTACTACTGCAAATTTATAATTAGTGGAAAATCAACATTCCTGAGCATCAGTTTGCTGTGGTGAATATGAGTATACTATCTACCTTGTGGAATTCTGTTTAAGGGTAAATGAAATAGCACATGTAAAAGCACTTTAAATGGTAGGAATAAAAAAGATAATGCAAGTTGTTCACAAAAATCCTCAACAAACCAAATCCAGCAACATATAAAAAGGATAATAAATTCCATTATCAAGGGGAATTTATCCCAGGAATGCAAGGTTGGTTCAACATATAAAATCAATCTGTGTAATACACTGTTATGAACTGAATTCTGTCCTCGTCAAATTCATATGTGGAGGTCCTAACCCCCAGTACTTCAGAATGTGACTATATTTGGAGATAGCGTCTTTTAAATAGGTAATTAAATTAGCATGAAGTTACAAGGGTGGGCCCTAATCCAACATGAGTAGTGTCTTTATGAGAGGAGATTAGGACACAGACACACACAGAAGGAAGACTATATGAAGACACTGGGAGAAGATGGCCATCTGACAAGCCAAGGAGAGAAGCCTCAGGAGACATCAATCCTGCCTACACCTTGATCTGACCTCTAGCCTCCAGAATTGTGAGAAAATAAGTTTCTGTTGTTTAAACCACCCACTGCATGGCACTTTGTTATGGTAATTCTAGCAAACTAATACATACACCATATTAATAAAAGACAAAGAAAATCATCTCAATAAATGCAGAAAAAGCATTTGACAAAATCTAGTGCCCCTTTATGATTTAAAAAAAAATTCAACAAACTAGGAACATAGGGAACTTCCTCAACCTGAAACATCATATATAGTTGGTGAAAGACTGGATCCTTTCCCTATAAGATCAGGAATAAGGCAAGGATGTTTGTCTCTCCACATCTATTCTACATTGAGCAGGAGTTTCTAGCTAGGGCAATTAGGCAAGAAAAAGGGATAAAATTCATTCAGCTGGATTAGGAAGTAGAAGTAAAATGGTCTCTATTTGCAGATGACATGATCTTGTACCAAGAAAATTTTAAGAAATACACACACACACACACACGCGCGCGCACACACACACACACTTAGAGGTAATAAATGAGTGTAGCAAGATTTCAGGATGTAAGATCAATATACAAAAATCAGTTATATTTCTATACACTAGCAACAATAATCTGAAAATTAAAAGTAAGAAAAAAATTTATTTGTAGTGGCATCAGAAAGAATGAATACTTATAACAGCTAAAGCACAAGCAACCAAATAAAAATAGATAAATAGGACTTCATCATTAAAAACTTTTATACTTCAAAGGACATTTTCAAGAAAGTGAAAAGACAACCCACAGAATGGGAGAAAGTATTTGCAAATTGCAAATCTGACAAGGGTCTGGTATCCAGAATATATAAAAAATTCTTACAACTCAATAATAAAAAGACAACACAATTAAAAATTGAGCAAAACATTTGAATAGACATTTCTCCAAAGAAGACATACAAATGCCATTAAGCATATGAAAAGATGTTTAGCATCATTTGGAAAGGCAAATCAAAATGACAATGAGATACTACTTTATACCCATTAGAATGGCTGTAATAAAAGAGACAGATAATAACAAGTATTGACAAGGATATGGATAAATTGAAACTTTAATATATTACTGGTGAAATGTAAAGTAGTACAGCTGCTGAGGAAAAAGTTGGAGAGTTCCTTAAAAAGTTAAACATAGAGTTACCATATGACCCCAAAATTTTACTTCTAGTTATATACCCAAGAGAAATGAAAACATATGTCCACACAAAAACTTATACATGAATATTTATAGCAGCCTTATTCATAATAGCTAAAAGTGGAAACAATCTAAATGTTCATGAACTAATGAATTAATAAATCGAATGTGGTATATCAATACAATGGATTGTTATTTGGCAATAAAAATGAATGAAGTGCTAAACATGCTGAACTAAAATATGAATGAACCTTGTAAACATTATGGGAAACGAAAAGTGCCAGACACGAAGGCCACATATTGTATGACTCCACTTATATGAAATGGCCAGAATAAGCAAATCCATAGAGACAGGAGGTGATGAGTGGTTTCCAGGAGGTGGGGGTAGGGCAGGTTGGGGGAGGTGACTGGGTACAAGATTTCTTTTTTTTTTTTGAGACAGAGTCTCACTCTGTTGCCCAGGCTAGAGTGAGTGCTGTGGCATCAGCCTAGCTCACAACAACCTCAAACTCCAGGGCTCAAGCAATCCTTCTGTCTCAGCCTCCCGAGTAGCTGGGACTACAGGCATGCGCCACCATGCCCGGCTAATTTTTTCTATATATTTTTAGTTGGCCAATTAATTTATTTCTATTTTTTTTTTTTATTAGAGACTGGGGTCTCACTCTTGATCAGGCTGGTTTTGAACTCCTGACCTTGAGCGATCCGCCCGCCTCGGCCTCCCAGAGTGCTAGGATTACAGGCGTGAGCCACCGAGCCTGGCCTACAAGATTTCTTTTCAGGGTGATGAAAATGTTTTTTAATTAGTTGGTGGTGATGATTGCACAACCATCTAATTTCCAAAAACCACTGACTTGTACAATTTATGGTA
This sequence comes from Cheirogaleus medius, assembly GCA_008086735.1. Lineage (NCBI taxonomy): Eukaryota > Metazoa > Chordata > Mammalia > Primates > Cheirogaleidae > Cheirogaleus > Cheirogaleus medius. Next base: position 5,220,967 of record VBSM01002616.1, on the reverse strand, counting down.
TGTGAATTATATCTCAATTTAAAAAATAATAATGGTAAGTGTTACTATTTGCTGAATACTTTATGTGCCTCACACTCAGCTAAAGACAACCCAGTGAGTGCATATTATTATTCCCATTTAACAAATAAGAAAACTGAGGTTCAAGGTGATTAAGTGCTTTGCCCAGGGTTACATACTAGGAAGTCACTGAGTCTCAAGTCTAACTCTAAAGCCCTAATACTCACTTAACCACCAAGCTGTACTGATCAAAAGTCTTTAATATTTCCCATTACATATCTACTAATACTTAAATAAAATAAAATAAAGCTACTTATTTTTTGTGTTTATATATGTCTTACAAATCAATGAAAGTGATCAATTCAATAGAAAAATGGGCAAAGGCTATGATCAACTAATTCACAAAGGAAAAAATACAACCAGTTAATATACCTTTAAGAAATACAATAAACTTTATCAAATTCAAAATCTGACTCTGATAGCCAGGCTGCCTACCAGGTAACTAGTGGGCAGGTACCATAGACAGCATGGATCCCCTGGACAAAGGGATGTTCACGCACTAGGCAGGATGGAGTGGGACTGTGAAAGATTTCATCCTGCTACTCAGAACAGTGCACGATTTAAAACTTATGAATTGTTTATTTCTGGAATTTTCCACTGGATATTTTTGGACTGCAGGTAACTGAAACTGAAGTGAAAAAACAAAACCTGGGGTGAAGGGGGACCACTATATTAAATTCCATCTACTGCATTATCTACATGAGTTTAGTGTTCCTAGCTGGATCCTGCCTGATGTAGATATCTTTGCAAATGAGCACATAGACATCTACATCATTTATTTTAAGAACTGCTGTGTTCTACTGTATGAGTGTTCTACCGTTTATTTCATTATTTGGTTATTGATGAATATTTGTTTCCATTTTTTTTTTTTTGCTACTATAAGCAGTGGTATAATGACCATCTTTGCATATGTATGTATTTACATAGGACAAATGTCTAGAAGTAAAACTGCTAGGTCAAAGAGGGTACACATTTTTAATTTAATTTAATTTAATTTATTTTTTTTGAAACAGGGTCTCATTCTGTTGCCCTGGCTAGAATGCAGTGGAGTCTTCATAGCTCACTACAACCTCGAACTCCTGGGCTCAAGTGATCCTACTGCCTCAGCCTCCCAAGTAGCTAATTGCTACAGATGCACACCACCATGCCTGGATAATTTTTCTATTTTTTGTAGAGATGGGGTCTCGCTATGTTGCTCAGGCTGATCTTGAACTCTCGGACTCAAACAATCCTCCTACCTCAGCTTCCCAAAGTGCTGGGATTATAGGTCTGAGCCACCATGTCCAGCCTAGTTTTTAATAATATTGCCAAATGTCTCCCAAAAGCTTGTACTAATTAATACTTTCAACAATTGTGCATTAGAGTACCTGCTCTCTATATCCTCCCCAACTCTTTGCCAATCTCACTGATGCAAAGTATTTCATTATTTTGCTCTGTATTTATTTAAATTCTGAATGAGATTATCTTTTCACATACTTATTGTCTATTTGCATTTCTTTTTCTGAGAAATGCTGTGTAACTGGTTTTATCTTTTGCTTTTTTCACTTAATATTATGTCATGAACTTTATCTAGAACAATAATTAAAAACATCAATAAGAACTACACGTTATTCCATTCTTTGAGTACATCATAATTATTCCTTCATTACCGGACATTTAAATTGTTTCCAATTTTTCTTAACACTTATGTATTCTTTTTTTTCCTTTCTAGAAGTGAGAATGATTGAGAATAAGAATAGCTCAGGGTGAGATGTTCACAACTAAGGTGGTAAATAGCTAGAATTCCCCATAAGAGCAAGAGCTTTGTCAGCTGACGGACCTACCAGCAGTGTGGACTAACTTCTCTAAGCCTCTGTTTCCTTCACTGAGGACTAAATAAGAAAATGTATGTAAGTACTTTGCACAGTCCCTGATGCATGGTAGGTGCTAGATACATATTAGCTAATGTAATGTAAAATGAGCCTGTATTTCATGAAAAAAATTGTGAAATATACCTTTGATCTAGTATTCTTATATTCTTTTTTTAGGATTAGCATATACTGAGACTTGGAATTGTTTGCCATCTCCCTGTTTCCTGGAAAGCCACTATGAAGTCTTTCAGTGTTATCGTTATATAACTGGACTTGTGAAGGACCCAGGAAACTCTGTGCAACATATCAGGAACCAGAGCACTGGGAATTCCATGACACAGACGGAGGCTTCCGATGCTGGTAGGCTAGTGCTATCTTCCGTCCCTAAGGGCAAATCTCTTTGTCTTAACAATGGTTCTTACTGATTGTGAGTTATGGATTGTCGTGGTAACCATGGGGGTGGCCAACTGAATCAGAAGAGGACTGTGAAATGTATTTTCGCGTGGAGAGGGTCTTGGCCTCTACAAACTTCTAGGAAAACTACTCCTGGGGATGCTGTTGGTCATCACAAGATCATCAGATTCATCAAGGATCCTTCAAACTTACTAGTGACACCTGGGAGGTGGAGACTGAGAAGAATGTTGATGTAGTGCTAGTGTCGTTACATTTCTTTAGATCTGATACTAGATTAATTTCTCATTTTTATAAATTTATTTTTATTTTTTTGGTGACAGAGTCTTGCTCTGTCCCCCAGGGTAGAGTGCTGTGGCATCAGCCTAGCTCACAGCAACCTCAAACTCCTGGGCTCAAGCGATCCTCCTGCCTCCGCTTCCCGAGTAGATGGGACAACAGGCGTGTGCCACCACACCTGGCTAATTTTTTCTATTTTTAGTAGAGATAGGGTCTTGTTCGGGCTGGTCTCGAACTCCTGAGCACAAGTGATCCTCCCGCCTCGGCCTCCCAGAGTGCTAGGATTACAGGCGTGAGCCACCTCACCCGCCCAATTTCTCACTTTTATAGACCAGTGAATTGGGCGGGGGGGAGGGGGAGGAGGTGGCAGTCGAGAGATTGTAATGACGGAAGTGTAAATGCATCGCTTGCTGTAAGTTGAGTGTAGCTTGTTAAATGGTAGTAGGCTAACACATAAATTCTTAGATGAGAAATTATTGGGAAATAAAGGACGTGTGTGTACATTTGCATGTGTGTGGGTGTGTGTGTGGTATGTGGGTAAGGTTTTCTATATATGTCACCAGGTTGCCCAATGAGAAGTTCATTCCAGTTCGCCCTGGCACCAGCAGACTATGCGGGTGCCCATTTCCTCAGACGAATTTATTCCGTCAAGAGGTAACTCCTGGAGGATTGTATCTTGAAATCCACATGCAAGATGATCTCCTGACCTGTGGCCCAAGTGGTCTCCAGAATCGCAGGCATCAGGCAGTTTTCTCCCACTCGAGCAGATTCCTTTGTGTGTCAGCGTGAAGTTAAAACTACAGACCCGCCCTTTCAGTGTGTGCGCATTCATTCCACAGCTCTGTTTGGAACATCTATTGTGTGTCAGGAGGCTTTTTCCTGTCCTAGAGCTCTCCTGTCAAAAACAGTGAGAGCCACAGTGACACATAATTAGAAATGTCCAATATTTAGAAACGACTTGAGTTTTGCAGAAGGCCAGTTTTAGACTGTGTGAACTTCAGCAGGTTACTTGATCTCTCTGAGGTTCAGTTTTCTCTTGTGTGCAATTGAGATTATAAAATTTAGATCAGAGGACTGATTTACAGTGTCTGGACATTGTGGGTGTTAGCATAGGGATTCTCAGTGTGGGCTCTGGAGTAGGGCTACTTGGTTTGAATCATGGTTTCATTGCTTACTAGCTTTGTGACCACAGGCAAGTTATTTAACCTCTCTGTGCCTTACTTTCCTCATGTTTAAAGTGGGTGTAGTCATACTTACTTCATGGTGTTATTGAGAAGATAACATGAGATCATGTATGTAAAGTACTTGGCGTAGGATTTAGAACCTAGTAAGTGCTCAATTATTGCCATTTTAAAAACAGTTTTTATTGAGGCATAATTTACATACTGTTATGAACTGAATTGTGTTTCCTCCAAAATTCATGTGTTGAAGTCCTAACCCCTTATACCTCAGAATATAACTGTTTTTGGAGATAAATTCATTAAATATGTAATTAAACTAAAATGGGTTTGGTAGGGTGCGTTCTAATCCAATATGACCAGTGTCCTTAGAAAAAGAAGAAATTTGGGCCAGGCACAGTGGCTCGTGCCTAAAAATCCCAGCACTTTGGGCAGCCGAGGCAGGAGGATCACATGAGGCCAGGAGTTCAAGACCAGCTTGGGCAAGAAAAAATATTTTTATTACAAAATATAAAAAGTTAGCTGGGTGTGGTGGTGCACTCCTCTAGTCTTAGCTTCTTGGGAGGCTGAGGTGGGAAGATTGCTTGAGCTCAGTACTCCAGCCTAGGTGACAGAGTGAGACCCTATCTCAAAAAAAAAAAAAACAAAAGAAAAACGAAATTTGAACACCCACACGTACAGAGGTCAGGTGATGTGAAGGCAAAGGGAGAAGATGGCCATCTACAAGCCAAGGAGAGAGACCTGGAACAGATCCTTCTCTCACAGCCCTCAGAAGGAACCAACATGGCAGACAGACACTTGGATCTTAGACTTTTCAGCCTCCAGAAAATTAATTTCTGTCATTGAAGCCACCCAGTCTGTGACATTTTGTTATGGCAACCCTAGCAAACTAATATACATACCATAAAAGTCACCCGTTTTAGTGTATAATTCAGTGATTTTTAGTAAATTTACAGTTGTACAACCATTACCACAATCTAATTTCAGAATATTTTCATCACCTCTACAGAAGCCTCGTCCCCGTTTGCAATCACCTCACAGTCCCACCTGCAGCTCGGGGCAGCCACTCATGTACTTTCTGTCTTGATAGCTTTGCCTTTTCTGAAACATTTCATATAAATCATCTTTAATAATTAGGAAATTTCATATATTGAAAATCAACCCATTATATCCTTACCATGTTCTTGTTAAAATTTCTTATAATAAGCCCATATCTTCTGCCCTGTAACTTCTTCTGCAGAGTAACGTATTCCAGTCATAGTTTATTTGTAATGTAAGTCAGAGGAAAATTATTCTCTGTGCCTCAGAGTACTTGGAATGAGGATTGAGATATGCAGCCAAAATGACTGTTGTAATCATAACTTGAGAAATAACCAGTTTATTTTTAGCAATCAACAGGGGAAAAGATTGACAAAGAGGCATCGGGGAGTATGCTGTTTTGAGTTGCCGGAGGATAGAGACAGCCCAAGAAGAATTTCGATAGAACGGCTAAGGAAAACCTGAACTGACAAGCCATTCCCCAGCGCTGCTCAGGCACATCTGATAACGAATCGGGACATTCCATCAAGACCACATGTGCAGGGCCACAGCCTAGACGGCGGAGTAGCCAAACCACCAAAGAGAGTGTTGAGGCCACACGAAGAAGGGGTTTTGTGCAACGCCCCTTTTGTTTAAAGACCCTTTAAGTGACATCTATCTAGGGCGTTATGTGAAAACTACAACTGGAAAAAGCTTTGCTTTTCTCACCTAGAAGAGTTACCCCTCTCCCCCATAAACTACCCCCCGTAGTAACTATAAATGGAAATTATGCGTAGCTGACCATATGTGTGTGTGTATCTATATGTTACCGTTTAGTCAACAATATTTATTAAGCACTCTGTGTGTGCCAGGTACTATTATAAGCACTTGGGAATATGTCAGTGAAGAAACAAATGTCCCTGCCATTGTGGTACTGACATTTTGAAAGGGAAAGTCCGAAAATAAACAATAAATGTAATAATAAATAAGTAACTACAGTGTTAAGTTAGAAGGTGTTAAGTAATGTGGGAAAAAGCACATTAGAGCAGGATAAGAGGGTTGGGAGTCCTGGGGGAGAGCGTGGACGAGGTGTGACTTTACATAGGGTGGTCTATGCAGGCCTTAAGTGGAGAGGGTGGCATTTGAAAGAGACTCAAAGGAGGTGAAGGAGTGAGCTGGCGATCCTCTCCAGAAATAGTGGTCCAGCCAGGAGGAACAGCTGGGGTAAACCCCCTGAGGCGAAGGCATTCCTGGTGTGTTTCAGGAGCATCCAAGAGGCCAGTGTGGCTGAAGCCAGGTGAGCTCGAGGAGAGGAGCAGAAGATGAGGGCAGGCCGGGCCCCAGCGAGCCAAGCCACGGAGGAGCTTGGGGCTCATGGCAAGGACTTTGGCTTTTATTCCAAGAGAGACAGGATACCACACCAACAACATGATCTGATTTAAGTTTGGAAAAGATCCCTCTGGCCAGTCGAGAGGGGATTAAGGGTAGAAGCAGGGGTCATAGAGGAGCTTATTTCAGGGTCCAGGCAAGAGATGTGGGTGGCTAGCTCAGGAGCAGTGACGTGCTGTGTTTGCACAACAGGAGATCCGTTTACCCAGCAAATATTCATAGGCACTATGCCGTGTGCTGGGATGCTGTGGCCACCAACCTCGCCACAGCCCCTCCCCTATGACTGTAAACAGCGTGGGAGTTAACGTTGACACAAGGCTCCCCACAAGTCAGGTCGGCTCTAAGCGCTCGAAAGGTATTCTCTCAGTGAAGCTGAACCTACCTCAAGGGCTCAGTTGCCACTATTGTCCCCATTTAAAAGCTAGGAAAGTCAAGCACAAAGAGTTTTTCAAGAGCCCAAAGTTGTACAAGCAGGCAAAGTCAGGATTCAAGTGCACAGGGTCAGGCTACAGAGCGCCTCCCTAAAGATACGGGGTGTGAGGGGCTGTCATAGGATGCTATGGGAGGGAGAGCTGGGAGGGCCACCTGGAGGAGGTGACACTGGAGCTAGCCAGGGGAAGAGTGGATGGATGCAGGGAGAGGAGAGAGCAGGGCTGAGAGAGATATACTCCAGGTAGAGAAAAGAGCGTGTGCAAAGGAAGGCCTAGAAGTGAGAGAGCAGGACATCGGAAAGACTGAAAAAAATCCACAATGTTGTTGGATCCCCAGGTGTGCGAGGGCTGGTGATATAGAATGAGCCAGAAAAACAGGCAGAGAATAGAACTTGGAGCTAATAAATCTATTGATCAAAAATCTACTAATTGCAGATTCATCTTTAACGTCTTCTTCCTGGGATCTCACATCGTAAAATATGTCAATTGAAAGAGAGTGGATCTTACAGTCAGAGAAGCAATGGCAGCTAAGAAGTAGCTTGCAGGCTAACATTCTCCTGACCTCCATCTCCCCCGCAGTCTAACCCAAGTACGAATGCTAAGGAAAGCAATGAGCTAGCTATGCAAATGTAGCTTCGAGACAAGTCCCTACCCACATTTTCATCAATCAGTTGCCTTCACCCTTGTAGTACAAAAATTTGGAGCCACTGTTATGGACAAGTCTAATTGAATCCTGCTTTCCTCTTCATAGATAAATGACCTCTATAAACCTCATTTACCTACTCTGTACAATTGACATGATACTGCTCCTAAGATCATCATCACTCTTACCTGAGCTAATGCTGCCTGAAGGTGGCCTCTCTCACTCCGAAGGATCCTTATGAAGATTAAGAAGCCTTGAAATACATTTTTGGAGGGTCAGCATATTTGCAAAATGCAAATAACTAAACAACGATTGTATATTCTGATGAAGAGTACATTTTTAATTATCTTTAAAATTGGGAAAATTATTTAGTCTTAAGTGATAAAAGAATAGGAAAATATTCAAATGTTTGAATTCCACAATCTCTATCCATTTCTGTCTTGAACATTCTATTTAGTTTACTTTAAAATAAGATGGGTATTTCTTGCCATATGATGTCTGGAAGTAGGACAATGCATTGTCTTCTTAAGCAGAGAATCACCTCGACTTCCAAGGTGAGAGCTGGCTTGGCCCACTGAGAAGTGCCAAGACTCTGAAGCCATTCTGATTTGGGATTAAGCGCGGTGATGTAGCTAATTGCTCATCGGTGGCATTGGGAATGAATTTGCACTGCCTTGGACTTAACGTGGCCTTTTTTCTCAGGGGAAACGTTGCTGTCCATTGTTTTATGGGATAGCAACAACTTGGCAAGGAGGGAAGTCTTCAACAAAGTATTGTAGATGTTGTGAGGGCAAAAACTCTGAGAACTCTTACCCTAATTCTTACAGGATGTGGGCAGGTGTTCACAAAGAACATAAGCTGAGCAATTCAAAAGCTGTAGAATCATGCATAGTGCCAAATGTGCACTCACGTACAAAAGGAGCGGCACTTTGGCCTAGGAGCAAGGGACCAAGAAGGCAGTAAGAGAGAAACATGGTATCTTATTTCCCCCATTGGCCTTTGTACCCCTCTACTGAGCATTTCTTTTTTCTTTTCTCACTATGTTTCGCAGGCTAGTCTCGAGTTCCTGGCCTCAAGTGATGCTCTCACTCAGCCTCCCTAGTATCTACTCACAGTTCTAAGTTAAATTGTTAAGTGGGCAAAAGTCCAGTGTACTCCATGATTCCAAACCAACATTTAGTGTCAAAAAAGTATTTGGAGCTAGCAGCGGACAGGCACAGTGACAGTGACAATTTCAAAGCAAGTATGGATCCAATAGCAACAGTGGGACAGCAACAACCTCAACAGGAACAATGGGACGGCAGCAGCCCAACGCTTAGTGAAAGGTGGCTACAGCTGGGAAAGCTGAGACTGTGCATGGGGACAGGCAGGGGAGATGAGCGAGTGTGAGCAGGGCATTGAGGGAAGCTTGTCTGACAGGGCAGTGGGGACCAGCCCTGCCAGATGCCATGCCTGTCGCTGCCTGAAGGTGGCCTCTCTCACTCCGAAGGATCCTTATGAAGATTAAGAAACCTTGAAATACATTTTTGGAGGGTCAGTTCACATCTGTTTTCTATTTGTCATGTTCTGTCAGCACTTCTGTGAGAACAGAGCAATTACACCAGCCTTGGAAGCCAGAGGCAGCTGGATCCCAGAGGATTTAAGGCCTGGCATCTCCCGGCCCGCGGTCCCACCTCGGTGGAAGAAGAGTGCAAAACGCTGTTGCATACCGGCTTCAATTCCCTGTGGCTGCCGCTGCCACCACCTCCCACCTGCAAACCTCCCACCTGCAAACTGTGCTGCCACCACCTCCCACCTGCAAACCTCCCACCTGCAAACTGTGCTTCCGAGAGCAGAGGGTATGAAGAACTCAACCTGGTTAACCCCTCGTGCTCCCCCTCACAAAACAACACGACATCAATAACAAACAACTTAGAGGCTTTTCCATCCTCTGATGTGTTTCATTTGTTATCTAGCAAGCAAATAAAAGAAACTCCTGATTTTTATGCTATTTATAATCCTCTAGCTAGGGAACTGGGAGTCTGCCCAAGAGACATATTGCAAAATGATTGGCCCCAGGGAAAAACCCAGAACTCAGTCATGGGCATAGTGGCCGAGTGATGGTTATCAGGATGGTCACTTTCCAAATGGTGCTTATCAGCGTGTGGAGGCACTTATCAAAAGTAAGGAAAGATTTTCATTGATTTGGTTCAAATCAGCCCAAGAAACACCCTGGGTCACATTCTTGCTTATCTCCCTGCAGCCCTCATACCACCAGGTGACCCAGGCTGGTGTCATCAGATTCTGTTTGTTGTTTTTTGGTTTTGTTTTCTTTTTTTAAATGGGGGTCTCACTATATTGCCTAGGCTGGCTCGAACTCAAGATTGGGATTTGAAATTACAAGGCATTTATAACAGGCTATCTCCCTGTCAGATCATTATGTAATTAATGGCCAATCTCCAATGCTTTTTTTTTTTTTTTTTTTTTTTTTTGGTGAGACAGAGTCTCACTCTGTTGCCCAGGTTAGAGTACAGTGGCATGATCACTGCTCACTGTAACCTTGAACTCCTGGGCTCAAACAATCCTCTGGTCTCAGCCTCCGTAGTAGCTGTGACTGCTGGCATGCACCACCATGCCCAGTAATTTATTTATTTTTGTAGAGACAGGGTCTTGCTATCGCCCAGGTTGGTCTCAAACTCCTGGCCTCAAGTAATCCTGCCTCCTCAGTCTCCCAAAGTGCTGGGATTAGAGACGTGAGCCACCATGCCCAGCTTTTCAATGATTAATTTAGTAAGAATGCATTTGATAAGAGCTGGGGGGGTCAATGCCCAATTATGTCAGGGTTAAATTATCAAGATCTTGGGTGAATGCTTTGAAACTTCTGAGCAGATGAGAAAGGATAACCAACTACTGGTGCATAAGATTGCCTGGATGAGAGGCTAAAAATCCTGTGGCTCCATAAATCCTTCGCTTTTCAAGTCTAATTATCTGTGTTCTCCACTAGTAATTTTGTGATGTTTTAGAACTAGCTTTTTTAAAAATTTTTTGAGACATATTCTTGCTCTGTTGCCCAGGCTAGAGTGCAGTGACATCAGCCTAGTTCACAGCAACCTCAAACTCCTGGGCTCAAGTGATCCTCCTGCCTCAGCCTCCGGGTAGCTGGGAATCCAGGTGAGTGCTACCACAGCTGGCTAAATTTTCTATTTTTAGTAGAGACGGGGTCTCGCTCTTGCTTAGGCTGGACTCGAACTCCTGTGCTCAAGCAATTCTCCCACCTTGGCCTCCCAGAGTGCTAGGATTACAGGCGTGAGCCACTGTGCCCAGCCTAGAACTAGCTTTAAAATGAAGAAATATTTATTAATCACTCTATCCATGTGCTCTGTTTCTACAACAGTTTATTTATTGATGTTTCTGTAAAAACAACAGCAACCACTTGTTATGGCAGAAATAATCCTCCTGGAAATCAGCAGGACTTAGTTTAATGTTGGCATTTTTGTTGCATGCCTCCCCAGAAATGTTTGACTTAATATTTTTACAATAGAAAGAAAAAAAGCAATAAAAGCTTTTGAAGCCAGACATTCCTTAAAAAAAACTGCTGATGAGGAAATTTTTTCTTATGTAAAAAGAGATTTCAGTTAAAATCATCATATGAAATAAGTTATATTTAAAGTTTCTGGCTTTTTTGATTATCATAGTCAAATAAAGCTGTGTATTTTACAGATGAAATCAAAGGTCTTACTTCTGATGGAGACAAGAGTCTGGGGATTGTCTTGTATTAGAAAAGCCATTTTAGCAGTGACTTCAGCCTTGGCAGGTGATACTGCTGTTCAAGTCATGTTCAGTGAATGGAAGAGTTCCAAAGTCTAAGTCGTTTTTGGACTGCAGATACTGTGCTTGCAATATGTATAAGACCTTTTCAACTTGTTTTCTGATCTGCATCAAATTTCTTTCTTTTCTTTCTTCTTTCTTTCTTTCTTTCTTTCTTTCTTTCTTTCTTTCTTTCTTTCCTTCCTTCCTTCCTTCCTTCCTTTTCTTTCTTTTCTTTCTTTCTTGACAGAGTCTTGCTCTCTCGCCAGGCTAGAGTGCCGTGGCGCCAGCCTAGCTCACAGCAACCTCAAACTCCTGGGCTCAAGCAATCCTTCTGCCTCAGCCTGCTGAGTAGCTGGGATTACAGGTAGGCACCACTACACCTGGCTAATTTTTTCTATTTTTAATATAGACAGGGGTCTTGCACTTGTTCAAGCTGGTCTCGAACTCCTGACCTCAAGCCATCCTTCTGCCTCACCCTCCCAGAGTGCTAGGATTACAGGTGTGAGCCACCGCGCCTGGCTTGCATCAAATCCTGATTGCCAATTTGCTATCCCTCTTTTTAAAATGTCTGTGATAAATAAAGGCTCGTCTAAAGCATTCACATGTCAACGAAGTGATGTATGCATTGGAGGGAGTCAGCAACCAAGAATTCAAGCGACTTAAGTAGGTTTTCATATTAATATTTCCTTTGGTAGAATCCATCGTTGTGTGATAGAGCTAACTCATTTATCTGTTTCATACCAAACTAAAACCTGTAAAGTCTAAATACATCTGGGCTAATCTGTCAACTTTGCTAGCTTCACCATTATTGCCAATAAGTTATAAATATAACTAGCTTAAGCTGGATATAGTAGTGGGTGCCTGTAGTCTTAGCTACTCAGAAGGTTGAAGAGGGGGGATCACTTAAGTCCAGGAATTCGAGCCTGCAGTGAGCGATGATCGTGCCACTGCACTTCAGCCTGGGTGACAGAGCAAGATACTGTCTCTTAAAAAAAAAAAAAAAATTGCTCAGCATGGTTGCTCACACCTGTAATACCAGCACTTTGGGAAGCCCAGGTGGGAAGATTGTTTGGGGTAAGGAGTTCAAAACTGCAACATAGTGAGATCCTGTCTCTACAAAAAAATTTAAAAATTACTCGGGCATGGTGGCACACACCAATAATCCTAGCTTCCCTGGAGGCTGAAGCAGGAGGGTCACTTGAGCCCAGGAGTTCAAGGCTGCAGTGAGCTATGATCACACCCCTGCACTCCAGCCTGAGTGACAGAGAGAGACACTGTCTCAATATATATATGTGTATATATATATATATAGAGAGAGAGAGAGAGAGAGATATAGCTGACTTGAGTGTTACTTCAATCATTTCCTCTGCTCACCCCTACTATCATTCTTCCTTTAGTGCCCAATTTAAATGCCACATCCTCGGAGGCCTCACTTTCCCATTCTCAACCACCTTCCATGAATAAATCCCCCTTATGCTTTGCATATACCTCTACATGTGGTCTACATGTTTATGTGTCATTCTCATCAGCTGGAGTGAGAACCCCATCAAGGCAGGGGCTCTGCCTCACCCTTCTTTGTATGCCAGGCCTCTGCCATTGCAGAAGGCTCATCTAAATGCTTGTTGAAGGAAAGAGTGCCATGTGTTGGGCACTCTGATGGGATAAAAGATGGGGAAGAGTCAGTCCCTACTCTCAAGGAGTGTACAATAGAGCAGGCCAGAGAAGACTGGTCATAAATACAATGCAAGAATGTGTGTGACACGTGGCATTGTCACTAAAACATTTCAGTAAAATGTTATCAGTAAAACACTGAAGAATGCAGGGAGGACCTTCCAAACAAGGGACCTACAGCAGCAAAGGAAGAAAGCATGAGGAATCCTCTAGTTGTCCGGATGACATTAAGTAGGTATTAGGAATCAGCAGGATATAAGGCTGGAAAGCTAGGTGGGCTTGGATGATTAAAAGGCATAGTTTTGGAATTTCTTCTTCAATTGATGGAGAACTACTAAAACTCTCTTAGGCATCAAGAATGATGCGGGGAAAGTGGGTTGTCATTGTTTTGAGGTCAAAATGTAACTAGATTGCTGAGAAGGAATTGGACAGGAATCTTGACTAAATGTCACGTGTCATTCCCTGAGCCACTGAATATAGAGCAGTAGAAAGACATTATCACAGCAATGTTTTAAAAAGGTGATTTGGACGGGGTGGAAGGAATGCAATTTAGATGAGGGGCAGGAGGCAGGGAGACCAGTTGGGAGGCCAGGAGTTATGGAGGCCGGAAGACATGCTGTGGAGGTCAAAGGAAATGACTTGTAGCCAGGGTTACTGTGAGAGCTCCATCGACAGTTAGCCAGTTGGGAGGGACCTGGTCTGGCCAAGGGAGAAGCCAGGAGCCAGGATACAAGCTGTGCTTCAGGTAACAGTAAATCTGAGGTGCTAGAAACGCATCCAGGGGGATATTTCTAGCAGATCATTGGAGATGTGTAAAAAGAACACGAGGGAGAGACATTAGGGACAGAGAGAAATTTGGCAGCTCTTCACATAAAGGGATAGATGGCAAAAGCCACATGACTCCACTCAGCCCATGGAGGTGAGTGGGACCCTAGTTAGAAAATTCTAGGACAAAACTTTAAGAAAAGCCTTCATTTAGCAGCAGAATGAACACAGCCTGCAAAATTGGCATCAGGATGTCACTGAACTGTACGCTTAAAAAATGGTCAAAGTGGTAAATGTTGTGTTATATGAATTTTAACACAATAAAAAAATTAGAGGAGGTCATTTAGCTACCATTCCCTTCCCTATTGCATCCCCCCCACCAGCTCTTAGTGGCTATTAGCCTACTTTCTGTCCCTATGAGTTTGCCTATTCTGGATGCTTATTGTGGATGGAATCGTGATGTAATTTGAGATCTTTTGCATCTTTCACTTGGCATGGTGTTTTCAGGGTTTGTCCATGTTGTGGCATGTGTCAGTGCCTGCCTGCCTGCCTGCCTGCCTTCCTTCCTTCCTTCCTTCCTTCTTTTCTTCTTTCTTTATTTCTTCTTTTCTTTCTTTCTTTCCTTCTTCTTTGAGACAGGGTCTCTGTTGCCAGGGCTAGGGTGCAGTGGCATCATCATAGCTCACTGCAACTTCAAACTCCTGGGCTCAAGCAATCCTCCTGCCTCAGCCTCCCAAAGTGCTAGGATTATAGGTATGAGCCACTGTGCCCAGCTCATTTCTTTTTATTGACAAATAATATTCTACCTTTTGGGTTGTTTCCACCTTTTGGTATTATGAATAATACTACAATAAACCTTCCTGTACCAAAAAAAAACGATATTAAGAATCATCATATAGCCGGGCGCGGTGGCTCACGCCTGTAATCCTAGCACTCTGGGAGGCTGAGGCGGGTGGATAGCTCAAGGTCAGGAGTTCGAAACCAGCCTGACCAAGAGCGAGACCCCATCTCTAAAAAAAAAAAAAATAAAGAATCATCATATGAGGTTATCAATTAAGCATGAAGCCAAAATTTATAGGAAAAAAAATAATATAAAGGTGTGTCAGGCAGTTGCTTAATAAGAACATTATTTTTCTTTATTTTATGATGTTTTTTGTATTTGTCAGCCATTAAAATGTTATATTGTGTTTTCTTTTCTATTTGTACCTTTAAAAAATTAGCATTATGAATCTAAGAGAATCAGGAACATATGGTGCTAAGGAAGCCAAGCTGGTTATAGTTTCTAGAGATGTGATTGAGAGGTACAGAAAGTTCAAGAACAATGAAGATGGAGCAAACACCTGTGTATCTCATAACTAGAAATCACCAGTGACTTTCAAGAGGGCACTTCCCTCTTGAAAGATAGGGACAAAATGACACATCTAGGGATTGCAAACTCAAATGCTTACAAGGACATGCATGACAGGTAACAAGTGAGCAGAGAAGGTGAGAGGATTCTCCAACACCTGGTAATCACATCTCCCCGAAAGGTAGCAGCTATGCCCACACCATTTTTGCCACGTAGAAAAGCTGGCCCAGGACAGCCAGCTATCTGAACTTTATGGAAAAGACTGGAGTCCTTATTTTTAAGTGAAATTTTCCCATTTTTATTTATTTATTTATTTTTATTTACCTTTTTGAGACAGAGTCTCATTCTGTTGCTGGGCTAGAGTGCCGTGACATCAGCCTAGCTCACAGCAACCTCGAACTCCTGGGCTCAAGCGATCCTCCTGCCTCAACCTCCCGAGTAGCTGGGACTATACCATGCCCGGCCAATTTTTTTCTATATATTTTTAGTTGGCCAATTCATTTCTTTCTATTTTTAGTAGAGATGGGGTCTCGCTCTTGCTCAGGCTGGTCTTGAACTCCTGAGCTCAAACGATCCTCCCACCTCGGCCTCGCAGAGTGCTAGGATTACAGGCATGAGCCACCGCGCCCAACCAAAATGTTCCCATTTTTAAAACACTGTAAGGGTGAAGTAAAACACCCCTATAGGTTATATCTGGTATTTGAGCCACTGGTTCTAGCAACTCCTGCTCTAAGGGCTTGGTTTGAGGCTTTGGCAACAGGACAGGAATCTTTAGAGATGTAAGACAGTGTGGGGTACCCAGGCAGGTGGGTGTTTTAGTGTTGGGGGTAGACCAGAGTGCTAGTAGATATCAAAGGGGAGATTGAAGGTTCTGGAGAGAGGGGTCTAAGGAGGGGGTGGAGGATATGAGATCCTCAGGGAGAGGAGAGACCTTTTCCTTTCAGATGAGAGGGATGAAGAAGGTGAGCAACAGAGAGCATTAGGTGTTGAGAATGAAGGTCAAGGTGAATGAAGGAACATTAAGGACCTTGGAACTAGTGTCATCTGTGAACTCTAGGTAGTAGAAGGTTCTCTTAGGTTCTCAATTCCAAGATGATCAAGAAAAGAAGAAACAACAGTTGTGCCTAAAAAGGCCAGGGCCACATGCAACCTGTTCACCGCACAACTGCACCCAAGGTGTGCCCAAGGATGAGGCCATTAAGTTCGTTGTTCAAAACATAGTAGAAGCCACAGCCATCAGGGACATTTCTGAAGTGGATGTCTTTGACATCCAAGCTTCTCGAGCTGTATGGGAAGCTACATTACTGTGTGAGTTGTGCCAGTCACAGCAAGGTAGTTGGTAGTCAGGAGTCCTTCTCATGAAGCCCAGAAGGACCAAACACCCCCAGCCACCCTCAATTTAGACTGTGGATGCTACCCCATGACCTCCGCCAAAAGCCCAGATAAGGAGCTTTCAGTCTTAAGGACTGAAGAAAAACTATCCACTGGAAAAAAACTAAAATGGAAATTATACTTTATAAAAAAAATAAGTGGAAGCTTAGATCAGCTGCCTAGGATAAGGGACACAGACTGGACTGTAGGATCTGGGAAGATGAGAAGCATAAAAGCCAAGAAGTTGAGGATGAGAGAACAGAAAGAAGACCCTGGGTTCTTAGTGACCAACTTACTTTCTTTCTTTCTTTCTTTCTTTCTTTCTTTCTTTCTTTCTTTCTTTCAAGACAGGGTCTTGCTCTGCTGCCCAGGCTGGAGTGCAGTGGCACAATCACAGCTCACTGCAGCCTTGGACTCCTGGGCTCAAGTGATCCTCCTGCCTCAGCCTCCCGAGTAGCTGGGACTATAGGGGTGCACCACCATGCCTGGATAATTTTTTTAATTATTATTTTTTATAGAGATAGGGTCTCACTATATTGCCCAGGCTGATCTTGAACTCCTGGGCTCAAGCAATCCACCTACCTTAGCCTCCCAAAGTGCTAGAATTACAGGTGTAAGCCACCATGCCCGACAATACTTTTGGTTTCCAGAACCACTCTGGGATGGCCTGCCTTGAACTTATCAAGTCAATAATGAATGCCTTTATGGTTTAAGGTGTGATTAGTTGGATTTTTTGTTAATTGCCACAATGCCTCATATGGAGCCATCGCAGTAGAAAGTTCAGGGAGCAAAAGATCCGAATCCGCTGCCAGGGGGGTCACCCATGGATAGCCTTATTTCTGTGGTCAGGAGACAGGACTCTTGGTTAATCTTCTACATCTCTCACCAGTCTTTATCTTTCCCTTCCACATGTCTCAGCTGGAATAGACAACGCTGCCTTACTCCTCCGTGTTTTTTTCTTCCTCATAGCTTTTCTTGTTTTCTCCCAGACAGAATTCATTTCTCTCGTTTAAAGTCTCAGGGTCTTAATATGAATTATGATAACTTATAGTTAATGATAAAGCCAAGGGCCTTGTTTTCTTTTATCTTAGTGCCCATGGCAGAAAGGCTGGCAGATAATAGGTGCTCAAAAAGTAAGTTTTAAATGAAATTTTGAGATGGGGGCCTGAATAACAATAAAAGGAATGTTGGACTTTTTTATGTACTTCCCCAGATTTGCCTCACTGGCTTCCAAGCTGCTGGCTAAATGGACAGCTCTGGTGGCACCCGCCTTCTCTGTTATGAGGATCATCTCAGGCATGGCCTCCATTGCAACCACTCCGGGAGAGCTGAAGTGAAACCATTTTTCCAACCAGCCCAACCTGACCGAGGAGTCTTTGACTCCTCCCACCACTTCCAGACTCGGAATCAGCATTGCCTCAGGCTGTGGCTTCCCCAGGAGCTGCCTGGGGAAGGTTTGGGTTACACAGCTGGGGAGTGCTAGGGAGTTTTCACCCTGTGGGGTCTACTTTGACCACAGTGAGACAGGAGGTGCAAAAGGAACCAGCGCATTAACTCAGTCCCTTTCCTCCTTGGTGGACCACTCTGGGCGCATCATTCCATATGGCCCAAACAAGCCAACCACTGTGTGTTCTCATGAAGCTGTAGCCAGCTTCCTAACACACCACTTTGCTTTTGCTCCATCCCTGATTGATTTTCTTTTTATTTATTCTTCCTGCCCTAAAATTATACCCCTTCCCTTCTAATAAAACATTAGAATATACCCTTGCCTCAACCTTCGTTTTCTAGGCTAAGGCAAAGAGTAGCAGCTATTATTCAGAAGTGATTTTCTTGTTGTATATTTGCGGATACAACTTCAGTTTAAATTCTCTTTTAAACATAGGCAGCCAGGGGATGCCAAAACAGTGCAGGATTTTTAAACATTTTATTTATTTAAGTAAACCCTTGACTATGAGGGACATTTCTTAAAAATCAGTCTATTCATTTAAAAAACACTCTACAAGGAGATAAAGTGAGGTCTCAAGGGCATCAAATTAACTCCTAGGATAAGCAAACGTTTTAATTGTCCTTGATTTTAAGCATTGAGTTGTCAGTTTGAACTTGATAATGATTCCTTTAAAGTGGCATTATTTCTCAACACATCAAGCTTGTGTGGACAAGTTTCTTGAAAGAGAGTTGGAAGAATAATTGAAAGACACATAATTATCCTTTGCTTGATGTTTGGTTATCTTAATGTGATCTAATATCAATAAAAGTTACAGCAAATGATAAGAGTATCTGAGTTATTTTCTTTTGACAGATGTGGAATACTATATTACTTTTAAGCATTATTCTGCTTATCACAGACATATTTTTGATGCAGTTAAATTTGTTTTATATTAAATACATGTAGGAGTTATATGTAATTAATAGACATATCCTCAAGGGAAAAATGAGGTTTGAATCTCATTGGCAGCATGATCATCTTGGATTTGTGGATGCCTCTCTGCCTGTAGGGATCAGGAATCGCTAACCAAGATAAATGAAAATATAATTTAAAATAGAGATACTGGCCAAGCGCGGTGACTCACGCCTGTAATCCTAGCACTCTGGGAGGCCGAGGTGGGCGGATCATTTGAGCCCAGGAGTTCGAAACCAGCCTGAGCAAGAGCGAGACCCCATCTCTACTAAAAATAGAAAGAAATTAATTGGCCAACTAAAATATAGAAAAAATTAGCCGGGCATGGTGGCGCATGCCTGTAGTCCCAGCTACTCAGGAGGCTGAGGCAGAAGGATCGCCTGAGCCCAGGAGTTTGAGGTTGCTGTGAGCAAGGCTAATGCCACGGCACTCTAGCCGGGGCAACAGAGTGAGACTCTGTCTCAAAATAAATAAATAAAATAAAATAAAATAGAGATACTAACCTACATAATCTTATCTAACATCAGAAACAAAGTCTAAAAATTTTAGCATATTGCTAAGCCATCCAGAACAGAAACACATATGCAAACTGAAAAAAGACCAATGGTGGGAATTTTACAAGTTGAGAGGTTACCCACCAAGATAAAAATGGAATACAATAAATCTTTCAAGGATGATATTATTGAGCATTTGAATTTCAAATTATTCAACCATACTTTCTTGAGAACTCCCCCACATGAGTTTAGGAAATAATAGCATTTGTACTGAAATACATACATGTTAAACACCATCCTACTCTCAACCATCCTACTAACAGATAAGTACAGTGGGCCCCAAATCAATCAACAAATATTTGTTAACTGCTAACTGTAGGGATTAAAAAGGAGATTTTTGGCCAGGCGCGGTGGCTCACGCCTATAATCCTAGCACTCTGGGAGGCCG
>VBSM01002616.1:5187566-5201328 GCA_008086735.1 Cheirogaleus medius | reverse complement strand
CACGGCACTCTAGCCCGGGCAACAGAGTGAGACTCTGTCTCAAAAAAAAAAGGAGATTTTTGCCTAAAGACCACTGCCTAGTTTCCTCCAATTACATCGCCTGATCAAACTGGAATTGCCAGCATCAGCTATGACCTGCTTTGTAATTGAGCTTGCCACTTGCCAGGCCCCCTGGAGAAAGATAATAACAAGGCAGGAAAGAGTAGTAAGGAGAGAAGAATGGTTCAGGGAGGGCAGTTTTAAGAAGGCAGTGGCCAGTAACCCAAGTGTTGCCCTAAAAACAAGAGGAATAAGGAAAAGCCTTTGGAGTTACTTAGAAGCAGTTACCGATGTTTTTCAAAAGAGCAGTGTCAGACACTCCAACTTCTGGCCATAATGAAGTAACTGGAACTGGAATTAACATTGAACAACTAGAAAAACAGGTGAACAGAGGATACTAGAGATCGGGAAGGGTAGGAGGAAGGGGGAACAGGGAGAGATTTGTTAAAGGATAGAAAATTATAGCTAGGTAAGAGGAATAAGTGCTAGTGTCCTATACCACTGTAGGATGACTATAATTAATGATAATATATAGTTTCAAACAGCTAGAAGGAGGATATTGAATGTTCCTAACACAAAGAAATGATATATATTTGAGATGATGTATATGCTAATTACTCTGATCTGATCACTATACATTGTATGTATGGAAACATCACTATGTACCCCATGAACATGTATAATTATTTATTTGTAAATTGTAAAAAATAAAATTAAATAAAAAATTTAAAAACAGACAGAATATATGAAACAGCTGTTTTCAGACTTTGGCCAGTAGGTATTATGGGAATGTGATCCCTGAGAGAAGGTGGCCTTGAGATCCCTTTGGCTTTCTGCCTGGAGATATGTGTCTGATCATGGAGCAGGGAAGGGGACCCCATGTAAAACACAGCAGTCTTATTGAGTTGAGAAGACAAAGATCAGAATTCAGGAGAGATCAAGCAGCTTAAAGTTGTAGGGCAGAGTTGCAGAGAGGAGAGAGGTAGCCAGAAAGAGAGCTCCAGAAATCTGTATGGGGGTCATTTTGAGTCTTATTTTAATATAGTGAAACTCCACAGTTTGGGAAAAGAGAGATTGGGCGCTGTGAATTGAACAGTTTCTGACCTTATAAAGGGCTGCAAATTCCTCAAGTTCTGACTAGACAGAAGGGGGTGTCCTCCTTGATCACAAGGAGCATTCAGTAGAAACACTAGAAGGGCCATGCCTAAGTAATGTTATTAAACTGTTCCTAGAATAAAAGCTACTTTAGGTCTGCCCTAAGAAAGCTTTAAAACAAACCCCAAAAGAATCATACTAAACCAAAACTACCTTTACTGCTTGCTACAACAAAACAACAGTCTTTGAGAGAAGATAATAAGATCTAGATACTCCACAGTTTAAAACTCACAATGTCCAGCATCCAATAAAAAATTACTAAACATGTCAAGAAGCAAGAATATGTGACCCATAATCAGAAAAAAATTGTTCTAAGGAAACAGAAATCATAGAGATAGATAGAATTAGCAGATGAGAATATTAAAATGGCTATTGTAACTATGTTTGTTTATTTAAATGAAAACATGAACAAAATGAGAGAAATGGAAGATAGGGAAAAAAGAGAGAGAGAGATAAGTTTCAGCACAATGGCAGAGAATGACATCAGGCTGAAAAAGAAAAAGGAATGAGGAGGACAAAATGAAGGTCAAGGACAAAGACCATTTATTCTAGAAGTACAATTACAAAGACAGAAAAGGGCAGTAAGGTTTATCAAAAGCTTAGGTTCTTGTTGGGCTTTTTCCTAGAAAAAAAATATAAGAAGCTAAAAATGAAAGCTAACAAGGAGGCAGTAGAGAAAGATTGATTTAATTGTTAGAGGAAATTATGTGAGGTTAATCATTCTAGGAAGGTTTGGAAAAGAAAACTTATCTCTAAAGAGAAGAGCAATGATTTTTCCCTGAGATAATGGAAAGAGGTAAATAATAGAGACAGAAAGTTCAAGGGAATTAAACAAGGCCATGGTAGTTAAGGGAGTTTCAGTGAACAGGAAGCAAAAATTTTCACTAAGAGGTGGCAAGATTGGGGAATCCAATGGGTGAAAAAATGAGAAGAGGGAGCCTGAACGAGAGACTGTGTGAAACAAGCCTCAGAGAAAATGTAAGAGATGAACAGGATTAAAGGTGCATCCCAAAATAGCCCATTTCCTCAACACTGATTGGATGCCAGAACTAGTAGGAGGAAATCATAAAATGCAAAGGAGAAGGGATTTGAGTTTAAATGTCAAAAGGAAAATACTTTCCCTTTTTATTTTATTGTGCTAAATCCTGGTGAAATTTTCTGGGGGAATAATGATGCTGAGGGGGTAAAATTGTGAAGAAAATGTGAATTGAGAAAGAAGGAAACTGAGAAGTAGAAAAAACTTTGGATCCACTGGACAAGAGTAGAATGTAATCTTCAGACTACTAAAATTTTATTTTTGTAAAATTACATTTATAAACTTCAATAATAAAGTTATACATAAGTGACAATTGGTTGTAATAAAAATCACAAAGTCAGTTACATTTCTGTGTTGTGTGGTATAAAATGAAAGAGTCAAGTCAGGACCCAGAAGATATGTTGTATGTGACCTCTGACCCCAACTATCTTTATGGACTGATCATTCAGTCTCTCTGAGTCTGTTTCTACATCTGTAAAATGGGTAATATGCCAGTTATACCTACTCCATATGAATTTGCAGAAATCAAATGAGGGTATCAATGAAAACACTTTGTTTGCTTGTAGATGCTATAAAACACAAGCTACGTGTAGACCTTTTTCAGGCTATTGAGAGGTAGGCTCTTTCTCTAAGAGTTGGCTTTCCACTAACTAGGATGCCTCCATCCCCCAGTGAGATTTACTACATCATTCTGCCCACCCACCCACAATTGATTGGACTAGGATTGAACACATGATCCTAGATGGGCCAATCAGATTCTCTCTTGAGAATTTGGAATTGAGACCAAAACTATTCAATTTCAACTGGTCATTTGAAGGGAAATGTAAACTCTGAAGCAATGGACTGGCCGTCTGCTGCCTGCCCAGGGCATGAAAACACAGAAAAAGCCAGTCTGCAGAGATAATGATGCTGACGGGCAGGGCGGAAACTCAAACAAGAGGAAGAGAAAGAACTAATACATCTGAGAGCTGCACAGGTCTCTGCTTCCTTGTCCTGAGGCCTGATGGATTTACTGCCCTGGGATTCTGTAAAATACTCTTGTGTCCTATTAATAAAATCTTTTTTTTTTTTCATAATCTGGCTCAAATGTTTTTCTGTAATTTTCAACTAAAGATTCCTAACTAAGGCAGTGTAGCAGGTTGAATAGTGTCCCTCCAAACTCATGTCTACCCAGAACCTCAGGGTGTGACTTTATTTGGAAATAGAGTTTCTGCAATGAAATTAGTTATGTTCAAATGAGGTTATACTGGATTAGAGTGGGCTTTAATCCAATGGCTGTTGTCCTTATAAGAATAGGAGACGACAAACAGAAATGCACACAGAGAAGGCGGCCATCTGAAGGCAGAGCAGACAGAAATTGGAGTTATGCCGCCACAGGTTAAGGAGTGCCGGGGCCATCAGAAGTTTAAAGAAGCAAAGAAAGATTCTCCCTTAGAGACTTCAGAGGGAGCGCAGCCCTGCTGATATCTTGATTTCAGACTTCCAGCCTCCAGAACTGTGAGAGAATAAATTTCTGTTGTTTTAAGCCAGCAAGTTTGTTGTACTTAGTTACAGCAGCCCTAGGAAACTAATACAAGCACTAGAATAGGAGAATTTCAAGCTTTGTTGTCATAGAAAGGGCAAGAGTTTACACTGAGGAGAAACCCTTGAAGCTCTTAAGTGCCTGCTACGCCCACAGCCCCCTTCTAAGAAACAGGGCCCTAGTGGTTTGTTCTCTGTTGTCATATTTCTTGCCATGTAAAACCAACCCTACCACTCCAGTCACACGTGGTTGGAGCCAAAGTCCCCTGGGAATGAGCTAGTCAGAAGGAGGCCAAAAAAGAACTTGGTGTCAAATTGCCTAATAGGGACACTCTCTATTGGACAGCAGGAAATCAACTCGACCAGGAAATGTAAATAACAAATGAACAAACAATAGGCAGTATCCCAATGCATGCTGAAATTTTATTTCCTTTCTTCATGAGCTTCCTGGGGAAGCTCTGAGACCAAGAATGGCTGCCCTGCTAAGGAGGCATAGGACAGACATCCCAAGCTGCCCCCTGAACCCTAGCAATAAACCCCATTATCAGGGATCATATGGACATGCTCCTGGTTTCAACCTGTTTCAGTCAGCCTGGGCTACCGTAACAAAATACCATAGACTGGGTGGCTTAGACAACAGAAATTTCTCACAGTTCGTGAGGCTGGGAAGTCAAGATGGGGTGCCAGTCGATTCCTACCGTGGGCTCTCTTCCTGGCTTGCAGAGGGTTACCTTCTCACTACGTTCTCACATGGCCTTTCCTCAGGAGGGAGAATGAGAGAGAGAGAGAGAGAGAGAGAGACAGACAGAGACAGAGACAGAGAGAGAGAGACAGAGATTGGGTGCAGTGGCCCATGCCTGTAATCCGAGCACTATGGGAGGCCCAGGTGGGAGGATTGCTTGAGCTCAGGAATTTGAGACCAACCTGAGCAAGAGTGAGACCCCTACTTTACTAAAAATAGAAAAAATTAGCTAGTGTGATGGTGCATGCCTGTAGTCCCAGGTACTCAGGAGGCTGAGGCAGGAGGATCTCTGAGCCCAGGAGTTGGAGGTTGCAGTGAGCTAGGCTGACAGCATGGTACTGTAGCCTGGGCAACAGAGTGAGACTCTGTCCCAAAAAGAATAAAGACAAGAAAGGAAAAACAGATTGTTTTCTGTTTCTCTTCTTATAAGGCCACCAATCCTATTGGATTAGGATCCTACACTTACAACTTCATTTAACCTTATTTACCTCCTAAAAGCTTTATCTCCAAATATAATTACATAGGGACTTACGGCTTCAATATATGAATTGAGGGGGGGGGGCACAATTCAGTCCACAGCAAACCTTAAAGGATGTAACTACTGTAGGTTAGGCCAAAGGTACTCATGTATATATACAGTAGCCACAGAGATTTGATATGCATTTTGAGGGGTAAGGAGGAAGCAAGTAAAACTTGTCCATCACTCACTTCTTCCTCCTCTGCACTCTGGCAGTGCCACATGAAATCCCCAGTCCTCTGAGGTCTCCTTTTCAGAATGTCTGCTGGGGAGCGTGTTCCATGAGATTGGCCCAGCCCTGCTGGAAGGTGAAATGTATTCTGGGAGTGTGTGCACAGGGTCAAATTTATTATTTCCCCTTAATACCTTGTTAGAGTCTTTTCACCAAACAGCTGTATCATTCATGATTCCAATGCAGGGGTCACCCTGAAAGGCAACCTCAGATAATTTTTGTTACCTTGCAAAGACACAAAATGCTTCTGATGACATAAAAAAATATATATATATATAGTCATGTTTCCTATGTGCCAGGTGTTATGCTAAGTAATTTATATGTGTGTGTGTGTATATATATATATATATATATAAATTTACTTCATTCTTGCAACGAACTCATGAGGCAGTAGTATTATTTTTATGTAACAGGCCATAAAACTGAGGCACAGAGAGGTTAAATAACTTGCCCAAGATCTTGTTAGTAAGTGCTAATGCTGGGACTTGACGCAATTGAGCTTCAGAGTCTGTGCCCTTGTCTACTACACTTTCCTGCCAAGTTACTAAAGCATAGTCCCAGCTATGAGATACTGCGAGTGCAGTGGTGGGGGCAAAGGACGAGCAAGAGGAATAGATGGGAAGATCAAGACATAAACAAACAATGCCAGTGCAAAATGTGAAAAGTTCTATAATAGAGATTCTATGCAAAGAGAGATGGAATCAGAAAATTATTATGGGAAATACATTCCTTTGGATGAACCATTTCTTAGCCTATTAGTCTCTATAGACTTTGATGGCCATATAGTAACTAACAAACAGTCCCAGAAGTAAACATAACTTGCCTCGGAATAAATCTATGTCAGTGTACGGCATCATGTGTTAACTGTATCTGTCTCTGGACAGTGGGCAAGCTATTTGGTATATGTGGGAAAAGATGCAAAGTCTTACTTGTTACATTCTGCCTGTCCTGAGCAGAGAGCTGGTTGCTCTGAAGTTGTGTCCCCAGGGCAGAAAGGGAAGAGGATTGTGTTCCTTCCCATTGCTCTTACTAATCAAGTGCCCCTGTGTGCTCCAACAAGAGGTTCTTCTTAGTTGGATGAATGGATGTGTAGAGAGGCAAGAGGCCAGGACTTATGGGCTCAAGAATGTGTAAGATTTATTGGAGCTGCTGGTTAGAACACTGCTGTTTTCGTGAACTAGACCAAAATGCTCTCACATCAAGCTTTCACCAATAAAATAAATAGCCTCAGGTGTCCATCGACCTAAGAGGACCTGCTAGTAGTTGATATAATTGCCAAACCACTCGCTGGGAACTTGACAGATGAGTCCTTTAGCTTTCAATCTGGGGTGAGAATTTGCACCAAAAAAGGAGACCAATGCTTCTTAAAGAGAAATACACATTTCTATTTTCTTAATTTTTCATTCATTCAACAGATATTTATTGCATGCCTATATTCTACCGATTAGACTATATCAATGAGCAAAACAAAGATTTATGCCCTCATGGGCCTTATACTCTGGTGTGGGGAGACAGGAGATTGATAATATTAATAGAAATACTAAATAAGTAAATAATGTAGTGTATGCTACAAGGCCATAAGTGTTATGGGGGAAAAGTATAGAGCAGAATAAGGGGAATTGAAAGTGTGGGGGACTGGTTGCAGAATCGTCATGGCAGGGCTCATTGAAAAGATGGTATTTGAGCAAAGACTTGAAGATGTTGAGAGGATTAGCCAGGTGGACATCTAGGGGAGGAGTATACCAGACAAAGGAAGCAGCAAAGCAGGTGTGCACCTGGTGTGTCAAGGCACCCAAAGGGGGCTAGAGCACAGCGAGGGAGGGGGACCAGGAGGCTGGAAGAGGTAAGAAGGACCTGATCACGTGTGGGCTTGTAGGCCATTGTAGGGACTTCTACTTCTACGTTGTAGGACTTTTACTCTGAACGAGATGGGACTCTATTAGAGAGTTTTGAGCAGAGGAGTGATGTGTTCTCCCTTACGTTGTTGTAACCAGATCACTGTGCCTGCTGTGTTGTGGATTGCCTATTTGAGAAAGAGGGGAAACATGAAATCCAGATAGAATGCAATTGCAATTATCTAGAAGAGAAATGATGCTGGCTTGAACCAGGTTGTAAATAGCAGAGGTGGTGAGAAGTAGTAGTCAGATTTGGGATAGAATTTGAAGTTCAAGTTAGTTGGAGTTGCTATGGATTGGATGTAGTGTGTGAGAAAAACAACAACAAAAAGATGATTCAGATGACTGTGACCACCAAGATGAAGAAGGCCAGGTCGAGCAGGTTGTTGGATGTACAAGTCTGGAGGTCAGAGAGAAAGTCAGGTTGGAAATATAGATGTGGGAGTTGTTGGCATGCACGTGGTATTTAAAGCCAAAGGCTGGATGAGACCACCAGGGAAGTGCGTGTGGATAGAGAAGAGGGCCGAGGACTAAGCCTTTGAGCACTTCAACATTAAGGGGCTGGGAGAAGAAGGGGAATCAGCAAAGGGGACCCAGATGAAGTGATCGGTGAGGTAGGAGGAAAACCTGAATGCTAAATTCTTGAAACCAAGTGAGGAAAGTGTGCCAAGGAGGAGGTAGATATCGACTGTGTCAAATGCTGCAGAGAAGTCAAATAAATGAGAACTGAAAATTGACCATTGGATTTTGTAACATGGAGCTCATTGGTGATTTTGCTAACAAAAGTTTTGTTGGAATGGTGGGGGAAACCCAGATTGGAATGGATTTACAAGAGAATGGGTGAATTTTTTTAAATGTAAATTATCCTCAATAAAGTTGATTTAAAAGCACAAAAAGAGAGGAGGGTTGAAATAAGATAACAAAAACCTGGAAATATCACAAATGCCCATCACCATTAGAATGGATTTTTAAAAATTATGGCATATTCATTCAATAGCATTCTATGGCCTAAGCAAGAGTCGGCAAACCTGAGAGTCAAATCCGGCATAGGGCCTGTTTTTATAAAGTTTTACTGGGACCCAGCCATGGCTGTTTGTGTAAGAGTTGTCTGTGGGTGCTTTTGTGGGCTACAGCAACAGAGCTGAGTAGTTGTGAAAGACTTTATGGCCCATAAAACCGAAAGTATTTATTATCTGGTCTTTACAGAAAAAGTTCGCTGATCCCTGGCCCACAGCAATCAGAATGCGTGAACCATCACTATTTGTAACAACATGGATTAATTACTTAAATATAATGTCAAGGAAATGAAGCCAGATACAAAAGAGTACACACTGTTTGATTTCACTTGAATAAAATTCAGAAACAGGAAAACTAATCTGTGGTGCTAGAAATTAAAACAGTGGTTACCTTTGGGTTAGTGTCTGGGAGTGGTCAGAAGGTGAGCTTCTGGGGTGCTGATAAGATTCTATTTCTTGATCTGGGTGCTGGTTGCCTGGAGTGCTCACTTTGGGGAAATTAACTGAGCATTTAGGATTATGTGTGTACTTCTAAGTGTCTAAAATAGAGTTTACCAAAAATTAAAAATGGTAAAAGAGGAACTGGAGACAGGGATTATAGCAATTCTTTCATGAAGTTTTGCTGCAAAGGGGAGGGAAAAAATGAAAGGTAGTTCATAGGGGGAGTAAAATTAAAGAAGAGTTGTTGCTTTTTAAAAAAAAAAAAATTTAGACAAGGTCTCGCTCTGTCACCCAGGCTGGAGTGCAGGATTGCCATCACAGCTCACTGCAGCTTCTGGCTCAGCCGATCCTGGGCTGAGCCAGATCAAACTCCTGGGCTCAGCTGATCCTCCTGCCTTAGCCTCCCACATAGCTGGGACGACAGGCATTCACCGCCATGCCTGGTTATTTTTTTTTATTTTTATTTTTTGTAGAGACAGAGTCTCACTATGTTGCTCAGTCTGGTCTCAAACTTCTGGCCTCAAGCGATCCTCCTGCCTCAGCCTCCCAAAGTGCTGGGATTTTACCCGGCCAAAGAAAGGCTTTTTAAAGACAGGAAAAATAATAGCATGCTTGTACACTGATGAGAGGAGAAAATTGGAGATTTAGGAGAGACAGGAGAGAGTGCTGGAGTGATGTCCTTGAGCAGGTGAGAGGGAATGCATTCCAGCAAAGAGGTGGAGGAATTGACTTTGGACAAGAACACAGGGAGTTCATCTATACTGGAAGTACATTTTGAATAAGTAAAGGCACTACCACCTGGTGTCTCCCTTTATACATAGTAAAGAATAACTGTTGGTTACCAAGTAATTCCTTTATGATCTTCCCAAAGCAGTTCCCTGTTTGCCACTTCGAGAATAATAATTTCACTAATAGTGAGTACTTCACAGATGCATTCACAGAGATCTCATTGAATACACATCTTCTAACAAATGGGGCATATTTTCTGTCTTCCTAGTGAGATGGCACAGAGCAGCTTAGAGTAGCTAAAATAACAGCTTACAGTCCCCTTGACCCAGCTGGAACTATAACCAAGGTCTCTGCATTTGTTTGCTAGGGCTAATGTAATAAAGTGTTTTAAACAACAGAAATTTATTGTCTTACAGTTCTGGAAGCTAGAAGTCTAGAGATCAAGGTTGGGGTTGGTTCTTTCTGAGGGCTGCAAGGGGGAATATGTTCCTTGCTTCTCTCCTAGGGTCTGGTGGTTTGTTGGCAATCTTTGGTGTTCCGTGGCTTGTAGTTGCATCACCCAGATCTCTGTCTTCATGTTCATGTGACATTCTCCATGTGTGCATGTCTGTTTGTGTCCAAATTTTCCCTTTTTATAAAGACATGAGTCTTACTGAATCAAGGGCCCACCCTACTCCAATAGGACCTCATTTTAACTAATCACATCTGCAATGACCCTATTTCCAAATAAAGTCACATTCCGAGGTACTGGGGGTTAGGACTTCAACATGTGGATTTTGGGGGGACACAATTCAACCCATAACTGCCTCCTAATAATGCCACATTTAGCATCATCCTTAATGATAGTAAATTAGGCAACTGCAGACCAGGTAAGATTCAAGGATCAATGGTATTGAAAAGTACTTGTGCATTACTCTAATGCATGACGGTTCTAGCATTTGATGAAAGCTTTTTTTTAAAATAAGAATAATATGTATTATAAATAAATAATTCTTTTATAATTTGTTTTGCATTGACAAAAATTAATATGTTTAAGATATACAACTTGATGGCTTTTTCAATTTTTAATTTTTAATTATTATGAATATACATAGTCGTATATATTTATGGGTTAGATGTTAGGTTTTGATACAGGAATACAATGTGTAATGATCAAATCAGGGTAATTGGGGAATCCATTACCTCAAGCATTTATCATTTATTCATGTTCCACTCTTTTAGTTATTTTAAACTTGTCTTTGATGTGACTCTGATGTAACTTTTTTTTTTTTTTAAATACAGACAGGTCTTGCTCTGCCGCCTAGGCTGGCATGCAGTGGCACAATCATAGCTCACTGTACCCTTAGACTTCTGGGCTCAAGTAATCCTCCCATGTCAGCCTCCCTAGTAGCTAGGGCTACAGGCATGCACCGCCATACCAGGCTAATTTTTAAAAAAACTTTTTGTAGAGATGGGATCTCACTGCGTTACCCAGGCTAGTCTGGAACTCCTGGCCTCAAGCAATCCTCCCACCTCAGCCTCCCAAAGTGCTGGGATTACAGGTGTGAGCCACTGCACTCAGCTGATGTGACTTTTTTGGCCGGTTTTATAAAGCCGAACCTAGAAAGCTCTAGTCCCAACAACTAGAGCTTTTAAGGAGGCTGAGGCAGGAAGATTGCTTGAGTCCAGGAGTTTGAGACCAGTCTGAACAACATAGCAAGACCTCATCTCTAAAAAAGGTAAAATAAATTTTTTAAACTTTTTAAAAAAAGAAAGCAAAACCTTGAAGAATAGGACAGAAGACTGGAAAGGTGAAGACTAAAGGGATTTGCAGGGCAAAGTGTTCCTCTAAGATGACCTTTCAGCCGGTGTGGCCCAGGATTATATGCATTGAATACACATTTGTCTTTTATAAAAACAGCTACTCCAGGCTTCACCCCTGAGATTCTGGTTCTCCAGGCCTGGGGCCCATGAACCTGCGTTTTAACCTGCTTTCAGGTGATTCGGACATCACACTGTGACAAAGATTTTTCTAAGGAGCCAGTGGTTCCTGGTGTGGGGAAACTGAAGCAACAAGACGCTGGGTTGGAAGAAGACTGGGCCTTACCATCCAGACAGAGTGGACAGAACCACAGCACCCACAGGGGCCCACAGACACCATCGAGATCACCTCCTCATTTTCCAGAGGAGAAAACAGAGGCCAGAGATGGTGAAGCCAGGACATTTTGAGTGCTGAAGAACAGAAAGAGAAGGAAAAATAGGACTTAAATATAAGAGGATTACAACGGATCAAATGAAAAGAGAGAAGAGAAATGTGAGAAGCTATCCCTTAAGCCAGTGTCTAGACTAGATAATGTCTTCTTTTCCTTATCAGGTCACAGATATTGTCATGCTTCAAGAGTGGGCCACTTCCATGCTTCTGAGGCCAGCCCAAGTTCCTGGAGCAAGTATTGCTCACAGGACAAAGACTCGTTCTGTTTTGAATGGTTATTTTTTGGGATTCGCTGCCCCTCATGGCACTGCACTATCCTTAGCATGCAGGGATTAAATAAGAACCTCAAGACAACATTTTTGGCATGCAAAGATAAAATAAGAACCCAAGAGAGACACTTTGAGTGTGTGATGATCTTCAATTAACTACGATTCTTCCATAGACTTCCTGACAAAATTCTGAGTATAATCATCTATCTTTATATAGTTCTTGACTGTGCTGTTACCGTCCTGACCTCATTTAGTGTTCACAATAACCCTGTAACAGATATTACCTTCACTGGACGGATATTTTAAAGATAAAAATCTGATCATGCCCTTTCCCTGCTTATAATCCTGCAGTGATACCTTGCTATCCACCCACTGGCTTGGGCAATGTGTGCCAAGTTAACAACCCAAAAGGAGAAAGGGCAATTTGTACAAGGATGTACGTAGCAGCTTTATTTACAATATTAAAAATTTGGAAACAAACCAAAACCCAACAATAAAGAGCAAGGCTAAGCATATCTTGCTCTAGCAATACACTGGAATACTCTGTACCTACTTTGTATGATAAGAATCTGGTCTACACTGAGGCATGAGTGTGTGTCTAAGTATGTATGTCTAAAGATGGTGTAAGCGTGAAGTAAACTTAATAAACAGGCCAATTAACAACCTGATTTCAACTCTGTCAAGTATTGATATTGTATGGGAATCAGATCTTCTGTTTAAGTATGACATAAAAATTTAAATGGAGAAAATGCCTTTGGAATGTAGGATTTTATACTGGGATTCAAACTGTAAGAACTCAGCCAGGTGCGGTGTCTCACACCTGTAATCCCAGCACTTTGGGAGGCCAAGGTAGGAGGATCTCTTGAGGCCAGGAGTACAAGACCAGCCTGGGCAACATAGTGAGACCCTGTCTCAATTGTAAAAAAAATTAGATGGCCACCTACAGCAGCGTGACAATGTGCTCATATGCTCACACGCACAACTGGCCCACAGTTACCTCAGTTATTGCTGCCACAGCAGTTCAAGGCTAGTAAGAAGTCAGAGAGCAGGAAAAGAACTGCCGTATTAACTGAGAGAGAAAAACTGGTCAGACTTGATCATGCAGAACATTAGTGGTGATGTCAAACTGACCTTACATATGGTTTCAAAGAGGCTCCAGGAACAGTTCACCCAGTTCTCTTCTCTTTGTTGGTATTTTTTGTGGTCGAAGGCATAAAAGCATGGCACCGATGGCTCACTATTGGTGCACACAAATGGCTAATGTGCCCGAACTTCAGTATCCATTCAGTGTGCTTATTAAGTCTCTTCCAGTTCTCTTTCAAGGTTCTCTCCCCCCAACACGTACATCTAAATCTAAGAGTATTTGCCTCGTGTACCTTTCTATGAACAATGTTACCATGAGTAAAGTCCCTTTAGGCTTACTGTCCCACGGTGCACAGAGGAGGAGTAGGCTGATGGTCAGGAAAGATGCTGCCCTTCCAGAACATGTGGGTTATCTCCCTTTGTAAGTCTGGAACCTCAATCATGGCTTACCCTGGGTTGATTGGGCACTAAGAACAACTGGCTCATGCATACCAAACTCACATGATTTGGATTAGAAAATCAATTTAATCATTTATAACAAGAAACATAGCAGCCAAGTGGGACAATATTTATGTTGGCCAGTTTCTGAGTTTTCTTTCCAGAGAGGAAACGCAAGCTTACTATTGGTACAAGGAAGGGGTCTGAGAGATATGTATTTACAAATTGATCTGCCTAGAATTCCCTGATTCTCTTTCAATGTCTACTTCCCTAAAGGCCCAGCTCATACCTCACCTACTCTGTAAAATTTCTTCTACACCCTGAGCTCTTAGGAAAAATGAAGCATTTGCCCTGCCAGGCTACCGTACTTTTATATCTTTTATGGCATCTATCACTTTGTGTTCCTGGCCAGACGTGGTGGCTCACACCTGTAATCCTAGCACTCTGGGAGGCCGAGG
>VBSM01002616.1:5148192-5187466 GCA_008086735.1 Cheirogaleus medius | reverse complement strand
TGAGCTAGGCTGATGCCATGGCACTCTAGCCCGGGCAACAGAGTGAGACTGTATATAAAAAACAAAAAGTTTGATGATGACCACTGCTCCTGGCTCATGGTTTTCCTCTCTACCTAATCTCTTGTTATTCTCAGACATCAACATCCATTGTATCAGTTATCTATGGGTATGTAGAAATTCACCCCAACTTCTCAGCTTAAAGCAACAAACATTTATTATCTCAGTTTCTGTGAGTCAGGAACCAGGGCAATACTTACTGTCTGGACCTTCTTATCTACCCTATCAGGGTGTCTCACAAAGCAGCAGTCAATTGCTGGCTGGGGCTGTAGTCATTTTAGGCTCTGCTGGGGAGGATCCATTTCAAAGCCCACTCCTGGGGCTGTTGGTAGGCCCAGGTCCTCAAGGGTTTTTGGACTGAGGGTCTCAGTTCCACACTGGCTGCTAGCCAGAGGCCTCCCAGAGTTCCTTGCCTGGTTGGTCTCTCCACTGGGCACTCACAGCATGGCAGCCGGCTTTACTAATGCAAACAAAAGAGCAACAGAAGGCAAACAAGATGGAAGCCAGAATCCTTTTGTGACCTAATCTCAGAAGCGATAGCCCATCACTTTTGCAGTGTTTTATTCATTAGAAGCAAGTCAGTAGGTCCAGCCTACACTCAGGCGGGAGGAATTATACAAAGCCATGACAAACGGGGTGGGGATCAGTGGGGCTATCTTAGAGACTACTTATCAAATCCATGTTCAAGAACTTGGCTGACTCGTTTCTACTTTAGTTATGCACCTGCATGGCCATACCTAGGACCTCATCACCACTTGGAATTTTACATTCTCCAAACTGTCATCTTCTCTACTTGCCATATTTCCCACAACTTGTCATTCTCTCTCCTTGTCCCCGCCCCTTCACTCCTATTGAACCATCCTTCACAGCAAACATGACAACTTATACCTTTTAGCCTTTCTTATTACAGTCTGTTAATGCCCTCCCAGTCTTACTCAAAGCTTCACACAGAGAGCTTCCTATGTTGCCTCCTTATGTATGGCCTTGCTAAAAACAGAGATGCAATATCATCCCACATTCACTTATTTGATTTGTGGGATTGTCACCTTCCCTTCCTCCACCTTATGGAAAATCTAGCATTCTCTGGCTTTTCTTCCACTTCAGGTTGATGAGCATGCCTGAAGGAAATCTTGCAACGACACTGATTGAGTTCACTATAAATGTATGCTAACGCCATCTGGGTACCACCTCTCTTCAGAAATGCATCCCTGCAGCATGTATTCAGCAGCGTTTCCAGAACTTTCTCATCCTCTTCAAGTTCCCAAACCCACGTTTGCTATTCTTGTTGCATCCTTAGGTTTACTATTGTGGACGGCCATTCTCACTTTGGCTGTCTTCCACTGTTCTTATCTCTTCACTCATTATTTGTTGTCCCTCTGATCTCAGAGGAATAGGTGCTGATCATGCGTCCTGGGTCTGAATGCTTCTCATGTCCTTATAGCCTGTCCTATGCAACCTTCTTCTTTGACTTCCCTTTAAGGGTTCCTCCCTCCCTCTCCTGATTGCCCCTTCCCTTCAGCTCACAGACATGCCCACAGCAAGAACAACCTCGACTCAGTTCATCACCT
This sequence comes from Cheirogaleus medius, assembly GCA_008086735.1. Classification (NCBI taxonomy): domain Eukaryota; kingdom Metazoa; phylum Chordata; class Mammalia; order Primates; family Cheirogaleidae; genus Cheirogaleus; species Cheirogaleus medius. The sequence continues at coordinate 5,185,841 of VBSM01002616.1, read as the reverse complement.
TCTTTCCACCACTAAGCTTATTTTTAATTTTATTATAATTTTAAAATATGCGGAAAAGTAAAATAACATAATAGGTACCAATATGCTTGCACCATGATTTAAGAATTAACCGTATTCGCTTCATCTTTCTTTTTCTGAAGTATTTTAAATTAAATTAAATCATGACATTTAACCCCTAAGTACTTTAGAATACATCTCTAAAAAGCAATATCGCTATCACAACAAACTAATAATAATGCCTTAATATTATATAATATAGACCATATTGAAATTTTCCCAATGGTCTCAAGAAATGTCTTTTGCGGCTAAGTTTTTTCCACGCAGGATTCAATGAGAGACCATGCATTGCATAGGTTGTTGTATGGCTCAATGTTCTTCTAATTTCAACAGTGCTCCCCTCCCCCCTTTTTTCTGTCATTGAATTGTTGAAAAGACTGGGCTATTGTCCCTGTCTAATGTCCCACCTTCTGGATTTGTCTGATTGTTTTTTGGTGTTGTTCAACATGTTTGTCTAACTCCTGTATTTCCCATAAACTGGAGATGAGATAAAAAGGCTGATTTCAACTCAGGTTAAATATTTTGGTCAGGAATTTTTATAGCTGATGCTGTGGCCTTTATGTCGCAACACACTTTAGGCACATTACTTTTGATTGCCCCACTTTTAGTGATGCTAACACTGATGATTGAGTTAGGGAGGCAACAGCCAGAACTCCCCTCTCTTAAGTTATGTTTTTTCCCCTTGCAACCAGCACATAATAGTGGAGTGATACTTTGGCACCAGCTCATGCCAACATTTTTTTAAAGACACTCATATTGCTGCCTCATATCCAATTCACTAATTATTATTTTTCTGCCATTAGAGTGAAACTGTTTTGTAGAAGGTCACTAGTGATTTCCTTATCATTAAAACCAAGAGCCTTTGTCCATCCTTCCTGAGCTTTCTGGAGCATTTTATATCATTACATCTTTTTTGAGAATTTATTTTTCCTTGTCTTTCATGAATATTTCTATTTCAAGTGCTTCTTCTTCCTCTATGTATTTCCATTTTTTTTTTTTTTTGAGACAAGGTCTCACTCTGTCACCCAAGCTGGAGTGCAGTGGCATTATCATAGCTCACTTTCTCCTGGGCTCAAGTGATTCTCCTGCCTTAGCCTTCTGAGTAGCTGGGACTATAGGCGCGTGCCACTAAGCCAGCCAATTATTCTATTTTTTGCAGAGACAGGGTCTTACTCTTCTGGTCCCGAACTCTTGGCCTCAAGATATTCTCCTTCCTCAGCCTTCCAAAGTGCTAGGATTACAGGCATGAGTCACTGTGCAGGCCTATTTACATCTTTATTGAATGTTTTTCTTCAACTGACACTACAGAGGGTCAAGTTTCTATCTTTGGTCTTCAATTTGGTTTCTATACTGCCCCCTTTAGTAATCTTACCCATTTCCACAGCTAAAGCAGATCACTCAAAAACATATATTAGTCATTCAAACTTTCCTCCAGTTGAAAATAGCTGTTTTCAATGTTTTTGCTTTTGACCTTTCTCAAGTAATACTCCTTACCTCTACCACCTTAGATCAGATGCATACCATCTCCTCATGGAGATGAATAGAATCTATTAATAGTTGGCAGTATTGCATTAGAGGCAATATAACAGAGAGTTAAAGTCTAGTCTTTGGAATCAAAAAGACCTGGATTTAAGGGCTGGCTCTAGCATTTCCAAATGTGTGGGAGTTTCCCCCACCCACCCACATCAAGCAGTGGATACCAGTTGGGTATCCTCTAATTCAATTCAATCTGGTGCTGTCTTTCTGGAGATAGTCTCAGATCCCACAGGGTCAAGGGCTCAGGCCCCAAGACTGCCCCTCCCCCCAAGACACCAGTGCCAAGTCCAGTCCTCCAGAACTTCTGACCCACCCACCAGCTTCAAGTTGGGGTTTCAGTGACCCTGGCTTTGGGTTTGATCCATTTGCTGAAGTGGCTCCCAGAACTCAGGGAAACACTCACTTATGTTTACTAGTTTATTATAAAGGATATTGCAAAGGATACAGAGGAAGAGATGCATAGGGCAAGATAGGGGGAAGGGGCAGGAGCTTCCATGTCCTCCCTGGGCACCACCCTCCAGGATCCTCCACTACTCCGCGCGATTGGAAGCTCTCAGACCCAGTCTTCTTGGGTTTTTATGAAAAACTGTGTGTAAACGTGACTGGCCTCCAGGGTATGGAGCAGGACTCTCTCTGGAATGAGGGTCTCATGACCCACAACCAGAAAGGTGAGGGAGGTGTAGAAGATTAGAATACTGCCTTGGGGCAGTGAAAGGTGAAAGGAGGGCAGGAGAGCAGAGAGATCCTGTTTCCTGGGGCCTGCTCCTGAGGCCTGCAGCACCCAACATTACAACAAAAGACTGTACCGAGGGCTATGAGCTCTTTATGAGCCAGGAACTGTAGATGAAAACTGATATGTATATGTATGTCTCGTAACACCACAGGTATGCTCCAGACACCCTCTTCCAAACTAATCTGCAATGACCAGATTACCGGTTTATTTCTACATAACATTTTTTGACGGAACTATTCCAATATCAAACCCTATTAATTTAAATTAAAACTCCAGGCGGCACAGTGGCTCACACCTGTAATCCTAGCACTTTGGGAGGCCTGAGCAGAAGGATCGCTTGAGGCCAGGAGTTTGAGACCAGCCTGAGCAAGAGCGAGACTTCATCTCTACAAAAAAACAGAAAAATTAGCTGGGCATGATGGTGCATGTCTGTAGTCCCAGCTACTTGGGAGGCTGAGGCAGGAGAATCAACTGAGCCCAGGCGTTTAAGGTTACAGCGAGCTATGATGACACCACTGCACTCTACCCAGGGCAACAGAGCAAGACCCTGTCTCAAAAAATAATAATAAAATAAATAAATAAATAAAACTCCTTATCATCCTTTACAAAACTCTTCAATATGTAATCTCAGTCTCATTTACCCTTCCCTCCCTGGTCTTCCTTGTATTTACCCCGTGTTTCAATTCATCCCTACTGGATGCCCTTGTGTGAGCCTCACTTGGGATCTGTACCATCAGGAATTCTTATTCACGAGCTTTTCCCCATATGTGCCCACTGAAACCTTAATCCACTTCTAAAATATAGTGGAAGTTCCACTTTCTCCTAGAAATCTCCTTGTCCACCTGAGTCAGGAGCAATCCCTTTCTGGCTGGAGTTCTCAAGATGATTGGTATACTACCTTAGGATATTTTTTTTCTTTTTAAATGAGCAAATCAATGTGTCACTTGATCATCGGTAAGTATTGTCTTTGAAATTAGATTCCAAACTCCCAAAGGACAAGGTACACGTCTTATATTTCCTTCTGTCCTCTGTAACACCTAATACATTACCTGATAGATGAAGGGTTAATTAATGAAGTGGGTAAGTAAAGGGGGTGAAGAGTATACAGGGAAATAGATTGTAGAATGACGAACAGGATAATCCAAAAATGATTCCAGCAGCTCATTTTGCGTTGTCTGGAAATGGGCCAGCTGGACCAGGGTCCCTTCCATCTTGCCAGCAAGAAGAGCTGCACTCAAACCCAACTTCCAATATCTACCTGTCATTTCCCTATTTGCTCTCAGAACCAACTTCCACCCTTTCCCTGCTCCGTGCTGTGTCAAAAGGAATGACGTCATCCAGGCTCCTTTGCCCTTTGGCTTTCAGGTAGTTTCAGATAGCTTTTAAGTTGTTGTGCTGGGCTGTACCTTTCTCATTTTCATTGCTGCAAATTACTCCATTGTATGCATGTACCAAATTTATGTATTTATTCTCCTATTAATGGACATTTGAGTTTCCAGTTTGGGCCTGTTATTAATAATGCTGACACGAACATTTTTGTACACGTCTCTTGTAAAAAGACATGTTAGCACTCATTTCTTGGGTTTATATCTAGGACTGGAATTGCTGGGTTAGAGGGTACATGTATTTCTAGTTTTTGCTATTAATAGATATTGCAAATCTCCAAAGTTGTGCAAGCAGTGTATGAGAGAGTTCCTGCTCCTCTACATCCTTGCCAGTGCTTAAGACTTTTACAATTTTTGCCATTCGGATGGTTATGAAAAGGTATCCCCTTTTGTTTAATTCATGCATTACCAGTGAGGTTAGATCCCTTTTTGGGGAGTTTATTGATTATGTGGGGTTTTTCTGTAAATTCATTATCCTTGGCTAATTTTTCAACTGGTTATTTTTACATTTTATTTTGATACATGGAAGTACTTTACATATTCCGGATATATCAATTCTCTCAATAAATATTTATTAAGCACTTACTATGCTCAGAGTATACAACAGTGAACAAAACAGACCAAAAAAAATCTCTTTTAGTTCATGAAGCTTACATTCTAGTTATGAAGAGAAACAATAAATCAATAAATAAGCAAAATTTGCCATATGTTAAATTTTACATACTCTGTGATACATCCTATAGAGAGAAATACAGCAGAGAAGAGGAATAGGGAGTTTGGGGACAATTTAAAATAGAGTGGTCAAGGAAGGCCTCACTGAGAAGGTGACATTTGAGTGAAATCTTGAAGAAGGTAAGACAACAGGCCATAGAGACATTTGGTGGAAGAGCATCTTGGGTAAAGGGAACAACCAATGCAAAGGCCCCGAAGTGGGAGCATACATGGTGCATTTAAGAAGTGGCAAGGAGGCCATTGTGGCCAAAGCTGAATGAGAAAATGAAGGTGGTAAGGGATGAGACTTGAACAAAAGGTGGGGATGTGTGTGTGCAGAATGTAAAGGATGTTGGAGACCATCATAATGACTTGATTTTTTTCTCTTCTGGAGGAGGGAAACCATTTGAGGAAGGGAAAGTTTCAGTAAAGGAATGACACGATCTGACTTACTGTTTTAAAAGGCCCACTCTGGAGGACAAGAGCAGGAGTAAGCTGAGTGGCTTTTAGAATAACCCAGGTGAAAGATAACAGGGGCTTGGCCTAAGATGATAGTGATGAGGTGGTAAAAAGTGTTAGAGATAATTCAAAGATAACCTATGAGTAACTTTGCCCCCAGCTGATGTTGGGTAGCATTTATTGGGTAGTTATTGATTAGCTTTTGTTTTCTCACTCTAGAGGAACTTTCTCTACTAAGGCTTAGGAGCTGAGACTGTGAAGGAAAAAGCAAAGGTGACCACTCGGTTGGTGTGATTTGGTGTGGCTGTAACATTAAATAGGCAAAGATGATCATGGCTTGGGCCAAGGTGGTACCAGTGAAGATGGTGAGAAATTTCTAGAATCTGGATTTATTTTGAAAATAGAACCAACAAGATTTGTTAATAAGTTGAATATGGAATTGAAGCAAAAGTGAGAAATCAGGATGACTATAGTGTTTTTGTCCCAGAAAGATTGGAGTTTCCATTCATTGATAAAGGAAAGACTTCAGGAAGACTAGATTTGGTGAGAATTATCAGGAGCTCATTTTTTAATCTACTGAGTTTTAGATGCCTTTTACATATCTAAGTGTAGGTGCCATATGACAAGTGGATATATGAGTCTGGAGGGAGTTTAAAGGGAGTTTTATTAGTCAACATTGTTGAGATAACAACCCCCAAATCTCAGTGGATTACAGCAACAAACATTTATTTCTTGCTCTTGTTATATATGGGCTACAGGTCGATTACAGCTCTGCTCTAGGCTGTGGGCCAGCTATAGATCTGATTCCAGTGTCTTCTAATTGGGGACCTAGGCTAAAGGAACAGCCACTGTCTATCATGGCAAAGTGTTAGATAGATAGCGAAGGATTCTGGATTGCCTAGGGACAAAAGTGGGTGCTGTTACCTTGGTGCAATTGCCCCACCTGGGAGGAAGGATGAGGTTGGCCCTCATGCCCCCATCTTGGTCCCGCCTCACCCTAATCCCTAATCTTGGGAGACCAAGAGACTGCCATACCTGGAGGAGGAAATACCGTACGATACTGCCAATCTTTTCTTAGCCTTAGTTTTATTGTTATGTGTTTTAGAATTTAGGGTTTTTAGACTCATTTTAAGTAAGGGTATTTTGGGGGGATTTTTTGGTTGTTGTTTTTATTTTCTTCCCCCATTTCCTGGGCTTTCTCCTCCTTATCTAGCAGTTTTGTGTCTACCTCCAGCTAGACTCTGGTTCCTTAATCCAAACTCAGGTCTTATAGTAGCATTTCAGTGTTCGTGTTCTGGGATAATAGGGATATCGCAGATTTAATCACTGAAATAGTGTTCAACGTTGTTTAGTTCTTAGTTGCTATATCTCTGTCCTACCTCCTCCAGTCCACAGCTCCATATAATGCTATAGCATCAGGAAGAGGGGTGGCATCAGCTTTATTTTTTACTCTCCTATTATAAGTGGATTCAAAAGAGATGGGGTACTTCCATGTGTCATCTTAAAGTCTTCTCACAGTTTCATAATTTCATTTTTCAAGCATTCAAATCTATCATTGCCCTGAAGTTAATTATTTTTTCTTTTTTTTTTTTTTGAGACAGAGTCTCACTATATTGTCCGGGCTAGAGTGCCGTGGCATCAGCCTAGCTCACAGCAACCTCAAAGTCCTGGGCTCAAGCAATCCTTCTGCCTCAGCCTCCTGAGTAGCTGGGACCACAGGCATGCTCCACCATGCCCAACTAATTTTTTCTATATATTTTTAGTTGGCCAATTAATTTCTTTCTATTTTTAGAAGAAATGGGGTCTCACTCTTGCTCAGGCTGGTCTCGAACTCCTGAGCTCAAATGATATCTCCGCCTCGGCCTCCCAGAGTGCTAGGATAGCCCTGAAGTTAATTTTGATCTAATTTTGAAATAAGGGTCTTACTCTTTTCCTCCAAATAGTTAACTACTTGTCCCCACATCATTTATCAAATTATTTACTGAATTGCTCATTTTTGCCACTGCTACTTTTTAAATGGCCTTCAAATCTGTCTTATTCTTCACATTCCCATTGTTCCTGTCCTAGTTTCTGTCACTGTCATCCTGCCAGCTTTCACTTAGATTGCTGCCATAGCCTCCTAACTCTTAGTCTTCAATCCCTTATACACAACGCAGCTAAAATGACCTTCGTGTAACACAAAACTGATTGTTACTCCCTGCATACAACCTTCCAATGGCTGTCCCATTTCCCCAAGAGAAACTGTTAAATGAGGTTTACCATTATATCAGCTTATTTATATAGCTTTATCTCTTGCCATTCATCATTACCCTATTCCTCAACTCTCCTCTCCAGCCCTAAGGCTTTTAGCTTGCTGACTATGCTATGCTCTGCCTCATCTTCAGACTCATTTATCTCTATAAAAAAAATTAGTCAGGCTGGGCTCGGTGGCTCATGCCTGTAATCCTAGCACTTTGGGAGGCTGAGGCCAGAAGATTGCTTGAGGTCAAAAGTTTGAGATTAGCCTGAGCAAGAGTGAGAACCCGTCTCTACAAAAAAATAGAAAAATTAGCTGGGCGTGGTGGTGCTTGCCTGTAGTCCCAGCTACTCAGGAGGCTGAGGCAGGAGGATCTCTTTCTTGAGCCCAGGAATCTGAGTTTGCAGTCAGCTATAATGATGCCACTGCACTCTAGCCTGGGTGACAGAGTGACACCCTGTCTCAAAACAAACAAACAAAAAAACCTGGCCAGTCGTGGTGGTGTGCACCTTTAGTCCCAGCTAGTCGGGAGGCCAAGGCAAGTTGAACCTAGCAGTCTGAGTTACAATGAGCTGTGATTGCACCACTGCACTCCATCCTGGGCAACAGGCTGTAAACAAACAAACAAACAAAAAACCAATTTGAATATATTAATCTGGGATTTAGATGAAAGGTCTAGTCTTATAAATGTAAGTATTATTAGCATGAAGCTTTTGGAAATGGTTGAGATCCCTAAAGAGCAGAGTTAATGCGGAGAAGAGAGGGCAGTATTTGGAAGTGTACTAGGGGTGCTCATTGTTACCAGGGGCATTGCTTCTCCCAGGCTGCCTCACTAACTGAGCTAGGAAATACATGTATGCATGCACATATGTACATATCTGTGTATTTAGACATTTAGACACATATATCTGTATACATATATGCATACATGCCATGCATTTACATCCATATTTATTTCTATGTCTATCTATATAAATTGAAAACCATAAATTCACACTTACAGGTTCAGTTCTAAGCCATTACCATAGGGCTTATTCTAGCTTTCCCCATCCATGTTTTTACCTCTCTTCTCTGAGAGGGAGAAACTTGACTGTCATTATCCTTAATATTCTACTAGTTTGCTTAATCTCCCTTTGTGTTGTCAATCTCCTGACACCTTTAGGCTGCCACCTTGCTAGAACATCCTTCTTATGAAGGCCCCAGCCCCCATGAGGTTACCTTCTGGCCAGGAAGGAAGGAAAGGTCTTTTCCTTTATTTAGGTTCTACACATATCTCATGAAGTATGTTCTTTGGTATTTTATTTGTTTTGTTGCTATTTCATTACATTTTCTGTTTATTGCTTGTATTTAAAAAGGCCATAATACATAGTTTCACTTTTTTCATATTTGGCAATTTAAAGCAAAAAATCGTTTTTATTACATTATTCTTATTGGTTATTAGTAATAGGGAACATTTTTCAAATGTTAACCATTTTAATTTATGTTTCTATGAATTGTATGAATTCTTTGTCTGTTTTGACTATGAAAATCTTAATGCTTTTTAAAAAAATCAACTTTCTTGAGTTCTTTATAAATTCAGAATTGTTTATTGCAAATACTTCCTAAGTGAATTATTTTACATTTTTTTTAATTGTTTTTAATTTGCAGAATTTAAATTTTTTATATGGTCAAATATGTTGATCTTTCTCTTTGTAATTTATGTTATTTTTAAGCTACAAACTCCCTTCCTTATCCAGAGGTCAGATATTTACACATTTTTGTTAAATGTTTTTAGAAAATTTAAGTTTTAACTCTGTACCATCTGGAACTTATTTTGTTATATTTCAGCTAATTTGTAGAAAATTCTAATACATTAGGAATATTAATCTTTTACCTATCACAATTGTCCCATTTAAATCTATCTTCTTTTGCCATTTTGATTATTTTGATTTGCTTATTTTGATTTTTGATGTGTAGAAGTGTTAAATTTTTGTAGTTAAATCTACTATTCTTTAGTGACTCCTCCCCTTGCTTTTAAGTTTATAAAGACCTCCCCAATCCAGAGATTTAATAAACATACACTTATACTTTCTTTTTTCTCTTCCTCTCTTTCCTCCACCCTCGACCTCTTCTCTTCCTTACAGTTTGCCTTAAGGCCAGCATTAAATAAAACAGAACCACTAACCTAGACCCAAATCACTCTGGTCTCTCCGGGGTCTTACAGACCAAGAAATAAGTGGGATCGAGATGGATTTTTCTATGACACAATCCACTCCCTTTCCCTCCTACCGTACATAAAAAACAGTTTAGTGTTGAGCTTCCCAATAGGTGTGTGTATATCTGACAATTCATAGACTGCTGGAGTAAAAGGTGGCCTTTAGACATTCTGTCTATAAATTTAGCCATTTATACAGAGAGAATGAAAAAAAATACATAGCCTGGTTCTGATCAGATGCTGCTTGTTTCTCCTTACACCATGGGGTTCTGTTCTATGTCATTTCCTTTGAAGTCAGTGGGAGCTCTGTGCAGGACGGCAACACGAACACCGGCCTCTATACATGAAGGTGAGAACTGCCATTACGATAAACTATTCGGCAATGTGGTAGAGGGAGCGCTGGTTTAACACACTTGGTGGCTGCCCTGCAGATCCCACTGTCTGTGAGAGCTTTGTTCAACCGGAGCAAACAAGAACTTTTTGAATCTTGACATACAAGGGCTCATTCAGCAGAGCATCCCCTGTTATGAGAGGAGGCACAGTGCTGGGCAGACATTGCAGTTTTTAGCCAGCACACTGAGGACATTTCTCTCATTCTCTCCGTCTGTAAAGGGTCTGTTTTCAAGACTCCAAAATGGTTTTCTATAGATTGGAGAGATGTATAAATATTTTTACATGTTTGTACCTATTCACTTATAATGGAGGGCAAATGGTTATCGTATAAAAATAGCTAGACCTTTTCAATATGGAAAGAAAGAATTCTTTGCAAAGTTTAGCTGAGGGGGTTATTTGGTAAAAACCAGAGCTCATAATAGAAACAATGAAAGAAATTTTGACATGGAGAAGCTACTAGAAGTGGAGATTCACGTGCATTTGCTTTATACCTCAGGAACACTGGTTTACAGAGTTTTTTCTCCCTCCACCACCTGTCACAATGACTTAGGTGCCCTTTATTAGGAACCCAAATCAAATGATGGTTTCAGGTTATTATCCTACACACATCTGAATGAGTAGAGGTCAAAGAGCAAAAGTGGTTTTTTTCCACCCATCCCATCTCCTGACTTTGTGATAGTGGTACACCCTTCCTGATTCCTTTATAACATCATTCTGCTCCTGTCTCTAGGCCTTGGCTTGAGCTGTAGCATACACCCAGCTTCAAGTCCCCTCACTTGCAAGCACCCCATCCAAGGGCAGTACACTAGCATTTTGTATTTATAATTGTCAGGTGGATAGCATGGGAGAGGAGCAGGCATTTTCAACTTACAATTTTGAATCTTTTTCAGGAAACATGTATCCACCTCTGCATGTAGAATACTCTTTCTTTCCATAGGCCACCAAGTGGTTAGCATATGGACAGTATTTAAGCCTTGGGGACTGGATGAGATCACCAGGGAAGGAAATGTAGATGAAAGAGAAGGGAAAAGACTCGCTTCTGGAGCACTACAAATTTAAGAGATTGGGGAGAAAAGGAGAAAACCAGAAAATATATCTTGGAGATCACTCCATAATAGTACACTGAGGGTAGCATCATTCTTTGAAATAATAGCTATATTGTAATGTATTTAATAATAGCTATAAACTATTCCAGTATGTGAATATTCCCTAATTTATCAAGCAGTCTTCTATCAGTTGCTTCTTAACTGGTCCTCCTGCTCTCAGTTTATCCTTACTCTAATCCATTCTACATACCGCTTAGGTTAACCTTGGATTAATCTTAGTTATTTGTCCTGGATGGAAAATTGGATAAGTATAGTATATTGCATTTATATGGAAAATACAATGCAGTTAGAGAAAACAAGGAGGGAATTTAAAAAAATACAATGCAGTTATTAAAAATCATGTTGAAGAATATATAAAATAATGTGAATGAATAAAGCATAATATCAGTTTATATACACACACAAATATATCACTAGAAAAAATACTATAAGTTTTATCTATCAGCAGTTTAACATATTTCTGGTGGTAATTTTTATTTTATTTTTGAGGCTTTTTTTGTGTTTTGCAAATGTTCTCCATCAAAAAAATAAAGTTTTTTTTAAAAAAGTATACTTTAATTATGTTGTTTCACAGGAAACCAGCTTTGATTATTTACTGCCTAAAAAGATAAAATCCAAATATCTTAATTTAGTAGTTAAGGCCCTTAGACTAGAGGTCCAGTCTACTTACTCAAAGTTTTCTCCCACTTTGTTTTCTCCTATGAACCCTTCGTTTCACTTAAAAGGACCTGTTCAAGGTCTCCTAGATGTCCTCTGTACTTTCTTTCATCTGTACTTTTTTGAATGCTGGGACTTTTTTTATGTCCCTTTCCCCATAATTTCTACAAATCCTTTTAGACGCTATTTAAGTTCCACCTCTTACTTTGTCCTGAGACCATGAGTGATGGAAGATGTCTCCAAAAATTAATGACTCTATTATTCATTCAGCATCTACCACCCAATGCTTAGCATTATTATGGTTCTTTTTCCACAAGCCTGTAACTTGTCTCCCCAACTGGCATTTTTATTCATAGAGGACTTGTTCTGTAACTTAGAGTTCTTGGTATTCCCTTGACTTCCTGTGCCTTGGTCACAGTAAGCATGCAATAAACATTTGTAGTAGTTTAAATCCAGTTAAATTATATTTCAAATAAATATAATTTAAAAAATTTGAAATAACTCTGGATCTCCCTCTCTTTGTGTTTGTATCTTCTAAGTGCATTTGGCTTGTTGAAGGAATAATAAAATTTCAGCAGTTAATTTACTATAAGGGAAACATTTTAAATATGTATAGTTATAAACTATTGCTTAAACATTCTTTCTTCCTTCACCAAAGGTCCTTGGCTTTTTCTTCAGGGAAATATTCTCTTTTTACTGTCTCCTGAAATACAATGTAGCTTTACTTTTCTTCTTTATTCCCTGGTGCCAAATATAATCTCCACATGTGCTCTATCTTTGTAGGTGAAATACTTCCTGCCTCAGTGAAATCCAGTTCTCAGTGAATTTCTCTTGGTTTAGAGAGCAACTTGAGGATTCCGTGTTTGGCACCATTCGATTTCCTTGGCATCGCTCCACAGTCACCATTTAGAAAGCTCCTGGTCGGCAGGATTTCTCTCCATCATACACTCTGTAGAGATTAAAAAAAGATTGCATTACATTGGCTTGAAAATGTGATGGAAAATGAAATTTGCTTTACCAAGAAAGGAAGCTTTTGAAATTCAAATTGTCCTAATAGGAGCCTTAAACAGGGGGAGTTCTTAGTGGAGTAAAATGGTAGATATGGTGTAAGTTCCTTATTTAGATTGCCACTTAGTAAAGGTCACAATGTTTAAAATATTGACACAAATAAAGCCATTTACAAAAGAATATGAATATATTTATGTTTTTAAAAATATTGGTAGGGTGCAGTGTCTCATACCTGTAATCCCAGAGATTTCAGAGGCCAAGGTGGGAGGATCATTTGAGGTCAGGAATTCAAGACCAGCCTGGGCAATACAGAGAGAGACCCCATCTCTAAAAAATAAGAAAAATTAACCCAGCATGGTGGCACACTCTTGCAGTCCAGCTGCTTGGGAGGCTGAGGCAGGAGGAGTTTGAGGCTTCAGTGAGCTATGATAGCACTACTGCACTCCAGCCTGGGCAACAGAGTGAGACCCCATCTCTAAAAAATAAAATTCGTATATATACATATAAAGTAAGGTTGGATTAGGATCATAAGAAAGATCCTAAGCACTGAAGAGCTTATGGTGCATATTAAATAGTATCTTATTGTTTAAGATTAAAACCATGTTAAAACTGTAAGTATAAGGAAGTCCAAACAAATTTTGATATTTTTATTTATATGCATTTCTAAAAACACTAAATTCTTTAAAAAAATTTTTTTTGGGGGGTGGGGTCCTGGTTTATGGTGCCCTTAAGCATGTCTTTCATCTTCCTACTGGGTTTTGTTTATAGGAATGCACATGCACAGCTAGAGGGCTGGAAAGCAGCACATCAAATCATTTACAGCCAGTTACATCTGCAGAGAAGAGTGGCGTGGGGAACGGGAACAGCAGGGACGAAGAGGTACTTCTAGATTTTACTCAGTTTTTTTTTTCTAATCATCTACAACCAAAATGTAGTCATTTATTATATACACAATCATTCAAAAGAAAAAATAGATTGGGAAAATAAAAGTGTCTTACCTTTTCTTTTGCTATCAAAGTTTAATATTAAAGTGCTTATATTTGATGAATGTTAACATGGTAATCTAGAGGGAAGCTCCAATCATCCTTCCAGTTGAATGTATTGATTTTACTTTCTCTTCCATCCAATAACATGGTTAGACTGCTGCCCACCATTCTTTTATTCAGATACTGTTGCTAGTCATCATCATCACTAACATTCACTGAGCTCTTACTCTCTGCCAGGCACTAGATCAGAATCCTACATCTTTTAATATGTTGAACTTTCACAAAAATCCTGTGAGGTGGGGATTATTATTATCATTGTTGCCATTTATAGTTGAAGAAAGAGGCACTGGAAAGGTGTAACTGTCTTGCACAAGCTGGGTCAAACAGCTAACGGGCTGGAACTGAGAACTGAGCTTTGTCTGTCAATCTGACTTCAGATTCTACATAGGAGAGAGGAAGAGAGTGGAACTCCTCTGTGGTTTAAGATTTTCCCTTTATTTCATAGTTGGCATATACACTTTTGTCTAATCGGGAGGTGACTAAAGGCATCTGGGTCTCGTTCATGTGTTGGTTGAAAATTACTATTATTATAAGGATGATTATTATAATATTTAGTAATTATGCAGTGCTTTATACTTCAAAGAACTGTGCTTTATAATCATTTATTAGCTATGTCTCACAACATCTCTATGATATAATGATGCATTTATCATGCATATTTTGCTGAAGAAGAAGCTGAGGAAGAGTGAGATGAGCCATATTTTGATAAAAAAGAAGTGAGGGTGCAACCTCTTAAAATCCCTGACACTTGCTAAATAGCTCAATCTGGACACCCAGAAATTTAATTAATTTAAGCCTTTTAAAGGAAGGTGTCAGTTCCAATACTTTTTTCTTGATATTTAATTAAAAATTAAATGTAAAATATGCCAAAAATTGATGGTCATTCCCTTTTAGGTCCTCTGTTTTTGAGCTTTCACTGTATTTGTGTCACTGTGACATTTTTGCTCAAATTCAACCTTGCTATCTCCCATTTCACCACATAAGCCCAAACTGACTACAGATATTGGTTTCCAATGTCAATATTACATTGCTTCAAACTGCTTCCGTTGTCTGTGAAAGATGCCTTCTGTTCACCACATGCACAGGACTCTTCATGATAACTTTCAATAAAAACAAACTTTGTGCAAGAAATATATGGGAATTAAAAGAAGTTTTAGACATCTGGCAATTTGTCCACTTTGAAAATAAAGATTATAAACATGTCACTATGACTTGGGGCGTGAGGGGGAGGGAGATTAGAAGGATCTGTATAAATTTATTACAGTGTTCTATAAAAGGCCTAGAGGATCAATAAATATTAGTTTAGCAGTTAAGAGTGTGTCTCTGGAGACAGACTACCTGGATTCTAATCCAGGACCCATCATTTGCTAGCTATTTGAACCAGCTTCTGTTTCTCCGTTGGGAAAAAAAAAGAGAGTATCATATTGCATAGAGTTGGTTATCATGAAATTTTTTGCTATTATTTGATCATACCTCATAGGGTTGGTCATTATCAAGTTTATTGAAGTAGTGCTATCATTTGTCTTTTCTATTTCTGAGGCAGTTGACAAATAACATTAGTTACAACTCTATAAAAGTGTTGGTGGTAATGAGATTTATAATTTGATGTCTGCACTTGCCTTGCTTGTTTAGAAATGGTACAACATGGTACCCACAATCTGCTACCTCAGAAAAATAATTTAAAATTACCTGAAAATACATTGGCATAAATAGTTATGAGCACATGTAAAATCTATAAGGCAAAATTCTATACTTGAATTCTATACTCTCTGAAACATCCATATGATCCCATATACCAGTGGCCCCAAACTTAGTGTTTACCATGAAGATATCACATATGGGTGAGGCCAACTCATTGTACTACCAGAAGACAGCAGCTGCATCTGAGCTAAAGGGACTGATGCCTTGTGGATGCATGCCAGATGTCTGCCAGAGTGGCTAAATTTTCAAGAAATGCCAGAAATTGGGATTCTTTTTTCTACATGACATTTCTCAATTTAAAAATTTTGACTCTGTTTCTTGTACAAAACTCTCTGGATCAAACAACACATTAGGGGACTATTTGTCAAATCTTTGCCATATATACTTACGCTAGTTCATATATACTAGTACACTGCGTTATTATTCAAAGCAAATGTTTTTCAAAGCACAAATAAGAGGTGAGGAAGACAAAATATGACAAAGTTTTCAGAATCTTTCAAGTCTAGTGGGGAGGTAGGCAGCAAGAGTGAAAAATACCATCGTAGAGTGTGGAAGCTAGAACTTAAGGGGGTGGGTGGGCGGTGGTGGTGGTGGTTTAGGATCAGGTCAGAATTAAAACAAACAAAAAACAAAGAACCCCATTATTTCAAACCTTGGCAACGGGTGGACACCTGAGTAAGTGGCTCTTTTGTTTAACAAAACACCTTAATGGATTTTTGGTGTGGGAGCTATGCATAGACAGGGCCACAGCCTTGCACAGTACCAGGGGGCATCATTTGTATTTGGCACCTCCTGAGCACCATTCATGTTGTATTCTTTGTGAATGGTACCCCCTGGGATTGTGCAACTGGTGATTGTATCAATAAAGGTGGCCTGGAGTCTGGCCTGAGATGAGGATTGAGAGTTAAATTCTTCTACATAATAAAGTAACAGGAATTTTAAGTCTTCCTTAGTGAGTGGAGGCAGATGGGTGGAGGGGGTGCCTGGAATGGATAAAAGAAAAGGGTTTGTCAAAAAGATATCCCTAGGATGAGGATGGGCCAGCAATTTGGCAACAACTTGGAGCCTATGAACCTGGTGAGAGATTCCCTGTAATTTTTAAAAGAGATGCATACAAGCCTCTGTCATCTTCTTTTACCTCCAGGAGACACTGGCAAATGAAGTCAAACAACTTTTTCTTTGGCACTCTTCTATATGAATCAGGAGATAACCAGGAAAGATTTCAATGCCCAGGCTCACATAGCAACACTTGCCTAAACATACAATACCATAATAACTTGCCTTTTTACTGTTTTTCTTCAAAAAGCTCGAAGTGCTTACACTTTCATTTCCTCATTTGTTCTGACATTCCAGTGTGGGAAGGGCAGATTTATGATAACATTATTTATAGATGGAGAAATTGAAATAGAGATTAAATCGCTTACTCAATGTTGCATAGCTGGAGTGGTGGAACCCACACTGGAATTTAGTTCTCCAGGCTCCAGCCACAAAGTGGAAAGAACATGAGTTTTGGAATTAGAGGGATCTTTGTTCGAATAATCCTGATTCTGCCCCTTAACAAGAAGAATGTGGCCTTAAGTTAATTACTTCAACCAAGTCTCAGTTATCCTCATCTGTAAAATTACGACCATAAAACCTCATAGCAGTGTAGTGAAGATTAATTTAGAAAATGCATGTAAAGTCTTGGCACAGAGTAATTCTCAAATAAGATTAGTTCCACCCCTAACCCAGTATTATCTGGTTAAATTTCAGTACAAATTTAAAGTAATCAAAAAAGAATCCTCCATTAATACTAATTTTTTTCCAGACTTATCTCCCACCAAGGGCAAAACATGAATAAAAAACCTTCAATAAATTATTTAATTCAATGAGAAGAACTTTTGCTTCAGGAGAGTTACTCCTGTTGGGGATAATTAGAAAAAAAGAGGAATATGTGTAAGATGAAGTATTAGTGCACTGGTTCTCAAACTTGAGAGTGTATCAGAATCTCCTGAAGGGCCTGTTAAAACACAGATTTCTGGGTCCCACCCTAGAGTTTCTGATTCACAAGGTCTGGGGTGGGGCCCAGTAATGTGCATCTGTAACGAGTTCACAGATGAGGTTGAGCTGCTAGTCCAGGGACTTCTGGGGGTGGGGCCCAGCAATCTGTTTTAACAAGCCCTCCAGGTGATTATGATGCACTCTCAAGTTTGAGAACTATTGGCATAGCGGTGAAAAGCATCTAAGAAGATAGACCCAGGTTCAAATCCAGGATGCACCATTTATCAGTTAAGTGACAAGGTTAAATGACCAACCTCTAGCACCTCTGCATCTTGCACAGAGCCTGACAATGTTTGTGACTAAGGAGTTCTCTCACTATCCCTCTGGGCCTGGAGTGGAAAGACAAGTTGTTAGTGAGTCCTGCCAACCCAGGCTGTTTTTTACTTCTTCACACTCTTCAGGCACAAAAAGCTGCTTGCATTTGGGTATTATGGAAGTATTTACAAATACTTCTGTGATCATAAAAATAAAATAAATATGACAGTGCTACAAATAAAGCCAATAGCATGGCATTGTTTGCATGTTAAATTTGTAATAAGTGGTTCTCAACTATTTCCATTCTCCCGCCTTTCTTAGTAGAAAATTTAAAACATCTTCCCCCACAGTTTCAAGAGATGTTTGTACGTTTGTTTTGCAGATAGTATGCATACTAACAGGCTTTTTTTCTTCCCCTGTATCTGGCCTCAGATACAGAAGCTGCTTCAGATACTGCCTTTCTGATTTTGTGGCTGAGGAATCCCCACCTCTCCTCCCACCCCTCTCTTTCCCTGGCTTGGAGTCTGACTGTGTAGATCTTCAGACTGGGCTCAGAGATTCAGAAGTATCCAGAGTGGCTCAAGGCTATTCTTTGGCTCACTTACCTTCACTTTTCCCATTGTAAAAACCTCTACTCTTTTCTTATTGTTTCCTTAACTAAAGTTTTCTATTGCGTATTGCTGAGATAAAAATAAAAGGTTTGTTGACTTTTATCCAGTGCCAGATACTCTGAAATGTTTATCACGCATTATCATTTTCAATTCCTACAAGAACCAGAGATGATTTTATAACTTGCCAGGGTAAAAAAAGTAAAAGTAAATAAGGGGATGGAGGCAGTAAGATTCCAGAGCTCTCCAACTCTAGCCTCTTGAAGTTGCAAGTGATGATAGAATATAGAAATATAGTTTGGTTCCTGTCCTTAAAATATTATAAAAACCTTGTTAGGGAGAGATAAGATTTATACACACAACATGAATTAAAATAAAATAAGCCAACGTTTGTGATATTGGTTTTAGTATCCTTGGCCCTTTTCCTCCCTGGCAAGATGCAGATAACAGCACCAACCTCAACGGGTTTGGGGATGATTAAATGAGTTAAAGCACCCGAAGGGCTTAAAAAAGTGCTCACTAGGTAGAAAGCATTCAATAAATGTTAACTATCATTATTTTTAAAGGAGGCAGATTGGGGTGTTCAGAATACTGGAGAAAGTCGGGAGCCCGGGTGTATGCGCTGGACTCTTGCACCTAAGTTCTCCGAGCCTCAGTTTCCTTGTCCGTAAAATCAGGTGGCTGGAGCGGAAGGACCCTAACAGCAGCTCAGTAAAGGGTGCAGCCCCAGCCGAGGGAACCGAGGGGTCGCGGGGCCGAAAGGGTTAGCTAGGAGCCCGGGGGCGGATTTGCGGTCTCCTGGCGGGAGAGGCCCCGCCCCGCCCGGGAGGCCCTGGCAGCTCCAGGCTGCGAGCAGTTCCGGTGCCAAAGCCCTTCCCTCCCCCGCTCCCCCGGAAGTGCTTTTCCAGGGTTCGGGCCGGAGAGAGGCCTTGTAGGCATAGCCGCTGAGGCTCGATCGGCTCCAAGTAGGGTCAGTAGCCTGGATCGGAGTCCGAGGGTCTGCGCCCGCCGACCCGCGCCCTGCCTCCTCCCAGCGCCCGGGCCGACGGTGAGTGGCCAGGAAAACGGACCGGGACGGCCGCGGGCCCGCGTCGGCGCTGGCGTTCTCGTGTCCCGCTGCCCGCTGCCGGCTCCGGGCTGCGGGCTCGGCTGTCGAGGTCCGGGGAAGGGGGTTGTTGACCTCCGCTGTCTTCGCCTCGCTGGCGGGGCGGGAAGCAGTGGGCTGCGGGGCCGTGGGGTGGGCGGGGCGGAGCCGGGGAGGGGGTTCCCGGAGCTGTTGTTGCTGTTGGGACTCGAGAGTGAGGATGGGCTGGGCCTCCGTCCGTCCGACCCCTTCTGTCTGCTCCCCCAGATCCCGCCGCCTCCCCAGTTTAGTTTTGTGTGTCCGACCTGGGGCAAGGAACCTGGGCACTAGACTCAATCTTGGGCTCTAGTTCTCGACTTTCGCCTCCTCTGGGTCTGTCCCCGGGCTCAGTAATTAGCCCGGGTCCCAGGGGTGTCGTCTTCTCAGTCCCAGGGTGGGGCGCTGCCTGTGTGGATGCCAGGGATCTTTCGCAGAGCTTTTCATCCAGACCCGCTCCGGGGTTGCCATGGATAAATTTGGACTGCGCTCGGAGCCGGTTCTGGATACGTAGGTCACCGTGGCACCAGCATGCCCCGCATGATCTTTACTCGCTTGAAAGCTTACTGAAGCTGTTGTGGAAGTCACGTTTCAAAACAAAACAAAACAAAAAACTTGCTTGAAGAAAATTAGTACTTCAGATAAATTCCGCAGTTTTTTTTGCAGATGTAAAAAAAATGATGTTATTCTCTAATCTATGCTCTTAATTCTTGTGGTAATGTGAAATCGGAGTTATATGCTGAGTTCAGTTGCACGAATTGATTGCAAAGGCTGGACAATTACTATAGCCTCTTTCCCCCAAAGTTTGTTTACCTTCCTATTTAGAACTGTCATTT
The DNA here is from genome assembly GCA_008086735.1 of Cheirogaleus medius. Lineage (NCBI taxonomy): Eukaryota > Metazoa > Chordata > Mammalia > Primates > Cheirogaleidae > Cheirogaleus > Cheirogaleus medius. The sequence continues at coordinate 5,165,760 of VBSM01002616.1, read as the reverse complement.
TCCTTAACTTTTAAAGAAAAATTGTTCTCGATTTCTCCTAATAGATTCCTTATATTGTTACAGTTGTTGCTGCAGTGCAGAGGTTCACACAGAGGTGAGCAGGGCGTTTTGTTTTTTTAACTTTGTATTATGGAGTGTTTACCTAGGATAAACCGAGAATTTCCTACAGGTGAAGGTGATGTAGGTACAGATCTCTACATTTCACTGATGTAGTGAACAGATTTTAGGTGGTAAACTACTGTTAAAAGGTTTGTAGGAAATAGCGTTTTCCACATTTAATGGTGATTTTATTTTTATCATAGTCCTAAGGGATGGAGTTACTGCAGATTTTTGCAGACTAAGGTATACACAGATGACCTTCACGAAACCAGTGACACTATCTTCATCTCTCATCTTGTGCTTATATTAGGACTTGACTGTGGTTTTTTTTTTTTTTGATACTTATGTCATTCTGTCTCCTCCCACCCTGGAAGGGGAGATAATACCATGAATTAGGGAAAATAGACTGAAGTGAAAAGTTCAGTGAACTCTGCTTTGCAAAGGAAAATTTATTTCAAGGTTGTTGATCTTGAATAGGCAAAGGGTGGGTGATTTTAAAAGTCCTTGGAAAAAATTGTGGAGAGAAATTAGTTGCACAATGTTTAGATTTAGATGGAAGCTGGAGCTTCTTAGACGTTTGAAGTGCTTAATTGTTTAAAGCATAGGATTGGAATATTGGAATTGAGAGAATCTGGAAAAAGAGTTAAGTTATAGTTATGTATCTTTACTGTAGGTATGATAGTTAATGTGTTTAGATGAGAAATATTTCAAGAATTGTAAGAGTAGAAAAAAGTGATTGGGGAAAATCAGATACTCTTAGGCATTGTAAATTTTATTATATTACTCAAGTTAATTCAACAAATATTGAGCATTTGCTATGGATCAGGCTATGTTAGGCAACCATGTTGGATAAATAAAGATACAGTCATAACAACTAAAATTCATGGTTTAGAAATAATTTTCTTAGGTGTGTCTGAAGAGTTGAATTGTATTGTTTAGGCATACTAAAGATTTTTTTTTCTAATTGAGACTTAACATCGGAGGTGGATGTTGAGTGCTTCATAAAAGCACTGTGTTATGCATTATAGGATACAAAGATTAAGTCTTTGGCCTTTAGGAATTTGAAATCTAGAAGGGGATATAAGATATTTGCATAAATATTTACAAGATAAAGAAATATTTGTAAATACCCACGTGGGTGGTTTGATCTAAAGTTTGGAATTAGTTGTACAAAAGGAAGAGGGTTCATTTTTAACTTAAGTAATCATGGAAAGTAGTGAAGATATGGTAATATTTATAAGAATAGCTCTGAAGCTATTATTTATTGAGTGCTTGTTGAGCACCAAGCTCTATGCTAGTTGCATTATGTATATCTTAGCTTCACAGCAACATATAAGTATCTTTCTTGCTATTGAGGACAGTGAGGCTCAAATATGTTAAGTTACTTGCCTGGGCTATGTGGCTAGCAGGTAACAGCCCCAATTTGAATCCAGTTCTGCCTGGTGCCAAAGCCTGAGTGTTTCCACTACATCATGAGTTCAGTGTTGCAGAGGGTAAGACTTTTCTAAGACAAATATTTATGGGTTGGGAGTAGGTGGGTGAAGAAGGCCTTTCAAATAAAGAAAATGATGTGAGCAGAAGTGTGGAGGTGGGAAAGTTCACTGTGTACTTGAAGAAGAGTTAGTGGACCAGATTACCTAGAATATACGGTTCATTTTTGGGGAATAAGAGATGAGGTTTGAAATTTAAGTTGGGACCAGATTGTAGAGCATGTTTAAATGCTGTATTTAGATGTTCAGCATTTGGGAGGTAATGAGAAGTTTCTAAGGTCTAATAATGTGGTATGCAGAATGATTTGTTGTGAAAAACCCGACTTTCAACATAGTATAAATACTGGGCAGGGGCAGTGGTAATGGGATGAGAATGAAGGCTCAGCAGGACTTGGCAATTGATTTAGTAGGTGGGGAAGGGAGAGGGGATTGTTGGGGAAAGTTTGGAGATGGAAATTGAAGATTATACTCTTTAGGTGCGGGTAATGTTGATGGTGGTACTGTTACTAGAAATATGAGTAAGGAAGTGCATAATAAGATCAGTTTTGGATATGTTGAGTTTTTTATATACTTAGTAAACACTAGAAATGCCCACAGGCTTTTGGAAATGTGGGCTTGCAGTTCAGGAGATAGGTCAGGCCTAGGTATATATCAAGCATGGGTTTGTGAATAATACAAATAGATGTACCAGTTGAATCTAAGAAGATGAAAGTGCCAAGGGAGAGTGTGGAGGGAAAAGAAAAATAAAAAAACCTTTATTTAAGATACCATCTATTTAAAACAGAAGGAAAAGACACCTAAATAGATTATTTTATGCCCTGGGTAAAGAATTTGATAGTCTGTGTACTGCTCCCTCACATCACAAATTCTGATGGAGTAGAAAGAATCTGATCGTTAAAAATCCAATAGGGAAATACAATTTTCTTGCCCTTGCTAGCAAGAATACTATGCTACCATTACCCTGTTTCAGGGAGGACAAACTATTTCAGATTTATTTGGTCCAGAGTGTCAGACTTTGGTTACTTAAATGCTATGTTTGGTCGTTTCTTTTGGACATTTGTTTGGCAAGTGATATGTGAGGATTTGGAAGCCATCTCTGATACAGTATTCCATTTATTTATGTGTGTGACTTCGATTTTGGTTTCAATATCAAGAACCTCTAACTATTCAAAGCTAATATTTGTGTCTTATTATGGCTGTTAATATTGCCTTTTATAGAAAATGGTATTTAATTACCTATTTTTCTTCCAACTCTCTTTGATAAGTACTTTGGTTAACATGAGTAGTTTTGTCTTTAATCTTCTGATTAACCTAGAGGGATAAAATAAGATAATTTTATCCATTGTATAATACATATATGAAAATTATATATTTTATTTTGGAAACTTTAAGAACTATAAATTTATAGTATTTCATGTGGCTTTCTGTTTAGGTATTTAAATGGGGGAACTTGTGTATTAATGTGTAAAAGATTATAATAGTTTGCAGAATGAGGCTTAGATTTGTAAATTTTTGAGGGCAAGTTTATTATTTTTAGACTGAGTTACCATGAGTCTTTATTTCCTTCTTGAGAATTAGTACATTCCTTTTGTTTTTCAGGAATATGTTTTTCACTATACCACAGGCACTTGGGAATGTCCAAAGAGTCTTGTGTAAGTGTTGTTGGAGGCAGGGGATTTTTGTGTGTGCTTTGTCTGGGCTGTTTGGCTTAGTTTCAGCGAGCCTGGTATTAATGAGGCAAAGGTCAGGAGTTCCATTTATCTTTAGTCTGAGTGATGGCCAGGGAGTACACCTCTCACTCCCTCCAGCTGTCTTGGAAATTCCTTGGTTGTCATTGGTCACAAAGGTGACTGGATGAGGGTGGATCTTTATAACATTGGAAAAATATTAGAGGAAACTTAGCATAATGGTTAGGAACTCTGACTCTGGAATTAGACTTCTGTCAAAATCCATCATTTGCAACCTTGGGAGAGTCCCTAAACCCCTCCAAGCCTGCATTTCCTCATTATTTAACAGGTTAATATTTGGTTTGGGCATGTGCTATCATTGCTTTTCTTGTCTAAATGGGAGCTAGCCGCTTAGACCTGTGATTTCCAATTGCTGAACTGTGGGACTGGTGTCAGTCTGTGACAAAGTTTTCACTTGTCTGAAGTGAAATGAGAATGTAGTTAGCTTTTCATAAAGCTAAATCTATTGAATTTAGAAGATAATTTTTTTTCTAAAATTACATTTTACTGTTTTTGGTGGGAACATATTCTTTTATGAAATGGTGGTGATGGGTAATTGGTAGGGTTTTTTGTTGTTGTTTGTTTTGTTTTAGATGTCCTTGGCAGAATAAAAGTTGGCAACCTTATGCTGGTTACCCCACCCCCACCTCCTTTTTTAAGATTATGGTTTTGTGAAATCCTAAAATCTTGGCTAAAACAGAATCTGAGGGATTTGGAGAAGGTATTCATCCAACATATTTATGCACATTCAAGTTAGGTCTGGGGTATATTCTGCCCTTCTATTACCCTACAGAGGATGCATTGTGACTCTCAACACCATTGAATTGAATTTTGTCAAGTTTCACAGTTAATACTTACAGTACATTTCAAGGAGCAGTTCAGACTGTTTTCAGTTGAGTTCATAAAAGTTGCTCTAAATTATTTGTTCAAGACTGTGATGCTCAACCAGAGCCCTAGGAGAAAACTGGTGAACTGTTGGGGTTGCCTGGGGGTGCTGCTTTTTAAGTCATTACTCTGTTGATTAGCCAATAACATAAATAACTCACCTTTGACAAGTTATTTAGCAAAGTAGCAGAAATTTGGCTTCCTTTTCACCTCTTCCATAGGAAAGATAGAGCAAGAAAAGACTTTTTATTTAATACAGCAAGTAAACCTTGTACAAATATCAGTATTCAGAATGCTTTCTAGAGAAAGAATAGTGCAGCTCTGTGTATAATGGGTTATGTAAGTGGAGCCACAGAAGTCCTCCTGGGGACACAAACCAATTATTAACATAAGCGCTTTTTGAAATTGCATCAGTTGTCTAGATGAGAAGTTTATTGACTCCCTGGTTCACTTAGAGTTGGGGGGAGGAGCGGTGGAGGCAAGGAATCTAAGGTGGAAACCTAGCCTGAGCTACTGTTAAATTAAGGCTTAACATTTGTTTCCTTTGAGTGTTTGTGGTTAATTTAAAAAGTTGGGACTGCTATAGAAATACTTAAGTATGTGTTAGAATGCCTAAAGCACAATGTTCAGGTTAAGTTGAAATAGCTTGGGCCCTCTGTCATTTAATTTTAAAGAAATTGAAAGGTTTGCTGCTTCAGATATTAAAGGTGATATTGCTTTATAGATAGAGTTTTGTTGTAGATTGTTTCTGTTAAATAAAATCATGTATAATTCGTTTATGTTAACAATGCTTAAATTTTTCTATTAGAGTACTTCCAATGGCAGAATGTGGATGAGTACCCCCAGAAGTATAGGGATGCAGCCCAGAGTGTGCCTGTTGTAAATTGAAAAGTCTCTGATGCCTGTAGAGTTATATTTTTTAAAATTAATACAAAATTTGCATTTTGCTATCTTTTATGCATATAAGCAGTATTTCAAAGTACTCTCAGACCACTCACGCCTATAATCCCAGCACTTTGGAAAGCCAAGGCAGGAGGATCGCTTGAGGTCGGGAGTTTGAGACTAGTCTGGGCAACATATCGAGACCCCGATCTCTACAAAAAATTTAAAAACTAGCTGTATGGTAGCATGCATCTATGTACTTGGGAGGCTGAGGTAAGAGGATCACTTCAGTCCAGGAGTTCAAGGTTACAGTGAGCTATGATTACACCACTGCACTCTAGACTGGGAGACAGAGCAAGCAAGACCCTGTCCCTTTAAAAAAAAAAAAAAGAAAGTACTCTCAAATAAAACCGATGACCCCAAGAAGTAGTTATATTTTCATCCTATAGATTTACATATCCATATGACATGGCTTATATTGCAGTTCAATAGTACTGTGCTTAACTATTTATTTATTGTTGCCTCATTCCTTTTTCCTTTTTGGAGACAGAGTCTCACTTTGTCACCCCAGCTAGAGTGTAGTGGTATCATCCTAGTTCACGTCAACCTCAAACTCCTGGGCTCAAACTAGTAGCTGGGACTACAGGAGTGCACCACTGTGCCTGGTTAATTTTTCTTTCTTTCTTTCTTTTCTTTCTTTTCTCCCTTTCCCTTTTTCATTTTTCCTTTCCTTTCCTTTCCTTTTTTTTAAGTAGATATGGGGTCTTACTCTTGCTCAGGCTGGTCTTGAACTCCTGAACTCAAGAGATCCTCCAGCCTTTGCCCCCTAGAGTGCTAGGATTACAGGCTTGAGCCACTGCACCCCCCCTTTTCTAATTCTGTGTCTGATGGTTTTGTTAGGGCATAGGAGACGGTGAACAATTTCTGTTACTTTCTATATATATATATTTAATAAACAGGAAACTTTTAAATACCTAGGAGCTATCATTTGATAGAAATAACTTCAAAAGGGAATTTATTTAACTTTTAAAATGTTCTTTTATATTTAAGATTTTTTGATTATCAACATTGCTATAGTTTGGATGTTTGTTCCCACAAGCCTCATTTTGTAATTTGATATCCCCAGTGTTTGATGTGGGGACTAATGGGAAACGTTTAGGTTATGGGGGTGGATCCCTCATGAATGGCTTGTTACTGTCCTCATGGTAATGAGTGAGTTCTTGCTCTATTAGTTCCTGAAAGAGCTGGCTGTTAAAAAGAGCCTGGCACCTCTCCCCTCTCTCTTGCCATGTGACCTCTACATTGCCAGTTCCCCTTCGTCTTCTGCCATGAGTGGAAGCAGCCTGAAGCCCTCACCAGAAGCAGATGCTGGTGTCATGCTTCCTGTATAGCCTGCAGAACTGTGAGCCAAATAAACCTCTTTTCTTTATACATTACCGAGCTTTAGGTAGTCCTTATAGCTGCATTCCTCAACCCCCAGGCTGCGGACTGGTAGAGGTCTGTGGCCTGTTAGAGACCAGTCACCCCCGCCCCGGAAAAATTGTCTTCCATGAAATTAGGGGGCTGAATGAACAGCAGGAGGTGAGTGGCAGATGAGCCAGCATATTTACAGCCACTCCCAATTGGTGGCATCACTGCCTGAGCTCCGCCTCCCCTCTACCCCTTTTGTCTTCCATGAAACTGGTCCCTGATGCCCAAAAGGTTGGGGACTACTGCTATAGCAACACAAAGACGACTAACTAAAATATATTTCTGTATTATAATGAAATATAGAAGTACTTCCTGATAGTGCTTTCTGTAATAATGGAACTGTTCTATATTTGTGCTATTTAATATGGGTGCCCATATATGATTATTGAGCACTTATAATTGTCTAGTGTTACAGAAGAACTAAATTTTAAGTTTTATTTCATTTTAATTAATTTAAATGTAAATAGCTACATGTGCCGAGTGGCTACTTTGTTAGTGCAAATCTATAGAGCTAGCAAGATAAGAGGGAAAAGGGAGGTTAGAAATCTTTAAACCTCAGTTCAAATTTAGGCAGATGAGGCACTCAGTAGGTATCTGTTGAATGCAATAATCCATTTTCTTATTGTTTCAATTTTAAAGACCAAGTTTTGTGAAATATTCTAGATTTTGGGGGAGTGATTCATAGTCTTTTGATTTTTCTTCAAAAATCAATATAGATTTTTTAAAAATTTATTTTTTAATAAAACGAAGGGTAGAAGAGAATCTTTTATATTTATTTTTAAGATTTACTTTTATTACCATTACAAAAGCATACACTGTAGTATATAGTGTGTATACTATAGTTCATTTTATAATTTAAAGAATTATAAATTTAAAGCAGTTTTAAACACTGCTGCTTTGATTTGCCTACATACTGTATTTACAGATGTCTTTGCTCATCATTCTCATTTGCATCTGAGACCTCCAAGATCTGGGAATCTGAGATCGTTTTCTCTTTGCTTGAAATGTATCTTTTAGAATTTTCTCTAGTGAAGGTATGTTGGAAAACATTTTATTTGTTGGAAAATGTCTTTAATGTCATTTCTGAAGATGGTTTTCCTGCATATATATTCCAGATTAGCAGTTATTTTTTTCTTTGCTCATTATATATCTTATTTCATTCTCTTCTGGTTTTTATTGTTGTTGAAAAATCCAGTCAGTGTAATTGTCATTCCTTTATAGGTAATCTGTGTTCTTTATGAGTAGTTTTAGAGTTTTTTCTTTGTCCTTGGTGTTCTGCACTTTAATTTTTATATTTTTAAAAGTTGATTTTATTTATCATACTTAGTATTCGCTAGGCTTTGAAATCTGAAGATTGGTGTCTTTGAACAATTTTGGAGAATTTTTTTGTCATTCTCTCAAATTTTATCTCCCATATTTTCTGTCTGGAACTTGTATTTGAAGTATGTTAGATCTTCTTACTATACCCTCCATGCCTCTTAGCCTATTTTTCATATTTTCCATTTCTCTATTGTTCTGTATCATGTTCTGGATAATTAGTGTCTTCTCGAAGTTAGGTAGTTCTCTGTTCAGCTTTGTTCTACCACTTTATTCAATTAAAAAATTATTTTAACAATAATACGCATTTTTCCATTATGGTAAAATAAACAAAATATTGAATTTACCACTTAACCATTTTTAAGTTTATAGTTCAGTAGCAGTAAGTACATTTACATCATTGTGCAGCCATCACCATTAGTCATCTCCAGAACTTTTGCATTATCACAAACAGATCTGTATCCATTAAGCAATAATTCCCTATTTCCCCCTCGCCCCAGCTCCTAGCAACTACTATTTTACTTTCTATCTCTATGAATTTTGCTATTCTAGGTACCTCATCATATAATATGTGTCTTTTTGTATCTGTTTTCACTCATCATGTCCTCAGGGTTCATCTATCTTGTAGTATGTTGAGTTTTTTTTTTATTTTTTTAAATTTGTATTTACTTATTTTTTAGAGACAGTCTCTCCAGGTTGCCCAGGCTGGAGCGTAGTGGCTGTTACTGGGTGTGATCATAGCACACTACAGCCTTGAACTCCTGGACTCAAGTGATCCTCCTGCCTCAATCTCTTGAATAGCTGGGACTGCTGGGTGTTAGCCACTGTGCCTAGCCACTGAATTTTTAAAAATTTCATTTACTGTATATTTTTTTTCCTAGAAGTTTTATTCAGTTACTTCTTAACACTGTTTTATCCTTTTTTGAGTAGTCTCATTCCTTTTCTTGGTCGTATACCCAGTATTTCTTTTATTCCTTAAAAACCTATTAAATATATTTATTTTACATTTTGTGTTTGATAATTTTGCTGGCTGTTGCTCATGGTGCCATGCTTCCTAGTGTTGTAATTTTTCTTATTTTTTTAGAGATAGGGTCTTGCTCTATTGCGTAGGCTTGAGTGCAGTGATGTGGTCATAGCTCACTGTAACCTTGAACTTCTGGGCTCAAGCAATCCTCCCACTTCAGCCTCCCACGTAGTCAGGACTATAGGCATGCTCCACCATGCTTGGCTAATTAAAAAATTTTTTTTTTGCAGAGACAGGGCCTCACCGTGTTGCCCAGGCTGGTCTTGAATTCTGGCCTCAAGCAATTCTCCTGCTTTGGCCTCCCAAAGTGCTGGGATCACAGGCATGATCCACCCTGCCTGGTCCCTGGTCTTGTAATTTTTTTTTTTTTTTTTTTCCTTTTCTCAGGTAACACAGCCTAGTTGTGTGATTTTTGACTGTGAGGTTCATGTAACTTTATATTAATTTTGCAGAGTGATTTTTAGCAGTACTTCAAAATTGTATAGCTTAGAACTTAGAAATAAACCCCTGGAATATAGTAGTATCCTGTTCTCTTAAACTTTTCATTTTGGATTAATTTCAAACTTTCAGAAAAGTTGCAAGAATAATATAGTAGACTCTGGTGTACTCTTTATCCCTTTTTTTTGACATTTCACCAATTTTTGACATTTTGCCATATTTGTCTTATGGCATACACACTTGTGTGTGTGTGTGTGTGTGTGTGAACCATTGAAGAGTTGCATACCTTTTTACCCCTTAATATCTCAGTGTATTTCCTAAGAATAGAGATAATCTCTTAGGTAATCACAGTACCATCATCAAATTCCAGATTCCATTTTACATTGATATGGTACTTTTATCCAACCTATACTTTATATTCCAGTTTTGTCAATTTGATTACATATTGTAGTCTCCTTTAATTTGTGAAGAGTTCCTTAGCCGCTCTTCATCTTTCATGCAGTTGAAGAATACAGGTCAGTTATTTTACAGAACGTTTTTTCAAATTGGGTTTGTCTGATTTGATCTGATTTGTTTTGTGATTCAGGTTATTTATCCTCAGTCAGAATACTATAAAAGTGATGCTTCCTTCTCAGGATATCACATCTAGGGACACATAATGTCCATTTGCCTTTCATTACTGATTTTAATTTTGATTAAGGTGTCTGGTTTATCTACTCTAAAGTTACTGTTTTCTCCCTTACAACTGATAAGCGGTGTGTAGCCTAGTGTTTTGTTTTTTCTCCTTAATGAAAATCTATATGTTGTGATTTATATATACAAATATACCTTATATATTTGTGTACAAATATATATACAAATACACCTATTTATATATTAAATATACAAATATACCTTATATTTGTATAGTGATTTCTAGTTTGCCAAGCATTTTTATATTTTATGATTTTATTTTAATCTTTATGACAGTAGGTAGGACCTACTTTATAGTTCTGGACACTAAGACTCAAAGATATAGCTGATAAGAGGTAGCATTGGAATTCAAACCCTGGTATTAAGAGTCTTTTCACTAGCTACAGTTGTTCCCTTTTAAGTTACTGGATAGACTATAAACTTAAGTCAGGGCATGGTCTGTGTCCTGTTCACTGTTACATTGTCAGTACCTTGGATTATTGAATGAAAAACATAAAGGCATGAATTGCCAATCTCATTTTATAAGGTGAGATTCTAGTGTAATTGTGGTTTTTTATATTATATGTTATTTTTATATGAATATATGAAAAATATATGTAATAGATATAATTACATATATAATTGTTGAGCACTTAAGGGTTGTGTGGAAGAGGTTGTTGATAATTTGCATAACTCTAGCTAAGATTTGTCATATCAAAAAGTTGATAGATTTGTACATAGCAAAGAAAATTCAAAAGCATTAGGTGATAAAATTAGTAAGGCAGATTTTCTGATACCAGTTCAATTCTTTTTCTAGATATTACACAAGCTTTTAGGACTTGCCTGATTAGAGGAGGCGACTTAAGTTTTTCCTAAGGTCAACGTTTGCTTTGGTACTAGGGTATAGTGTTTAACATAATCCTTTGAACAGGTGAATTGGTAGAAGCTGGGCCCTATGAAGATTTACCCTTTTTTTCTCTTACCTTTTACCTCACATTCCCAGTTAAGTTGGAGGGACTTGGGCACTGAACCTTGGTTAGAACATGAATTCATTCATTGATGGATTGATTCAGTAAATAGTTATCAGGAGCCTAGTATGTATCAAGAACCATGCTAGGCATTGAGTTAAAATGATGAATTAAGACAGATGTGATTTTTGTCATTGAGCACAGTCCAGAGATGGTAAGCTATTATATCCTTTGTAGTAATTTATATATTTAATTTGAATATATGTAAGAAAATCCTATTTGTATCTGTTTAAACTGTTCTCTGGCAAGGAATAAAGTTCTGAAGGCTCTTGCTTAATGGATTATGTAACTATAATCTTTGAGGTTCAAAACTATTCGGTTAAGCATGTTCAGAAAATTGACTGATAACTTTTATTTAAACTGAAGCCTTTTATTAAAGCCTGACTTAAGTAAGTTACATTTAATCTAAAGACTGCCATTTGCCTCCTATGGGGTTTTGTGAAGTAGGTTGGTGCTTAGAAAGCTACGTGTTACATGGCTCATTTTACATTCCTGTATTTCCAATCACCTTAAAAAAGTTTAATATTGTATGTGCTGGCATGTCTATTTTTTTAAAACATTTTATTTTGAAGTAGAGACTCACAGGAAGTTGCAAGATAATACAGTGTCCCGTATACCCTTCACTCGGTTTTTCAATGAAAATATCTTATGTATCTGTCAATTACAAAAAAAAAATGAGGAAACTGACATTAATACATTACCGTTAACTAGACTACAAACCCTACACAGATTTCATCATTCTTTAAACCTGTACTTCTTTGTGTGTGCATGTGCATATATTTCTGTGCATTTTGGTCCCGTGTATAGTTTTGTATAACCAACACCACAGTCAACTTATAGAACTGTTCTATCACCACGGAAGAACTTCTTAGTACTACCTCTTTCTATTTACAACGTCCCCCACAAACCCCTAGTTTTGTCATTTTGAGAATGTTATATGAATGAAATCATGCAGTATGTAATCATTTGGGATGCATATTTTGAAAATATAATTTATTTTAATTGAAAAAGTGAAATCAGCTGGGCACGGTGGCTCACGCCTGTAATTGTAGCACTCTGGGAGGCCGAGGCGGGCGGATTGTTTGAGCTCAGGAGTTTGAGACCAGCCTGAGCAAGAGCGAGACCCAGTCTCTAATACAAATTTATAAAAAAGAAAAAGTGAAATAACATTTTAGAAAGGTTAGAAAGTAGAAAAAATATTCTTAATTACACCACTCTAATACAATCATCATTTTGGAGTTTTTAACAGTTTTTTTCATATGCGTATTTTATATCATATTCATATTATATGCTTTGTTGCTTCTTAAAAACTTAACATATCATTTTTTGTGTCACTGTCCATCATATTTAATTTTTGCTATTACAAGAAAAGTTGCAGAAAACACCTTTGAGCATATGGATTTCTTCGCATTTTAATTTATTTCCTTAGGCCAAATTCCCAATGATATTTGAGTCAAACGATATTAGGATTTTTTAGTCTCAAAACATTTGGTTAAATGGCTTCTCAAAAGGATGTTATTTCTAGTATTGTTTCATGGTTTCCTTGTTAGATTGGATACTAGTGTTAGTTTTGTTTTGTTTCTTTTTAAAGAAATGAGGTCTTGGCCTCGAGGTTATGGTGGCTCACACCTGTAATCCTAGTACTCTGGGAGGCCAAAGTGGGAGGATATCTTGAGCTCAGGAGTTTGAGACCAGCCTGAGCAACAGCGAGACCCCGTCTCTACAAAAAATAGAAAAATTAGCAATGCATGCTTTGTAGTCTCTCAGCTACTCTGGAGGCTGAGGCAGGAGGATGGCTTGAGCCAGGATTTTGAGGTAGTAGTGAACTATGGTGAGGCGACTGCACTCTAGTCGGGGCGACAGAGTGAGACTGTCTCAAAAAAAAAAAAAAAAAAAAAAAGAAAAAGAGGTCTTGCTTTGTTGCCCAGGCTAGATTCAAACTCCTGGACTGAAGTGATTCGACTGGCAGGGACTACAGGCATGCATCGTGGCACCTGGCTTATTAGTGTTTCTTTTTTCCCCCTAATTTAATAGGTAAGAAAGGTACTTCATTGTTCTAATTTTAGAGCACCTTTCTTTATGTAACAGTTTTTTCCATGAAGAGTAAAATTGATTGCAATGTCATGACATGAACTTTTAAAAATGATATTGCTTTTAAGTAATTTGGAAAGGCATTTTAATATCTTTGCCAGTGTTCAGTAGTTTTGAGCTAGAGGTTGAAATATCAGATGTTTCTCATTAGCTTACAGGTTTGTCACCTACAAAACGATTGCCATTTTCTACATTGCTTCTCTTTGGTCTGTGCCATTATCTCCTACTTACTCTCCTCAGTCTGCATCTTTGACCTTTTTCCCATATCTATTCCTTGTTCATAGAGCATCTGCTCCCTCCACTGGTACCATGCCAGCACCTCATTCTTTTTCCTATGTTCTTGTGAGCTTCAAGTACCCGGTCATGCTGACATGTTAATGCATTGCTGTAATCTTATCCTTATAGTTAAGTATAACCCTAGGACACCATAGTCTCCTGGAGCTCTCAAGAGTATTGGACATGTTCACTTTTTTAATGGCCACCCCTGAATTTGTATGACTAATAATGTGTGAAGTATATATGTATAATATACATGAATACAAAAATAACAGAATAACAAGAAAATTGTGCATCTTTTACTTTTCTATATGTTTTGGGAGACAGCAGTACTATATTCTAAGAGCATTAGACCATCAGGGTAACAACAAAAGACAAAATTCACTGGGGGTGGTGGCAGGTACCGGTAATCCTAGCTGCTTGGGAGGCTGAGACCGGAGGATTGCTTGAGCCCCAAGAATTTGAGACTAGCTTGGGAGACATAGTGAGACTACATCTCAAGAACACAAAACCCTTTAAAGTAAGACAGAAGTTTTTAATTGAATATTTACTAAGTGCCAGGCATTGTGCTTAAGTACATTATTTAGTCTTCACAATAATTCTGTACATTTTGAGGTAGTTACATATAAAGATTCTATATGTGACATATTGAGTAGGTAATTGAAAATGTTGGTTACCAGGGAACCATAATAAGTAATATGTATTTTAAATTTTAACTTGAATATACATTATTTCACCATTATTTTTCCATAGGGTCAAGGTTTTTCTTTGTAGATGGGTCTTTTTATTAGAGTTCTGGATTGCCTTTTTAGCACAATCTACAGCCATGCAGTATTATCCATTAAGTATTCCAATAGTATCCCTTTCTTATAGAACAGAGAGAATTTAAAGGTACTTTAAGTGTAATACAAGTGTACCTTGTTTTATTACTCTTTGTTTTATTGCATTTTGCACATATTGCATTTTTTACAAATTGAAGGTTTGTGGCAACCCTACATTGAGAAGTCTGTTGGTGTCATTTTCCCAGCAGCATGAGCTCACTTCATATCTCTGTGTCACGTTTTGATAATTCTTGCAACAATTCAGTTTTTTTCATTATTATGTGATAGTCATCAGTGATCTTTGATGTTACTATTGGAATGATTTTGGGGTGCCATGAACTGTGCCCATCTAAGATGGTGAACTTAATAAATGTTGTGTGTGTTCTGGCTGCTCCACTGACTGGTCATTTACCCATCTCTCCCCTTTGGGCCTTCCTTTTCACTGAGACTCAACAAAATTGAAATCAGGCCAGTTGATAATCCAACAATGGCTTCTAGGTGGTCAAGTGAAAGGAAGAGTCACAAGTATTTTACTTTAAATCAAAAGTTAGAAATGATTAAGCTTAGTGATGATAGCATTTTGGAAGCCAAGATTTGCTGAAAGCTAGGCCTCTTGCACCAAATGGTTAGCCAAGTTGTGAATGCAAAGGAAAAAGTTTTTTTTATTGTTGTTGTTGAGACAGGGTCTTACTTTGTGGCTCTGGCTAGAGTGCAGTGGTGTTACTGTATCTCACTGCAACCTCAAACTCCTGGGCTCAAGCCATCCTCTAGCCTCAGGCTCTCAAGTAGCTGGGACTACAGGTGTATGCCACCATGCCTGGCTAATTTTTCTATTTTTTGTAGAGGCAGGGTGCTGGGATTACAGGCATGAGCCACCACACCCAGCCAAAGGAAGAGTTCTTGAAGGAAATTAGTAATGCTACCACCTGGGGGAACACCTGAATAATAAGAAAGAGAAACTGCCTTATTGCTGGTATGGATAAAGTTTGAGTAGCCTGAATAGAAGATCAAACCACTGACAACATTCCCTTAAAGCCAAACCCTAATCCAGGGCAAGTTCCTAACTCTCTTTAATTCTGTGAAGGCTGAGAGAGGTGAGGAAGTTGTAGTTTGAAAAGCTAGCAGAGGTTGATTCTTGAGGTTTAAGGAAAGAAGCTGTCTTCATAACATAAAAGTGGAAGGTGAAACAACTGCTGATATAGAAGCTGCGGCAAGTTATCCAGATCTAGTTTAAATAATTGATGAGAGTGGCTACACTAAACAACAGAATTTTAATGTAAAATGAAACAGCCTTCTATTGGAAAAAGATGCCAGCTAGGACTTGCATAGCCAGAGAGGATATAGTGCCTTGCTTCAGAGATTCAAAGGACAGGCTGACTGTCTTAGGGACTAGTGCAGCTGGTGACTTTAAGTTGAAGCCAGTGCTCATTTACCATTCTGAAAATCCTAGGGCCCTTAAGAATTATGCTAAATTTTTTCTGCCTGTGCTCTAGAAATGGAACAAGGAAGCCTGGATGACAGCACATCTGTTTATAGCATGGTTTGCTGAATATTTTAAGCCCACTGTTGAGACCTGCACAGACAAATAATTCCTTTCCAAATATTACTTCCCAAGGAGCTCTTATGGAGAGATACAAGATTAATGTTGTTTTCATGCCTTCTAACACAACATTCATTCTGCAGCCCATGGATTAAGGAGTAATTTCAACTTCCAAGTCTTATTAAGAAATGTATTTCATAAGGATATGGCTGCTGTAGATAGTGATTCTTAGGATAGATCTGGGCAAAGTA
Source organism: Cheirogaleus medius (assembly GCA_008086735.1). Classification (NCBI taxonomy): domain Eukaryota; kingdom Metazoa; phylum Chordata; class Mammalia; order Primates; family Cheirogaleidae; genus Cheirogaleus; species Cheirogaleus medius. The sequence continues at coordinate 5,149,749 of VBSM01002616.1, read as the reverse complement.
AATTGAAAATCTTGTGGAAAGGATTCACCATTCCAGATGCCATTAAGAGCATTTGTGCTTCATGGAAGGAGGTCAAAATATCAACATTAATAGGAGTTTGGAAGAAGTTGATTGCAATCCTCATGTATGTCTTTAGGGGATTCAAGACTTCAGTGGAGGAAGTAACTACAGATGGTATAGAAATAGCAAGAGAACTAGAATGGGAGTGGAGCCTGAAGATTTGATTGAATTGCTGTAATCTCATGATAAAACTTTTGTGGATGAGTTGCTTCTTATGGATAAGCAAGAAAGTGGTTTTTTGAGATGGAACCTACTCCTAGTGAAGATGCTATGAGCATTGTTGAAATGACAACAAAGGATTTAGAATATATTTAGTTGATAAAGCAGAGTCTCACTCTCCAGGCATCGTCATAGCTCACTGCAACCTCAAACTCCAGGGCTCAGGTGATCCTCCTACTTGAGCATCTTCAGAAGCTGGGACTATAGGAGCTTCCTACCACATCTGGCTAATATTTATTTTTTGTAGAGATGAGGTCTAATTGTTGCCCAGGCTGGTCTCGAATTCCTGGTCTCAAGTGATCCTCCCACCTCGGCCTCCCAAAGTGCTAGGATTACAGGCATTAGTCACCACACCCAGCCAAACATAACTTTATATGCACTGGGAAACAAAAAACTTTGTGTGACTTGTTTTATTGCAGTATTCACCTTATTGCAATGGTCTGGAACAGAACCTGCAGTATCTTCAAGGTATGCCTGTGTATAGAATCCTTCTACAGTTTTATGCTTTTCACCCTATTATTTTGAGGTTGTTTTTACATACACCTAATTCCATGATAACTTAAAAAAAATTAGCCTTTGAATCTTTTTGAACTTTTCAACATAATTTTCACAGAAACAACCCGTTTCCACTAATAATTCATTAGTTTACATGATCTTAAATTATATAATTACAATAACAAGTACAGTTGGCATAAACTGGTTTGGGAACAAACAGCTGGATCTTATTAAGCATTAAGCCCATTTTGTGAGATCAGAAGAGTGGGGACATACTAAGAAAGTGGCCTACTTAGAAGACTTTACTAGGTGCAAGTGGTGAATTTGAGGTGGGAATTAGAGATTGATTTAGGGAGGGATTGGAGAGCTTTATATTTGTAAGTTGGTAATACAGAGATCTGTTAAAAGAGTTTCCCAAGGTCAGGCAGGTAATAAGAAGTGACGGAGCCCCAAGATTTGTACCTTGATCCATATAGGTTTAAATATAACATATACTCTTACCTTCTGTGCAGGTGCTTGATGTCTTTCAGGTCATCTGATTTACCCAGTCATTAAGTAGTCTTGAGTGATCTTCAGGTCATCTTTAGGTAGTCTTAAAGTTCTCCCACATCTTGAGTCTTGGTTTCATTTTGCTCCTTAGGTCTTCTTTTCCATTTTTAACTCTGTAAAAAATGAGGGTGCATTCCAAGATAAAAATTAAGCTTATAGGCTGGGTGCGGTGGCTCACGCCTTGTAATCCTAGCACTCTGGGAGGCCGAGGCGGGCGGATCGCTCAAAGTCAGG
>VBSM01002616.1:5114152-5130472 GCA_008086735.1 Cheirogaleus medius | reverse complement strand
ATGTATTGATGGGCACCTGGGTTGTTTCCACAACTTTGCAATTGTGAATTGTCTGTGCAACTTTTCTAAGTGCCCTGGGCAGAGTTAATTACTCCTTCTGTGTCTTGACACCTGTGAATAATTCTGTTTTATTCTATCTATATTAAATCTAGATATCTATATTACATGATCTGTGTGTATCTTTCTTTGCTAGACTGTGTTGTCAGGGTTTGGAGAATACTCCCATATTCTGATACAGTTCTTGGCCCATGATAAATAATAAATAATTACTTACTAAATGAATAAATAATCCATCTGGATTGATTGAACATCCTATTTTCTGGCAAATATGTTGTCATTGTGCCCTTTTATCACTAATGTCCACTGAAAACCATGGCAGAAGCTGTATTAAATGCTTTTGCTTGTTACTGGGAGTCAATGCTATGTAGTTATTAGGAATGTCGTCACAATTTCTGGGTTCAGAGAAATAAGCAATTTCTCAATTTCTCTATACTTCAGTTTATTTACTTGTAAAATAGAGATTATAATAATACCTAGCATAGTGTTGTAAAGATTATATTAATATATCTAAAGTGCTAGCTCAATGCCCTACATATTTTCTTGTACTGAATCTGTTTTTAATCTTTACGGGGACCATTGCCTGCTATAATAGCATTAGAATCCATGAATGAAAATCAAAGTAAGATGACAAATCTAGCTAGTTTTAAAATATTTAGCACTTTGGAGCTCTGTATATATGAACATGTTCTGCTCTGAAATTATCTCCATGGACAATAATAGATTATGGCATTTAGATAATAAAGTGGGAGAAGTAATGTTTTCAGTATTACATACCTACTAAAATACTATATTCTTTAAACATACTATAAGATATCCAAACTCTTTTAAACATGTGGAAATATATTGAATGGCAGTGTCAATATTCATGCTTTTCTGTCCTTAAGAAGGGTTTTATGTAGCCCATCAATAAGTTTGGTATTTGGTATGATATCTTCTCATTTGGGAACCTGCTCTGTGTAATTCTTCCTTCAGAGATTTGTGTGCTAAGGGAAGGGAAACCTCCTTCATTTATTCCGCAGTTAATGAGTACTTGTTCATGTGCCTAGACATTTCAGATACAAGGGAGAATGAGACAATTATTTTCTGCAAGGGACCATTATCTCTTTATCATTTCCATAATATTAAAATTAGATGTTCTAGCAGAACGTGTATACACTCTTTGACCCAAAATTCCATTTGTAAGATTTTATAAATGGAATAGAAATGTGCACAGAAATATATGTACAAGGTGTTTATCAAACCACTAACAGTAAAAGCAATAAAAAGGTATCAATTTTAGTACATCCATTATATTTTCCAGAGTTTAAATTAGAAACATGATATTACTTATATAATTAAAATTTTATCTCAAAAAATCCGAACTGGTGGATTTACATGGGGATGAATAGAGCGTTAAGTTAGTTGTTGAATTCCGTGATCCATGGTTTCTGATTAAAAAGTGGAGGAGAAAAAAAAAAGAATTCCATGATCCATTACAAAGGATCTGGATTAGAGCCCCAGTTTCACCACTTAAACAAATTTTTTTTTTTAATTTTCTTTTTTAAAATAGAGATAGGGTCTTGCTCTTGCCCAGGCTGGTCTTGAACTTCTGGGCTCAAGAGATCCTCCTGCCTCAGCCTTCCACAGTGCTAGTATTACAGGCATGAGCCATGGCGCCCAGGCATCACTTTTTTTTTTTGGAGACAGCATCTCACTATGTTGTCTGGGCTAGAGTGCTGTGGCGTCAGCCTAGCTTACAGCAACCTCAAACTTCTGGGCTCAAGTGATCCTTCTGCCTCAGCTTCCCGAGTAGCTGGGACTACAGGCATGCGCCACCATGTCTGGCTAATTTTTTCTATATATTTTTAGTTGGCCAATTAATTTGTTTCTATTTTTAGTAGAGGTGGGGTCTCGCTCTTGCTCAGGCTGGTTTCGAACTCCTGACCTTGAGCAATCCTCCCGCCTCGGCCTCCCAGAGTGCTAGGATTACAGGTGTGAGCCACTGCGCCTGGCTCAGGCATCACTTTTTACATGTATGACTTTGACTAGTGGGTTGTGTAAAATCCTGTAAATCTCAGTTTGTTTTTTTTCATATATAACATGGACATAATGTTAGTAGCTATGAAGTTTGTTTTGAGGATTAAGTACAGTTAATGTACGTAACTTAAAAAAAATAGCCCAGTAAATATTTGCCGCTCTTATTGCTACTATTTTTCCTTGTATTCTCTCTTTAGTGAATTTTCCGCACAATCTTCCACACAGTCTAAACCAGGGTCAGTATTTTATTTGCTCTGACAACTCCCATTGCTTTGTAATAGCCATCTAGAGGTTTTTAGGCCTTTTCCAGACTCCACAAAGCTGTCCCCCTTTATGTGTATCTGCCAGTTTTGATTGGGGAGAAATGTGTCTTGGATTTTCCATCCTTGCTGTAAACTTTCTTTTGTCTCTTTACACACTCTCTCCTTGTTCTCTTTTGGGTTTCATGTACTTTTTGTTCTTGAACCTTATTTTGATAGGAGTCTGTTAGCTCCATTTTGTTTTTTAAGGATTTTGGCTTTTACTGTTGTTATTTCATAGCATAAATTACTCTTTATAACAGGGTAGTAATTCAGAACTAGCCTTAGGTCCTTTTTAGCACTGTTTCTTCTAGGCTTCTCATAAAACACAAATATAGCTAGTTTGTAAGGTTGACTTGGACATGTCTTCTTTAAGAAGAGTTTGATTTTGTGTGAACTTTCTCCTCTTATTCCCCTGAGTAGAAAGCTCCTGGTATGTTTAATATAAGGTAAGCAAATGCAAAAGGACTTTTTTCTAAGGGACAAAGGTCCTTTTATAAGGTGGGTGGTTTGTGATCAGAAAAATTTTTTGGGTTAGTTGGCTTAATATTAAATTCTTGGTGTTTAGGTATATGTTCTGAGGGTATGCAGCGAATAACAACCAATATACATATTGTACTTAGTGGTTAATGAAATAGCCCTTAGCACATACACAAAAATGATTTACTTTATAATATATCCTAGATATTACAAAGAAGTGAACTTCTTTTTTTTTTGAGACAGATTCTCACTCTGTTCCCCGGGCTAGAGTGCCGTGGTGTCAGCCTAAGTCACAGCAACCTCAAACTCCTGGGCTCAAGCGATCCTTCTGCCTCAGCCTCCTGAGTAGCTGGGACTACAGGCATGCGCCACCATGCCCGGCTAATTTTTTCTATATATTTTAGTTGGCCAATTAATTTGTTTCTATTTTTAGTTAGAGACAGGTTCTTGCTCTTGCTCAGGCTGGTTTCGAACTCCTGACCTTGAGCGATCCTCCCGCCTCGGCCTCCCAGAGTGCTAGGATTACAGGCTTGAGCCACCTCGCCCAGCCAGAAGTGAACTTCTTGACACTATCAAAAGCTTTACTTTTCTTCATGACCTTTTCTACATCGCTAAGTCCCGGGTATTTATAAATTATTATAAATCAAAACTTTATTTATATTAAAAGTAATACAAATAATTGGGTTTTTAAATCCCTTCCCTTGGATTTAGTATTTTTTGTTATTTTAAATCCAGAAATAATGCCATATGGTATACTTTATTTCAACTTATTTAAAGGGCAAGATGAAGATGTGTTTTTTGTTGTTGTTTTTTGTGAATTTTCCATCTGATTTTATTTCCACATATACTTTCTTTTTTAAAAAAACAAAACACATTCTTCGGGGATGACAAATATCAGTATTAAGAAATCCAATTATACAAAAAATACTACATCTAGTCTCGGGATAGATACATTTATTTTTGGTAACATACATTAAGTGGTGCTAATCACACAGTAACTATAAGGTAACTAACATGAAACCACAGAACTGTAACTCTGCCACAGCCACATGGACTTGGGCCTTTCTGGCTGAGCACATTTTCAAAAAATTGGATGCCCACCCCAGAGCTATGCCAGTGAAATCTGTTAAGGAGTTAAGGTCTGAGGCGACTCACCAGAGTACATTGCAGCTGGCAGATGATAGGCAGGGCATTTTAGTTACAAAGTAGTTACAGCCTAATTCACAAAAGTTGCCAACTTTTCTCTTTCTAGAAAGAAGCAAGAGTTATTAAGAAATTGGAGATGTTTTTATGTCATCACTTAGCTAGGAATCAGAAAATAGATTTCCTTGGTTAAATTGCTTAACTCTCAAGGCCTCAGCTACTTCTGTGCTATAACATAGCTCTGATGCATGATAGTCATGAACTCTGAAATTCTATGACTTCCTATCCTTCCAATCTCTACCAAAATTTTTCTGTGACTTTTTATTACATTGGATATAGATTAAATACTAATATATGTTTCCAAATGCTTGCTTCTTTTTTCTAAATTTTATTCTGAAAAGACTATGACTTTCTTTTAAAAAAAAAAAAAGCTATACTTGGCCAGGTGCGCTGGCTCACACCTGTAATCCTAGCACTCTGGGAGGCCGAGGCGGGAGGATCGCTCAAGGTCAGGAGTTTGAAACCAGGCTGAGCAAGAGCGAGACCCTGTCTCTACTAAAAATAGAAACAAATTAATTGGCCAACTAAAAATATATAGAAAAATTAGCTGGGCATGGTAGCGCATGCCTGTAGTCTCAGCTACTCGGGAGGCTGAGGCAGAAGGTTTGCCTGAGCCCAGGAGTTTGAGGTTGCTGTGAGCTAGGTTGATGCCATGGCACTCTAGCCAGGGCAACAGAGTGAGACTCTGTCTCAAAAAAAAAACAAAAAACAAAAAACAAAAACTATACTTGATTTTACTCCGATTGTTCATTTATTTATTAAAGCATAGTTTCAACTCTGTATGGGTAACTGGCTCTTGAGACTCTCAAAAAAGCCCCCACATTTAGTCCATCCGTTTTACCCTCCCTGTAAACCTTATATCACATTTATACTGACAAGTAATAAAATTAACAGATTTGAGCTTTAATATTCTAGACACTGGAAAAAGCGTTATTGAACTATAAGATAGACTTGCAGAAAAATCTGGCAGAGGAAGAGGATGTGTGTCAGCCTATGACAATCAGGCACTGATTTATTATGCACTGTTTTAACAGAATTGAATCGTTTTGCTGTTTAGATGTTTCACTGATTTATTCGTTAAAACAAAGGAGGAGTATATATGGCCTTTTGTTAACAATAAAAAAATTTTTGACCTTAAAATGACCCTTGCGGGGAGCTCCTTGGTTCTAGACTCTAAAGTGAAAAGCTCCTGCTGGGAAGAAAGCTGTTGGGAGAGTACATAGGTTGATTTCACCCTTGCTGGAATAATTTGTTACCTCAGTGAGAGCTAGTCTGTGCACATAGTTATTTTCCTGTGTCACTACTTCTCCTTGACAGTGTTCCTTTGAAATAAATCTAAAATTGCCTAGATATTTCTCACTTTCTAAATTAGGAAAATGATTATGCATAATTTATAAAAGTAAAGTTTCTGAGACTTCCCAGGATAAATCCACTGGTTGAAAATGAACAATACTTTTTGTGTTTTTTGGAGAGATTGAAAATTGTCCTTTTTTTCCTCCTTGGGGGTGGGGCAGGTGAGAATGGATGTTGCCACTACCTGATATGTCAGTCAGAATTCTTGGAAGTAGTAAAAACCAATTCAAATATATTACATATTTTAAGAGGATATTGGGTAGAGTTCAGTGGCTCATCAAATTGTTGTGAAGGTTAGAGAAACAGATTCAGGGCTAAGCAGCCAGAAACAATGCCCCAAATCACATTGCACAATGATTCCCATGAGGATGCCAATACCATCTAGAGACAGACAGACGCCACCGCCTGCCCCAGCGACGCTGCTGGCTCTAGATGACTCTAAATGCTGCCACCTCTGCCCTGAACTTGACCTTGCTGAAATTGCACCACCATTAGTGTGAGAATGAGTTTCCTCTGCTCTCTGCTTCTCCTGCTCTCTAGTTTACCATCCCTAGTCCAGGCTGCACATGTGTATTTGGCTAAGCACATGTTCTAGATGTATAGGAGATGTGGGAAAGTGTTTAACCTTCTGAAATCATAAGACAGGGGAAGTTTAAGCTTCCCTTCCCCTTTTCACACTTTCAAAAAGAGTGATAGACGTTCAATGTACCTGATGCTTTGGCTGTAATATTTGTTGAGCCTTCGCTGTGTGCCAGACACTATGCTGAATGTTTTGCAATAATATCTGTGTCATCCTCATAACAAACTTACTGGTTTCATTTTAGAGATGAAAAAATAGGCCAAGAGAAAGTAATCTGCTCAAGATCATACGGTTTGTCATAGCAGAGTTGGGATACAAATTCCGAGCTATGACTCTGAAGCCTCATAACTGCTGTATTAAATCTACTAATTTAATGTTTTTTTCTCCTGATATAGTTAGCTCAGAATTCTGTAAATGAATCTATTAGAGTCCACTAAGTTTATCAAGATATTGTATATGGTGTGTTTATGTGTTTAGGCATTTATTTTTATTGTTTTTCTATTGATAGTTTTCTGTAGATATTTCAAAATATGAAGAGAGTAGAAATGTTTTTCTTACGTGGATAGCTTTTACAATGCTTAAGTCAGGACTATTAGTGTGCCCATCACCCGAATTGTGTTCATTGTACCAGTTAGATAGGTTTTTTTTTTTTTTTTTTGGAGACAGAGTCTCACTCTGTTGCCCAGGCTAGAGTGCCGTGGTGTCAGCCTAGCTCACAGCAACTTCAAACTCCTGGGCTCAAGCGATCCTCCTGCCTCAGCCTCCTGAGTAGCTGGGACTACAGGCATGCGCTGCCATGCCCGGCTAATTTTTTCTATATATTTTTAGTTGGCCAATTAATTTCTTTCTATTTTTAGTGGAGACGGGTCTCGCTCTTGCTCAGGCTGGTTTCGAACTCCTGACCTTGAGCAATCCTCCTGCTTCGGCCTCCCAGAGTGCTAGGATTACAGGCGTGAGCTGCTGTGCCTGGCCTAGATAGGTTTTTAACCTCTCCTCTTCTCCCCTCTGCTTGATTTCCAGTGACTTTTACTTCTCTCTGTGCCCATGTGTGCCCATCAATTAGTTCCAAATTTTTAGAGAGTACGTGTGATATTTGGTTTTTCATTCCTGAGATACTTCACTTAGGATAATGGTCTCTAGTTCCATCCAAATTGTTGTAAAATATATTAATTCATTTCTTTCTATGGCTGAGTAGTTCTCCACGGTGTATATATACACCACATTTTGTTAATCCACTCATGTATTAGATGGACACTTAGGTTGATTCTACATCTTTGTGATTGTGAATTGTGCTGCAGTAAACATTCGAGTGCATGTGTCCTTTTTATAAAATGACTACTTTTTCTTTGGGTAGATAACCCAGTAGTGGGTCATATGGTAAGTCTATATTTATTTCTTTGTGGAATGTTCCATACTGTTTTCCATAGAGATTGTAGTAATCTACAGTCCCACCAACAGTGTATAAGCATTCCTTTCTCTTTTCATCCATGCTAGCATCTGTTGTTTTTTGACTTTTTGATAATAGCCATTCTGACAGTGGTAAGGTGATATCTCATTGTGGTTTTAATTTGCATTTCCCTGTTGATTAGTTGATTAGATGTTGAGCATTTTTTCGTGTTTGTTGGCCATTTGAATTTATTTATCATTTCCAGGGGTCTTTTAGCAGAGTCTTTGGGATTTTCTAGATACATGATCATATTGTCAATGAAAGTGCTAGTTTGATCCCCTCTTTCTCAATTTGGATACCCTTTATTTCTTTCTCTTGACTGATTGCTCTGGCTAGGACTTCCAGTTCTATGTTGAACAGAAGTGGTGACAGTGGGCACCCTTGTCTTGTCCTGGTTCTTAGGGAGAATGCTTTCCAGCTTTTCCCCTTTCAGTAAGATGTTAGCTATGAATTTGTCATATATGGCTTTTATAATTTTGAGATGGTCCTTCTATGCCTAGTTTGTTGAGGGTTTTTATCATGAAAGGGCGCTGGATTTTGTCGAATGTTTTCCCTGTATCTATTGAGATCATGTGGTCTTTGTTTTTGTTTCTGTTTATATGGTGAATCACATTTATTAATTTATATATGTTAAACCATTGTTGCATCCCTGGGATGAAGCCCACTTGGTCATGGTGGATTATTTTTTGATGTGCTGTTGAATTCGGTTTGCTAGTATTTTGTTGAAGAGTTTTGCATCTATATTCATAAGGGATGTTGGTCTATAGTTTTCTTTTTTTTTGTTGTGTCCTTTCCATGTTTAGGCATTTTAAAAGAAAATTGAAAGTTTATGACTTTAATTTGCTTTAATTTTATCTGCTTTCAACTGATGATTGAATAATTTCTGATTCTTTTTCTCATTTTTTGACTATTTTTATGATTCACTTTGCCACAGGCTAAAGCCTTACAAAGTGCATTCTTTCTGAATATTAGTGCTTGGAAACTGAGTGTAAGAGAGACAGGCTGACATGAAGGAGAGGGGAGATAGAGTGTCTAAGACTGAAGGAGGAAGGGAGAAACATCACATACACACCCACATCCACATAATTGGAGAGAGGGAGGATGGACAATACGTATAGGAAAAAAAAGGGGACAAGCATACATATGTTATCCTACAAGCAGAATTTTTTCCTTTTTTTGTTTCTTTTAATGGTAGGTTGAGAAAAACAAACTCTCTCTCCTTCTACTTTAGGAAAGTCACTGAAGTCTTTTTTATTTTTTTTTAAGCTTGACTCAATGCTTTCCCTAGAGTAAACAGTAAGTTTTAAGCCTGTCTACCAGTTTGCATTTTGAATTGACTTATATGTTTCTAGTTTGAAGCTAAAAAAAAAATGTGTAATATCTAGGAGTAATAAACAAGAGCTGTTATTTAACTTGGGAAGTATCCAACTTGGTTTGGGGAGAAAATCATAAAGACAAACCCCTATAGTTTCTATGATGTCAACTAAGCTAGAATATTTCTTCATAAACCACATCTCTTGTTAATTATTCTTTTAGTAGAAGTCTGTCCGGCAGATTTTTCTATGCTTCCAAAATAGCACTTTATAATAATGTTTTTATTCATTTGTGCCTCTGGGACTAAATGGGCAGCTATAATTTTTGTAAAAGTGAGTAGATGGAGTGCCCCTCCACACACACACTCTTGTAGACTGTCTAAATGAGGGCTGGGTGCTAGAGAAATGCTTGATGTAAGGGAAATGTTCATTAAATTAAAAGTGATTTTTGTTCTCTTTAATATTAAATTTTCAATATTGAGTATACTATTCTTTTTGTCCTAACCCCCATCTGATCTTTCCTAGTATATAAATTTTAATAACATTACACTGAGAACTGTTATTTCTTCATGAATTTTTTGCTTTTGGTCCAATGCAAGATGTATAAAATGGATTTTTGCATAAATGGAGTTGATGTTATTATATATATATACTCTTCTATCCCACTGTTTTACTTTGAGATTTATGCCCCTTGTACACACGTTTTTAGTGAACCAGCAGGCCTCAAATGAGCAGTAGTTCTTTTATTGAGCTACTAGGTGGAACACAGGGTGTTGGCATGTACAGGTTTAGCATCCCTAATCCAAAAGTCTGAAATCCAGAATGCTCCAAAATTTGAAAGTTTTTGAGCACCAACGTGATGCCACAGTGGGAGATTCCACACCTGACCTCATATCACAGGCTACAGTCAAAATGCGGGCACACAACACACAGTTGATTCAGTGTCCCCAAGGAAAAAATGACTCTCCCAACCCTTTTCAGCTGCAATATATGCAATATATCTTTTTTTTTTTTTTTTTTCTTTCTTGAGGTAGGGATCTCACTGTATCACCCAGGCTGGTCTCCTGGCCTCAAGTGATCTTCCTGCCTCAGTCTCCCAAGTAGCTAAGACTATAGGTACAAGCCACTGTCCCCAGCTGCAGTATATCTTTTCTGTGCACAGAATGATGATGGCGCCAAACAACTGCAGTTTGTGTACGTGGGTGGCTGAGATAGTGATACCTTTGCTTTTTGATGGGTCAATATCTATAAACTTTGTTTCCTGCACAAAAATTATTAAAAATATTGTGTAAAATTATATAAAATTACATTCAGTCTATATGTTATGGTATATATGAGACTAGATCCCATCCTCATATGTCTCATTATGTACATGCACATATTCCAAAATCTGAAAAAATCTGAAATCTTGTGAAACACTTCTAGTCACAAGCATTTCAGATGAGGGATACTCACCTGTATATGTTTTCTTTTCAGGGCATTAGCTAATGGTGAATTATTCATCTGTATATGAAATGGCATGCTGGGTCAGAACAGCGTTCTATCTAACTTAGACTGACCAAAAGAGCTCCACCGAGAAAATACGTTACTTACTGGATTTCTGCCATTCCTAAAGGGCACATGGGCCATTTCTAATTTCTCTTAACATATACACTCACTCAGAATTCATGCATTCATTTAAACTCTTAAGCATTTTAATCTTTTCTGATTTATATATGTTATATATATATTAAGGTAAAATGTCTATTATAGATTTTTGTGATGGGTAATTCTGGGGGAAAATACTATTTATAGTATGAACTTTGATTCTTTCCTTGCTCATAAGCTACTTTAGTTTCTTCATATCAGTAAAATCTAAAATGATTTCACAGGTTTTCCCCCACTCTCAAAATCTATTCTTTTATTTCTAATATGGCAAATTTCTGAGGTTTGTCTTGTTTACCTTCTTAGCCTTTTTTCTACATTGCATTTAAACATAGAATATTCAGCAAGTTCCTGATGTATAAGGAAGGAGGCACATGTTAGGGAGGGTGATTGAATTTGTTTGAATTATCTTTGTAGATTTCAGGAGGAAAAACATTTCACAGCAATAGTTCAGAGAAAACAGGTATATCATGTTTTGAGTGTTTTGGGATATGGATTTATTGAAGGCCTTCTCATGAGACGTGAATTCTGTTTCTTAGTTTGCTGGAATCTGAATGAAGACATTGGTCATTCCTTCTTTCATTGTCCTTTGTGTAATTCCTACCATGAGAAATTAGTGTTTGGTTGTGGGGAAAAATTATCTCTATATCCTATACATTGCTGAAAAATATTTAGAGCCTACCAGAACTACTGAAGAATGAAGATGGTGTTTCGTAAGGAGGGATTTTGAAAAAAAAAAATAATCTATTTTTGCTTGACTTCTAGTTTTGAAGTTATAGATTATCCTCTAGAACAGTGGTGTCCAACCTTTTAAGCACCAGGGACCGGTTTCATGGAAGACAATTTTTCCACAGACGGGTTGGGGAGGAGGCGGAGCTCAGGCGGTGATGTGAGTGATAGGGGCTGTAAATACAGATGAAGCTTCCCTGGCTCGCTCACCGCTCACCTCCTGTTGTGCGACCCCCCACCTCTTCCTAACTTTCACAGAAGACACAGATGTCAGGTGGGGAGTGGAGCTCTGCAGCCTGGTCCCTAACAGGCTGCTCGCTGGTACATGGCCTGGTGGTTGGGGACCACAGCAAAATAAAGGGTCTGAGGAGTGCTTTATAAAAATTCCTTCCACTTCTGAGGAAGTTAATGCAGTGAGGTGACAGTGTCACGTATGAAGACTGCATCTTCAAGAAGAGGCTATCAAAAAACAGGTCTTTTGATATTTAAGTAAGTCAACCCCCTGGGATAGTATCAAAGGCAAACTTGCTTTAATATCAAGGTGCTCTTCATAATGAATATTTTGTGTATTGCATGAAAATTCTTGAAGAATAATAAAGCCACAGACTCTGATGATTAGATTTGTATACGTCTTTTTGTACATAATGTTGAAGAAATAAAGAAAACTCACTCGGGAAGTTTTTACCTTATTGTTCTTTTTTTTTTTTTTTTTGAGACAGATTCTCACTCTGTTGCCCAGGCTAGAGTGCTGTGGCGTCAGCTCAGCTCACAGCAACCTCAAACTCCTGGTCTTAGGCGATCCTCCTGCCTCAGCCTCCCCAGTAGCTGGGACTATAGGCATGTGCCACCATGCCCGGCTAATTTTTTCTATATATTTTTAGTTGACCAGTCAATTTCTTTCTATTTTTAGTAGAGATGGGGTCTCGCTCTTGCTCAGGCTGGTTTCGAACTCCTGACTTTGAGCAATCCACCCACCTCGGCCTCCCAGAGTGCTAGGATTGCAAGCGTGAGCCACCGCGCCTGGCCCACCTTGTTCTTAATTGGATCACAGTTAAGATGTAATGTTTTGTTTTACTAAAAAATACATTTTCATATCATGGCCTAGAATGTGAATGGTATGTTTTTATACAAAATAGAAATATGTAAATGATAGTAGTTCATACTGTGTATGAGGATATGCAAGAGGAAGGAAGGGAAGGAGAGAAAGATGAGACAAACACTGGTTATAGAGAGATTGCGTATATAGGCCTGGAGGAGCCTGGGCCCGTTTCTCTGACTAGCTTACTCAATTCTCTTAGCTCTAAGTGTAGCATATTCTTTGGATCCATCCCTTAATGCCACAGGCTTCCCCTTTTGTCTTCTTGTCTAAAGCAAGAAAGAAGCAAAATTTAAAAAAATTAATTAATTTTTAGAGATGTGGTCTTGCTATGTTGCCCAGGCTGGACTCAAACTCCTGGGCTCAAATAATCCTCCCGGAGCAGCCTCCCTAGTAGCTGGAAGTACAGGTATGCACCACCATGCCTGGCTTGCAGCAGATTTTTTAAATGAGCAGCCTGTGAGGCAAATGCAGGACTTGTGACTAATAAGTTTATTCCAGGTTACTGCAGATTATAATAGTTGAAAAAGACAAAATGAGATTTGAAATCCTGGAGCTATCTCTGGTTTGGATAAGTTATTTAACTGTCATGTGCTTTGTTAATACCTTTCCCATAGAGAAGTTCTGAGAATTAAGTGAGCCAATATAAATATGTAGCACATAGAAGTTGTTCAATAAAGGTAACTTTAATATTAACTAGTCGTTGTTCAACTAGTTGAACTTGCTAAAGTCTGATTTCTAGATGAGTGGGAGCATTTCTGTACAAAAATATTCAAGGCTTCTTTCCACCCCCCTGCCCAGTCAAAGCAGATTTTAACATTAAATTTCATTATCCAACTTTTGAAACTCCTGCTAATTGTTTTCATTGTAATCTTGATTTATTTTTATACCTGAGGTCTGCTTTATGAACCTTAAACTATCTGAAAATAGATGTTCAGATGAAAGGTATGTGGAGAAGTCAGTTTTTGGGCAATTCTAGAGAACTCTTGCCAGAACTGGTATCTTTGTTTTGGTCTTAAGGGCCTACTAAATGTGATCACTGAGTCATACTTGCTGTTTTCTCTGTCCCTTGATTATCTCTTTTAAGACCCTGAAGTTTGCCAGCTGTAGGTGTTTAAAAGGCAGAGGAGACCCTAGCCTAGGGGGAGTTTGTTTATTTAAAGAAAAAATAATTAAATTCAAACATACTACCATGTCATAGCTAGTTTAGTGAGTTCTTTTGATTCTTTTCTGGTGGGCATGGTACCTAAAGGTAATGGATAATTTTGAAGTCAACTTTTCTTGAGATTACTGGGAACTTTATAATGTAATCCCAAAGAAATCTCTAAAGAAGTGGGAAGAAATGGAATGTCATTTATTTTGCTAGTTGTTGTTTTTAATGGGATTCATTTAATTCACATCTTCCACCACTTATTTCTAGAGTTATGGTACAGATGATTTAGAATCAACCCCCCCCCAAAAAAACCCTCAAAAACCTGGGAACATAAGAATCTTTAAAAAGGGGTAGTATATTCTCTGTAGATGTTTAGACATAAAGGTCTGAAAATTGATGATGTTATTTTTGAAGATTATAGTCTCCAAAATTTATAATTTATTTTTCCTTGTATATTCTCTGCCAGATAAAGAAAACAGGCAGATATTTTAGTCTTGCCCAGGGTACTAGGGCAGATCTCTTTGATGAGATGACTTATAAAAACCAAGTCCTAAAGAAAGTGTAGGAATAAGCTAGAGAGAGATCTGGTATTCCAGGCTGAGGGAAAAAAGTTCTGAGGCCCTGAAGTGAGAACATGCTTGTGTTTAAGGAAAGCAAAGAAGCCAGCAGGAGATGAGGTCAGAGAGATGGAGGAGGATAGCAGATCATGGTCCTTATGGACCTTTGTAAGGACTTTGGCTTTTAGACTGGTGAGATGGATTCCACTAGATGGCTTGATCAGAAGAATGACATGATCTGACTTTCTTTTGAAAATGGCTAATAGGACTGACTTGTTGAGGTAAAGGAGATAATAATGTAGGTACAAAATAAGGTGGTGTGGACTATGGCAATAAGACTGCAAGTGGTAAAAGTAGTAATATTAGGAATATCTTTTAAACTGGAGCTCCCAGGATGAACACTTCATGAGTAGTGATGAATACTTATGTACATAAATTTCTAACAGACCCATTTGTAATGATCTTAAGATTAATCACTGGGTTCAGATTTTGCCAGCCTGATTCATCCATTATAAGTTTCCCGTTAATATTTCACCTACTGGTTTTAGCTACCATTTATCATTTTTTAGTTTGTTATTTCACTAGGGGTTGCAAAATGGTGATTTTTTTTTTTTAAATCCTGTCCTTTCTTCTACATTTATTATTTGGAGTCCTACAAAGAAGACTTCACATTTATTGATTGCTTGATTACTCTGAGTACCTTTCACATAGAGTTAGTACCATAGCAACTCCCAGAGGTGATTATGAATTTTTGCATATTTAGCGTTTCAATCAATGATAGTCATTATCTTTTTGATGTTCAGATTGACTCACCTTTGGCTAGTGGGCTGCTACTTGGGTCTTTCAAACTGGCCTCTGTGTCACTTTTTTCCACAACTCTAGTGATCTTCAATAGCTCACTTCCTAGCACAACACATGTCCCAGGAGTCTTGGTTGCTTTAAGTGGAAAATGGTATTTAGAGAACACAGTCTAGACTAGGAGTGTGCTTTGTGACTGGATAATCATTGCTTCAAAGCTTTTTTGGGGGCAGAGCAAAGAATTGATATTTATTAAAGTTATATAAATCATGGGTCCTTACTGGTATTCTAATTCAAATGTCAGATTATAGAATTTTCACATCTGTGATTTTATATTTGAATCTTTTTTCTCTTATGCTGCAGATCTTTGTTCCTAATGACAGATAGTACCTGTTTGCCAGCATTTGTTGTAACAAAAACTACTGAATGTAGTTAAAGATATTTTTTTAGGTTGGGTTTTTTTTTTTTTTTTGCTTTTTGGATATATCTTGCTAAGGATATACTCTTAAAATGTTGTTTTAAAGTGCCTTGAAGTAATTTTATGTGTGGTTATGCCACCAAATTAATATATATAGTCTGATTCGTTTGTTTCAGTTTCTTATTCTTACAGATTAGTTTTCCTTTTGAATTTATTTTGTATTTTAAATTATTTTAAAATGTGTTTCCAAAGTCAAAACTGTAAAATGTGGCATTTCCTGAGAAGTCTAGCTTCCATTCCTGTCTTTTCCACCCTGCTTCTCTTTTCTCCGTAGATAATCATTTTAAAATGGTTTTGGTTTATCCTTTCATTGTTGCTTTTTGAAAGGCAAAACAAAAGCAAATCTGTATTTATATTTGTATTCTCCTAAGTTTTTTTTTTTTTTTTTTTACAAAAAGTAACATTTTATGGAAATACTATTAAGCTATAGGATGTGAAGTAGGGAACTACTTACTGGATTCCTTGAGGTTGGTCTTGAGAACTGTCAGTAGCAACTTTTCACTTTTTATGAAAGATTTCCTCCTATATTCCTAGCTGTCTCCACAAGTACCTCAGAAAGCATACATGTTTAAAAAAGAAAAAGATCACCTATCTACCCCATTTGGCAATATTTAGCAAAATTGCATATCCAGCAACTCCCCTCCTTAGGAGTCTTTACCGAAGGGACAAAATTACAGTGACGTTGCCTTTGTTCTTGTTCCTTGAACATTGGGGTTCATGTCTTTTAATTACGGACTTTGTTTATTGGGTATAAAACAATGATGTTGGCATTAACATCAGTGGTGTTACTGTGAAAGAAGACATTTTGAGACTTTGCTGTTTTAAAATACTGTAAGGTTAAATATTTCATCAATTGAAGTTAAGTAATTCATCAATTTATTCGTTGTTTCATTAAATATTTACTGAACACTTGTGGTATGGTGGTAGTCATTGTATTAGAAGCTTGAAAAATATTGGTAAATAAAACCAACAAAGATGCCCTTCTGGGGCTTACATTCAAGGTGAAAGGGGGAAATAGGCAATAAACAAACATAATCAATAAACAATTTATTGTGGGACTGGCGTGGTGGCTCATGCCTGTAATCCTAGCACTCTGGGAGGCCGAGGTAGGAGG
>VBSM01002616.1:5047943-5114052 GCA_008086735.1 Cheirogaleus medius | reverse complement strand
TCAAAAAAAAAAAAAAAATTATTGTATTCAAAATGTGCAGTTTAAGGGCTCCCCATCTATGTCTTCCCTTTTCTCTCACGCCTCTCTGCCACCCCTTGCCCACTACCATCTGTACTTTTTTTCCCAGTCTGTAAATGGCATTTGGGAATTGCAAGGAATTTCACTGCTGAGTGAAAGCATTGAGGACTGATGAGGTCTGGTCCTGTGGGACGATAGCCTATCTTCTATCCCTTCCACCCCATCCTCAGCCCTGTTAATAATATTTTTTATTAGAAGGTTGCTCAAGAAGTGTTTTGATAGTTCTGTCTGGTCATGACAATTTAGGTGATTGTCCTTAAAGATTTTATGTTTTTTTGTTATATATTCAAGAATAACTTTCTTAATAATTGCACCTTTATTTCAGAAATGACCATTAAGAAGTAGATGCCCAGATGCAAAAGTGATGAAACAGTCCATTTGTCATAAAGTAAGATGCAGCTGTGGCGTTTCAACCAGATTAGTAAGTGTGGCCAAATCTTTTTTAAAGCGTTATAGTTATTTTATCTACTTTGAAAAACATTTAATAAAAAATATGGTGGACATTTAAAAACATCACCTTGTATTTTTGGTTTTACTTGTAGTACAGATTCTAGCATATAGCTCTATGGTTGTACTATATACCTTTTTTAAGAATCATAAAGATAATATAGAATCACAGGTGTAAAGAAAATATATGGAAAAGAGTCATTATATTGCCACAAACATTTTTGGATGTTCGTTTTTCCTTTCAATCATTGTTCTATATATTTTTTGAAAACATAATTTCGATCATAATGTTTTAAAGAGTATGTGTCTGGCTATCTTTTAAAATTAAATATGTTTCAGATGTTCTCCCTGGGATTAAAAATGTACTCTTAAGTATAGAATTTCTTATTGGGGTGGTGAAAATATTATGGAATTAGATGGGGGTGAAACTTTGTGAATATGTTAAAAAACATTTTAAAGGGATGAATTTTAGGTTATGTGAATTACACCAAAAAAAAAAAGTATCCTTCAGAATATCAAATCTTGGAGAGAGTGAAACCCTCTTGATTTATTGGTGTTTTAGAACATGAAAATGTGCCACATATCATTAAGTACCTAGAAAAATGATTTGATGTTCAGTCAGTAGAATGCTAAGTATTTTTGTAATAATAAAAGTAATAAATTCTAAAGTATTTTTATAAAAAGTACTTTTATTATTAGAGACTTGTCTCTTAAGCTTTGGTAATATCAAGTGTCATAATATTTTGAATGTAGCATGTTAGCATTTGTAGTTTTTTATTTTTAAGAGACTCTTTTGAAACTAACATTTGAACTTTCTACCTGAAATTTTTTAGGAACAAAATTGTATCTGTTTTTCTCAGAAGAGAATTCCACAAGGTAAGAATTTGTTAATATAGTAATACAACAAATATAGTTGAATACAGGCTTAATTACTCTTGATTTTTAAAAAAGTCTTTTCCCATGTATTTATTTCATATCTTTTTTGATTATTACAAGATTCTCACAAATTTATTAACTACTCTTTTACTACCTCAGAATTTACTATATAAGTGATTTTAGGGAGTAGGGTGTTCATAGAAGCTATCTTAGGGGATTTAAATTAAAGGAGATTGTTTAGCTATGTTCCTACCCAAACACCTGTGTTTAGTTTAAAAGTAGAATGCTTCCTACCAGGTAGATAATAAAAAAAAATTAATATATATAAAGGTGCCACTATGTATATATATATATATTTAAATTCCTGAATGAGCATCTTTACAATGGATTTTGAGTCATCATTAATTTACATTATTATATTTAGATTTCTGAAAGGTGAAATGTTTAAATGAGTTGATCACTTGAAATCAATTGTTTGACACCTTTAAGAAGTTACTTTGGTTAAATTTTCTCAGGAACTTTTTGGGATAGGTAGTAGTGATTACTGATTAATTAATTCAGCCTGTCAGTGGAAATGCTTATAAAGTGAATTATTCAGATCAATAACTCTATTTCTTATTTATTTTTCCTTTTCAATATCTCATATCCTGAGGAGAACACGCATTTTCAAACACACCTTTTTCCCTTATTTTTGAAACTGCTGTAGATTTAGTTAATCGGGTCAGTTTTTATCCTTGTCACTGAAAATAAAGGGTTAAAATAAAGGGACCCACTAGCTGGGGAGGAGAAGGCAAGAGCAAATCACCCAAGATTTTTTTCTTTTCAAGTTGCTTGTAAAACTTTTTTTCCCTATTTTTTTCTTCTATACTTCTAGGAGGTTAAAGAAGGGGTCCTGGAACTTGTGTGTAGTACTGTCTAATCTTCCAGGGCACTGCTCACAGGCAGTGAAACAGTACTTCAGGAGAAGTCCAGATCATCCTTCCTTTTTTGGACCACAGTGCTTAAAGCAAAAGCAGAAATTTCAAAAAATTTAATCTCAATGAATTTAATCTATTATATCTTTGTCACTATTCTTTTGGAAAATGAAATCTAAGTCTTCTATGTTAATACAGTGTATGATACACACTGATAAATGGATCATAATGTTTGGTACCCTTAGGGCTGCCCAGTAAGTGTTTGATATATATTTACTTTTTAAATTCCCTGCCTAGGGAAAAGACCAAAAATATAAAAGTATATTTATTTATTTGTATAGGTACCCAGAAGCTTTCATAATTTTTTATTTTTAGCATAAAAAATATCAAGGGAAGATTCACATTTATATAGTATTACTCTGATACATAGTTAAAGATATCAAAAGGACAGTGACAACTTTAAAAAAAATGGTTGTACAGTTTTAAAAAATGGTTGAAATGGTAAATTTTATGTTATGTATTATATTTAACCATGATTTTGTTTTAATTTTTGGTTATTTATGAAAGACGATGACTTCATCTGACATCAGTTTTTAACCTCAAGTACAGGAGTGTTAATATGTCCCTCAATTTGTGTCATACCTATCACCATTGGTTTATTAAAGGATCTTTCTTCTATCCCTTTTATATTCATTTCCTATATAAATGACTTTTTAATGTGTTTGATGTATATTCTGTTGTTTGTCCTACAAAAGGTTTTATTATTTTATGTGCCTGTATTTTAATTTATATAAAAGATAATACACGCACAAAAATAGAGAATATGCTACCCTAAACCATGCTAATATTACTTAAGAAACCTACATAGAATAAAACACTCTTCCTGACCATAACAAGCCTTAGAATAAAAGGATTTGACATATAAAATCTAATTCTTGTACTCTGTTCCATTGTCATCGTCCTCCTTTTTCCCCCCAAGATCTGGCCATGTCGCTAAGTATTCATTTAGTTTGTTTTGTATAACTGGTACATTGTACTCCAGGTTGATGTTTATGAAAATGAAACTGTTAAATGTAAAATTCCTTAAATGTGTGAGGTACACTGAAATGGGCATTTAAGAAAAGACCAATTTGTGCTCGTTTCTTTATATTAGAATTGAAGTTAAAGAATGTGAATTAGATGCTGTGGAAGTTTGGAATTAGAGAAAGAAATACAAACATCTGTTTAGAACACTGCCTATCTAACAGTGTGTTGGAACAGTCAGAGAAAAGGATGATGGAGCCTAATGAAAACATGTGTTTTTCTTCTAGAAATAGTGTATTAAAAATGCTTAGGTATCAGTGTTAGTCCACAAAAACTTACTAGTTGAAAGATAGTATTGGTAATATGGAATGTTCCTGTTACCTTACTAATGTCTACATTATATTTGAACATTCATCTTATTTCTCCTGCTACTTCCTTGAAGTAGAACATGTTCTTTGAATCCCCATTGCCGAATCTAACAAGGAGTCAGAACTGAATAATTACCAATACAAATGCAGGATTCTAGATCTGGGGTACAGAAACACAATTTCCTCTATAGTGGTACAGTATCAGAAGGAGCACCTTCTGTCTGATCCCCTCACTAGAAATTATCAGAGAGTGGGAACTTTAGAAGCTGTAAGTCTATAGTGATGGTATTCCCAGTAGTAAAGAGAAGAGAGACAGAGTGTCTCTTGTGAGAGGATGGATTTGGCCCTGACATTAAATAGGGGATAATGACAGTAGTCATCAGATCTGGGAGGGTCTTCCATCAGTGGAAAGAGTTAAAGGTACCTTGTTGGAAGTAGTATCTTTAAGTGTAAGGTGAGCATCTTAGGAGCACTTAGTTCTGGAGGCTAGGAGGAAATGTGGAACTGATTCAGTGGTGGAATAGAAAAATGGAAGTGTCTCGGTCTGTGCTGCTGTAACAAAATACCACAGACTGTGTAATTTATAAAGAACATAAATTTATTTCTCCCATTTCTGGTGGCTCAGAAGTCTAAGATGAAGGTGCTAGGAGGTTTGGCTGTCTGGTGAGGGTTCCATCCTCTGGAGGGGAAGAATACTGTGTCCACACATGGCAGAAGGTAGAATGGCAAGTGAGTACTAAAACTGAGTGAAGCTTCTTTTATAAAGGCCTTAATCCTATTCACGAGGAATGAACCCTCATGACCTAAATACCTCTTAAAGTCCCCGCCTCTTAATACTATCGCATTGGCCATTAAATTTCAACATTCGAATTTTGGAGGGGACACGTTCAAACCATAGCAGGAAGGGAGTTCACATGTCTGCTAAAAGTTAAGCCAAGGCTGAGGGTTTTTGAAAGAAGTAGTTATTTATATATTAATACTTAGAATATTTATAAGAACTTTGGTGGGAAGACTAGAAACTCTTGAAGTTGACATTGACTTGTTATTCCATGCATTGTTGAATACTCCCCCCCCCATCCTTTTTAAAAAATAATAATACAGAGAATTAGACATTAGGTAACATAGTCCTTTTCTCTAGTTTCTGTAATTTTTGAGTCTTTCGTATAGCATAGTAATTTCATTATTCTCACTTTAATACGTTACCACATCACTGCATAAGTAGAACAGATAGTATTCTCAGTTTACAAATGAGGAAACTGGTAGTAGAATTGGCTTTAAGTTCTTTTCACTAATCTATACTGCTACCCTGTCAACTGATACTTTACCTTATACAGAAGATGTAATTAGTTAGTCTTAACTTGAAAGCAATGTTTCTAACCAGGAAGAACCTCATATAGCCTGAGAAATTTAAAAAACAGACATACAGAAAAATATAAGCAATGAATAGTGTGGGTGGTATTCATTTAACCTTAAGATTTACTAAAGGAACATTTATTACATTATATGGATTTGGCCTACCTTTGTTATATATAAAAGTATTTCATAAATATTTACAATTTAGAATGAATGCCATAAACGTAGGTATTTTTAGTTTTGAGCATGCCTGTTTACTTTCCTTAAAGGTTAGGTGTCTGGTTTTGATAGATGGGAGATTAGAATTCCTTTGTGGATATGAAATAAGCAATTTGATCTCACATATTTCAAAATATAGTAATCCCTCTCCCCATATTTTTTATAGTGTAAAAATCAGGTATACCAGATTATAAACCAGTATCTTTTATCCTGAGAGGCTTAATTTGGTTTAGACCCAGCTCTAATGGTATAGGCAGAGATGTAGATTGGTTTTGAGTAATCCAGTGCTATTCTAGGTCATTCTAGGTCTGGAGGGTCTTCAGATAAACTAAACACTCGGTTTCAATACCTGGCTTACATTTGAGCCTGTGAAAAGATTGTGAGAGATTTCACATGTATATGGTAGAATGAAGGAATGCAGACTGATAGTCTATTTAATACCTTGGAGTTATGGGACTTTGAAATTTAGCAGTGTTTTTGTTGTTCAAAATTAGGCTATAATATTAAAAAGACACAGGTCTTCTGACTTTGATTTCTTATTCTGTGTTAAGGCTTCAGGTATTACAGTTCAATTTAACTAAAGTTGAACTTTATCCACAAAAATGTGGGTATGTTTGTAGTTTTATAAAAGACAATTCTTTTAGGTACCTTTTTGTTTCATGTTCCCCTCTTAGAGTTCCATATGAGCTGGCTTGATTTTATTTTTTCAGATACTTGCTTTTAGATTAAAAAAAAAATTTAGAATAAGGTGGAAACTCAACACAAATTGCTGCCGCAGAACAAAAGTGCTGATCAAGTTAAATCAACCCCTGTAATGTGTATTGAAAGGAAAACCTCTCCTCTCTCCTCCAATTTGAAGAACAAGCATTTTCCTTGCCAAAAAGGACTGACTTTAAATGGACCAGCTGTCCATATTAGGAGCATAGGGTTGCTAAGGTAACTATGGCTGTTTGGAGAAGAATGCAGCTGAGAGGGCAAGTTCTTGATGTGTGAGCCGAGGGAAGGAATGTGGTGTGATTGTGCATCATTTCTCCTAATCACATGCTCACAAAGTGCTGTGTGGGCAGCATGTAGAAACTACAAGCGCTGGAACTTGTGTGTGGTTAAAATAATTTATTTTCATGTGAGCCAGGCTTACAGTTCAGATGAAAAATGTCTGCCGTGTGTGTGTGTGTGTGTGTGTGTTTGGGGTTAGGGGGGTGGTGTGCTTTGATGGTAGATGAAATGGGAATGAATTTATTTATTTTGCTTTATGGATACATGCTTTCATTGTTTTTTTAAAAAAGTATCTTGGACTAAGTGTTGTCTTTCTAATTCATACTGTTCAGTCATACATACAATGTTAATAGTTCCTTGAGTAAATAATGTGTTCCTCATAATTTTGTATTTCTCTGGCACTTTAATTTCAGGATTATTTGGAAAGTCCTAAAAAGATGTTGTCTACTTAGTCTATTTCTTCCCTTTTAAAAAAAGTTATCTTTTCAAAGGAGATCTTAATGCATTGAGTGCTTCTTTCTTGAAGCATCCAAAGATAGGTTCTGGCATATCCGACAAGTAAGTAGCCTATTTGGTAAAAATGATTGAAGGACAGTGAGAAGGGTCAAACTAATATCCCACTTTACCTGAGACTTATTTAGATGTTACCATGGGCATCATTGCTAATACTTTAAATGAGATCTAGATACAGTATTGATACAGACACTTACTGAACCATGTGTTGTTTTTGTTTTTTGTCCTTGTTTCCAAATCCCTACAATAGTGTGTTGATCTTGAATGAGGGCATAAATGTGTAATATACTTAAGATGTGAAGTACTTGGAACAGTGGCAGCCCTATATTACATTAGCGTCATATTATCTTTTCATAATCAGTCTACTTACTTTGGCATGATTGTTCTTTGATTAATTTGTAAAATACGGAGGGAAATTAAAGGTTTGAAATAATTTGATCTCTGAATTAAGTTGATTATTTGGCATTTCTCATGTATACCTTGATAACTTTGGGGTGGCATTCTCTGTAACTCGCCCGCTCCCACCAATACAGCAGAATATAATCGATTTGCAAATATACCTCACAACAGTCCTTCATTTTAATATAGTTAAATATATGCTTTTTTCCCTTTTTAGTTTATCTTAAGAAATTCTTTCCTACCTAGAGGTCATACAGATATTCTTCCTTATATTAGCCACTAAAACCTTTTGGTTTTGCCTTTCATATTGGATACTTAAATCTCCTAGAAAATGGTATTTTTGAATGTGAGAGGTAAGGGATACTTCACTTTTTTTTCATATGGATAATTGTTTTTCCAGTACTGTTCATTGAATTAGTCCTTCATTTTCTCCCTGATCTGCAAAGCTCCCTATGCCATAAATCAAGTTTTCATATATGGATAGTTTTGTTTTGGTACTCTCTTCTGTATCATTGGTCTTTTTGTCTACCCCTGAACCATATTGTACTCTTTAGACATCTGCAGATATTCATAGTTTTGGGTCTTTTTGTCTTGTTCCTGTTCACAAAAGAAATGCTTTCAACTTTCACCATTAAGAACACTTGTTCAGTAGATTTTTTTTTAGACATCCTTTTTACCAAGTTAAGGAAGTTTCATTCTATTCTTATTTGCTGAAAGTTTTATTTGTTTTTTAAATCGTAAATGGATGTTGAGTTATATTGAAAGGCTTTCCATTTCCTAACTCTAGAGATGATTGAATTTTTTTTTTCTTCATTATCTGTTGATGTGATCAGTTACATTGACTTGCAATTTAGGCTAACCAAGCATTCCTGGGATAAACCCAATTTAGATTTTCTTTCTTTCTTTCTTTCTTTCTTTCTTTCTTTCTTTCTTTCTTTCTTTCTTTCTTTCTTTCTTTCTTTCTTTTTTTATAAATCTCTGGATTTGGTTTGCTTATATTTTGTTTAGGATTTTTACTTCTATTTCATGAGTCAGATTGGCCTGTAATTTTCTTTTCTCATATTGTCCTGGCTAGATTTTTAAAAACCTCTCTTTTTTAATGAAGTTTTCTAAAAAACATTTTTAATTGTGGTAAAATACACATAAAATTTACCATTTTACTCATTTTTTAAGTATACAGTTCAGTAGCATTACGTATATTGTTGCACAGCCAATCTCCAGAACTTTTAATCTTACAAAGACGAGACTCTGTACCCATTAAACAATTTTCCATTTCCTCTTGCCCCCAACTTCTGGCAACCATCATTCTCTTTTATGTTTTTATGAGTTTGACTACTCTAGGTACCTCAAATAAGTGAAGTTATACAGTATTTGTCTTTGTGTGATTAGCTTATTTCACTTAGCATAATGTCTTCAAGTTTTGTCCATGTTGTAGCATATTGCAGATTTTCCTTCCTTTTAAAGGCTGATTAATATTCCATTGTATTTATATACTACATTTTGCTTATTGGTTCACACACTGATGGACACCTTGGCTGCTTCTACTTTTTGGCTATTGTGAATAATGCTGCTATGAACATGGGTAGGCAGATATCTCTTCAATATCTTGCCTTCAGTTCTTTTGGATATATATCCAGAAGTGGAATTGCTACATCATATGGTAATTCTATTTTTAATTTTTGGAGGAATTACCATACTGTTTTCCACAGTAACTACACCAACAGTGCACAAGGGTTCCAATTTCTCCACATCCTCACCAACATTTGTTATTTTCTGTTTTATTGATAGCAGCCTTCCTAATGGGCATGAGGTAGTATCTCATTGTGGTTTTGACTTGCATTTCCCCAGTGGTTTGTGATATTGAACTTCTTTTCATATGCTTGTTGGCCATTCATGTATCTTTATAGAAGTGTCTATTCAAGTCCTTTGCCCATTGTTTAATTGGCTTATTCTTGCTTGTTTTTGGTTGCTGAGTTTGTATGAGTTTTTTATATACTCTGGATATTAACCCCTTATCAGACACATGATTTACCAATATTTTCTTCCATAGGTTGCCTTTTTACTTTGTTGATAGTTTCCTTTGGTACACAGAAATTTTAAATTTTTATATAGCCCAGTTATCTGTTTTTACTTTTGTTGCCTATGGTTTTTATATTAAATTCAAGATATCATTGCCAAATCTAATGTCATAAAGCTTTCCTCTGTTTTCTTTAAGAGTTTTATAGTTTTAGGTTTTACCTTTAGGTCTTTAATCCATTTTGTGTTAATTTTTGTAGATAGTATCTGAGTTAAGGGTCTCCCTTCATTATTTTTTTTTTTTTTTTTTTTTTTTTTTTTTTTTTTTTTTTTTTTTTTTTTGAGACAGAGTCTTACTTTGTTGCCCAGGCTAGGGTGAGTGCCGTGGCGTCAGCCTAGCTCACAGCAACCTCAAGCTCCTGGGCTCAAGCAATCCTTCTGCCTCAGCCTCCCGAGTAGCTGGGACTACAGGCATGCGCCACCATGCCCGGCTAATTTTTTCTATATATTATTAGTTGGCCAATTAATGTATTTCTATTTTTAGTAGAGACGGGGTCTCGCTCTTGGTCAGGCTGGTTTCGAACTCCTGACCTTGAGCTATCCACCCGCCTCGGCCTCCCAGAGTGCTAGGATCCCTTCATTATTTTGTATGTGGAAATCTATTTGTCCCAGCACTGTTGAAGAGACTAGCTTTTTACATTGAATTGTCTTGGCACTCTTGTTGAAAATCAATTGACCATAAATGTGTGGGTTTATTTCTGGACCTTCGGTTCTTTTCCATTGATCTATATATCTTTCCTTATGCCAGTACCAAACTTAATGATTCGATGCTTGGTGGTGGTAGCTTTGTATAATAGTAAGTTTTAAAATAGAAAAACTATGAGTACTATTTCTTATCTTTTCCCTTCCTTTCTTTCTCTCTTTCTCTCTCTCTCTCTTTCTTTCTTTCTTTCTTTCTTTCTTTCTTTCTTTCTTTCTTTCCTTCCTTCCTTCCTTCCTTCCTTCCTTCCTTCCTTCCCTCCCTCCCTCCCTCCCTTCCTTCCTTCCTTCCTTCCTTCCTTCCTTCCTTCTTTTTCTTTTTCTTTCTTTCTT
Organism: Cheirogaleus medius; assembly: GCA_008086735.1. NCBI lineage: Eukaryota > Metazoa > Chordata > Mammalia > Primates > Cheirogaleidae > Cheirogaleus > Cheirogaleus medius. Next base: position 5,103,758 of record VBSM01002616.1, on the reverse strand, counting down.
TTCACAAGAGTCTCGCTCTGTCACCCTGGCTAGAGTACAGTGGCGTCTTCCTAGCTTACTGCAGCCTCAAACTCCTGGATTGAAGCAATCTTCTTGCTTCACTCAGCCTCCCAAGTAGTTGGGACTGCACCACTGTACCCAGCTGATTTTTCTATTTTTTTGTAGAGACAATGTATGCTTTTGTTCAGGCTGGTCTCCAACTCCTGCCCTCAAGTGATCCTCCTGCCTCAGCCTCCCAGAGTGCTAGGATTATAGGCGTGAGCCATGGTGTCTGGCCTCTACTATTTCTTTTTGAATCATTTTTAATAGATTATATTTAAAAATGTTTTTTCAAAGTTATTGCTATAAAATTGTCAGTAATATCCTCTTACCAGTTGAATCACTATAGAATCTAATTATGTTCCCTTTTCATTCTTATTACTGTCTGTTTTCTCCTTTTCTCAAGTAGATTTTCCAGAGGTTTATTGTTTTAATTACTCTTTCAAAGAATGAACTTTTGGGTGTCAGTCATCTCTATTGTAAATGTTTCTCTGTTCTTTTAATTTCTGCTATTATTTTCTTCTTCTCAAAACTTTTGGTTTTTTTCCTGTTCTTTTTAAAAACTTTCAAATTTGGATTATTAGTTTTTAAATTTGACTCTAAGTGCCATCTCAGCTGCCTCCCCATAATTTTGGGTGTAGAATATTCTTGGTTCTGTTCATTTTAAAAATAGTTATTATTTGCCCCATGAATTATTTAGAAGTGTATACTTAGTTTCAAAATGTATAACTTTTTTTAGGTATAAAATTTTGGTAATGCAATTTGAATTATTTCATTATGGTCAGAGACCATAATGATATAATTTGTAGAGAATAAGACCTAGCATATGGCTAGTTTTCATAAATATTCCATCTGCATTTGGAAAGAATGTAACTTCTCCATTTATTAAGTACAGCATTACGTATATGTCAATGAGCTTGTTAATTTTTCTATTCAAATCTTCTGTGTTTGTTTGTCTTGATTTTGTTTTGGATTCAGGCTTGTTTTTATTTTGGGACCACTCTATCAGTTTTTCTACTGAGAAAGACATGGTAATGTCTCACCATGGTGGTATGTTTGTCAATTTCTCCTTGTAGATGTGTTAATTTTTATTTTATTTTGAATCTATGTTAAGTACATTAATAATAAACCAAAATAATAGAACAAAATATTAAAACAATTTGGAATGTTTTATCTTTTTGTTGAATTGAACTTTTTATCCTTATGAAAGGGCCCTCTATCTAAAAATGTTTTTAGTCGTACAGTTTTTTGTTGTTGTTTTGTTGTTGTTGCTGTTTTCTTGGATTAATATAACTACTCTAGTTTACTTTTGGTTAGTATAGTATTTTCCATTCTTTAGCTTTTCATATATTTTAGTTTGTGTCTAGTAAACAGAGTAAGGTTGAATTTTGTTTTTGTTCATGATGACAATCTTCACTGGAGAATTTTGATCAGCTGTGATTACTGATAGATTTAGATTTATTTCTATCTTTGTCTGTGTTCTTTCTGTTTATCCTACTCTGCTTTTCTCCCATTTTTGCCATTCGTTTCTATTAAGTGTGTGAATACCTTCATGTGTGCATCGTTCTTTCTCATTTTGTACTTTCTCACATCTTGCATGCATGTACATGCACACATATTTATAAGGTAATACATTCTTTATTCTATTAGTGGTTATCCTAGCTATCTTAACATGCATATTTTCTTAGGAAAAATCTCAATTAATCAGAGTCTTTAACCTATTCCTGAATAATACGGTAACTTAGAATGCTCTGATTGTCTACTTCTCAACTTGTAACACTATTGCTTATTATCTTAGTTTTAGCATATTCTTCTGCATACACACAAAATTTTAGGGAAATTATTGTTTTACGTAGTCAATTTTTGTTTAAATTTATTTACCTAGTTACTATTTTCTTGGCACATTGTTTCTTTTTGGATCTGAGACCTTCCTTCCGTGATAATTTTTTTCCTATGTGAAGTGTGTTATTTTAGAATTTCCTGTGGTGAAGAATCTTTTGGTGAAAAAGACACTTTTTTCTTTATCTGAAGATGTCTTCATTTCATCTCCATGCTTAAAAGGTAGTTTCTCTGTGTGTAGAATTCTAAGTTTTCTCATCACATTGAAGACATTATTCCAGTCCTTTGACTGCCAGTGTTGCTGTTGAGAAGTCTTAATTGCCCTTCCTTTTTAAGTAATGTCTCTTTTATTTGGCTGTTTTAAGCCTTCTTTTTTTTTTTTTCTTTTTTTTTCTTTTAGTGTTCTCTAGTTTTATGTAATGTATTGAAGTGTTCTTTATTCATTTCATTTTATTATTTTATTTTTCGTAATCCTTCTTGGGATTCTTTGGGCTTCCTGGATCTGAGGAAAATGATAATGTCTTTGAATAATTGTGGAAAATTCTTGACAATTATCTCTTTGAATAATGCCTCTTATTTTCTCCTTCTATAACTCTAATTAGACATATAATCTATTTTCCATGTCTCTTACCCCTTTTCATCTTTTTTCTTCTCCACAAACTCATTTGAGTTGGCTTATAGTTATAAATTCTCAAAGGAGATTTTTTTTTCTTCTTTCTGCCAGCACCAAAGTCAAGAAGGCAAGTTTACTTGCTGTCACCTTCTACATGGTAGGTTTACTGCTCATTTAGTTGTGCCTTGCAGATTTAGCCCTTTGGATTTTCAGCTGTATGTATGGGAGTTTTAGAATATAACTCTGTCTCCTGCAGTCTGCAGTTTTCAAAGCAGCATTGTGAGGTCACCTTAAAGTCAAGAGCCAACTCCCATAGCTTTTTACAGTTGTGCCAAATTAGGAAGAAGTTTAAAAAAATTAAAAAACAATTTTTTTATATAGTATTGTAGATTCAGGCAGTAGAACCCATCTGGGCATCCAACCTACCATGTTGCCAGAAATAGAATTCCTTGATCCATTTCAAGTAACATACATTTTAGGTAAGGTTTATGTAAGAAATACAGAACAAAATTCTAATTGGTGGGCCCCCATTTTTTTCCCAAAAAGGCCCTGACTATAAGTTCACTGAATTCATGCCTTTTTATATGTTGAGGCTAAAATAAAATGGTGAAAGGGTGTATATGTGTGTATGTGTGTGTGTTTTAATTTCCTGCTTTAACCAACTAACTTTAGGTTTATGTTGAATTGGATTAAGATGGGTTCTACTGAACTTTCTTAAAATTTGTGCCAATGGAAACAATCATGCTTTCTTCAGATAGGGAGCCCTTTCATGGGTAGCAACAAGGTAAGGGAAAAGGTATTATATCAAGGTATTCTGAATAAGAGTAACAGGAGAATTGTGCATTCATCTCCCCTTTAATGCAGATGATTAGTAGTAAGTCAAAGGCAACATTATAGACCATCTTTGTCTTACAAATGGATTGTTATAAGAGATTTGTTAGTAGACTGTCAGAGCAAATGTGTGAGGGCACACCAAGCATGACTGCATTTAATATGAAATATATAAGAAAAACTTGGTAAGGATTTTTGACACTAATTTTTTTCTTTTGAAAGCAAATGATACTGGTAGCATCTTTGTCATGTAGAGTGGCTTCCCCCTTCCTTGAGCACTGCAGCCTACTCTTTTCCTTGGAAACATGGAGGTGGGTCCCTTTAGGCTATTTGGTTCCAAAACAGCCTTATAGTTTTACCTTTTTTGTTGAGAGAAACCTGTGAAAAGATTTCTCTTCCCTGAATCTGTTAGTAGTTGTATGATTTTTCTCTTTATTAGTCTATTAGTGTGGAGAATTACTTTGGTTTTCTAATGTTAAACCTGCCCTTGATTGCTGGTATAACTCCAAAAAAGTCATGAGTCCTTACCCATTTTATTTGTTACTGTACTCAGTTTGCTAATATTTTTAAATTTTTGCACCAATGATTGTAAAGGAGATCAGCCTATGATTTTCTTTCATTGTGCTGTGCTATCCTTTTTGAGTTTTGTTTCAAGGTTATGCTGGTTTCTTCAGAACTAACCTAGTTCCTTCAGAAGAAACCTTTTAAAACTATTCTCCAGAATACTTTCTGTAAAATTATTTCTTCTTTGCATGTTTGACAAAATTCATCTCACAGGCATCAAATTACATTAAAAACTGAGCTTATATACTGCTCTAAACCTTCCTATGTTCCCTATCTTAATGAATGTACTGTCACCTATGGGTATCTTCCTTGATTTCAGCTTTCCTTCCCAAGCTAATCACCAGGTGTTACTGATGTTAGCTCCTAAGTATCACTTTAATCCATCCTCTTTTTTCCATCTTCATTGTTTAGTACTCTAATTCGACTTTCATGGTGGTTATTGCAACTGCCTCCAAACGTGTAACAACCATATGAGGAAAGAGAGTGGGAAGGTGGTGGGAAGTGTTTTTAACCACTTCGGTACCAGCGTTGACTATAGTCATCAGCCACAGTTCAACACACACAGCCCAGTGTCGACTGTGGTTGACAGCCACAGATGAACACAAGCGTCGACTTTAGCCGACAGCCGTGATATGAAGGCACACAAGCCGAGCGTTGACTTTAGTCGACAGCCAAAAGCTTTTGCTTTTGTCTCTGCAGTTGCAGTGTGTACGTTCAGCTAATAAGTTACTGCAAATCTGTGACCTTTTAACAAGTCCTTAGTAGGAGTTATTATAGTTATTTTCCTAAAGCTGCCTGTAAACTAAAACAAGCTTTCAGTGCTTTAAAGCTTTCCTCATCACACAAGAGCAAAACGGATTCATCGTCAATGCACAGCGTGGACTGAGTGCCAGCTGTGGGCAAGGTTTCGCGCCCGGTGAGCGCCATACCGAAGTGGTTAACTTACCTATGAGGAAATGTAGAGTTAGAGAGGTTAAATAAGAACTCAGATCTCTCTAACCTCATAGCTCATATTTTCACTGTATCATGCTGCCCTGCTGGCATTTTTGGAGATTGGTAATGCCTTCTATTGAAGAAATTTAGAATGCTAAAAACAAAGCCTTTTATTTTAGATTCTAATGTAATATTTAAAGTACATTTAGGTAGCAGAGATATATGCCATTTGTCAGTTACATGAAAATTAAAATCTTGCTTGAGCCATTTTGTACTTTTTGTTTAGAAGGTTAATAGTTTCAATTCAAAATTTGTAATTTGTATGGGGAAAATGTAAAATTTTTAGTCTTCGACATGAGTATTTTATATACATAAATATATGAAACTAATATTCTTTGTTAGCTAACTGTTGAATTAAGTTCAAAGACTTTTTTTAAAAGAGGATTTAAAGTAGACAGTTTTTCAGCCGGTACTGGTGAAGAAACATTTTGAAAGTAGGACAGAATAAAACATCTTAGAAATTCCAACTGTTTTTTGTCTTTAAAAAAAGAAGAAAAGAAATACTCTTACAGTTGCTTTCAAATTATATTTTATCATAAGTTGTGCTCAGAGGGAATAGCTCCTGTGACCTGAGCTATAATTGTGAATGTGGCTCTTCAGAACTACCTTCACCATGGATGATTGATATCCTGAGTTTAAGAGCAAGATAAATCTAAAGGAAAACAAACCATGAAACCTTGAGGGTAAAGGTGCATTAAAATGGTAGAGAGGAAAACTAAGCATTCTAAATTTAGCTTCCAGTAAAAATTTGATTGATTTCTTTACCTTCATTTCCCCATTTGAAAAATGGGGAAAATAGTTTCTGGAAGTCTACATTATGAGATTGTTCTTTTTTTTTTTTGAGATAGAGTCTCACTCTGTTGCCCTGAGTAGAGTGCCATGGTGTCAGCCTAGCTCACAGCAACCTCTAACTCCTGGGCTCAAGAGATCCTTTTGCCTCAGCCTCCTGAGTAGCTGGGACTACAGGCATGTGCCACCATGCCCGGCTAATTTTTCCATTTTTTAGTAGAGACAGGGTCTTGCTCAGGCTGGTCTCGAACTCCTGACCTCAAGCAATCCTTCCACCTCACCCTCCCAGAGTGGTAGGATAACAGGTGTGAGCCACCGCCGCTGGCCAAGATTGTTCTTAGATCAATATTTAACAAGGGCTCCAAAGAACATCAGTCTTGGATGGTCTGAAATCCTACCACCTGAGCGTAACTGTCTTCTAGTATCTGGGAAGGAGCATAGAAAATATAGTCCAAACAGCTTTTCATTAGTGTTATTTGTAATGCATCAGTAGTTCTTTTGTTGACCATATACCATGTTTCATGGATTCTAAAAGACATTTCCCAATTTTATTCACTAAAATTTGGGTGTATCTTACAGTTAGTGTCAGGTTATAGTTATTAATAAATTGACAACTTTTTTGTCTTTCTTAGTAGTATATGAAATGTTGGTCTTAAAATCAGTCATTTCTCAGCTTTGATGAAAAACTGCATGTTAGTATTCAAAATAATAACAAGAATAATAATGGTATATTAAATAGTTACTCCTGGGAATCACTTTTTTTTGGTAGCCTCTACTTTCTTAAACATGACCAAGAGCTAGAAAGTAAGCAGAAAAGGCTTCTGATGCTTAACATCACTGTTATAGAACTCATGAAGTAAAAGCCAGGCACTTTAACATGAAAATCACTTTGGCTATGAGTATAGGGCCTTACTTTTCATCTTATTAAGAATAATCTGGGCATCTTATTACAGAGTCTATGAGGATTAAAAAGAGTAAACTAAAAAAGAATGCATATAAATGTTTGTTAAGTGGCAGTTCTGAACCTACAGTATTCTCAGCTGAGAATGAGGGTGACCCATAACAAAACTAAGAATTAAAAACTTTAGAAACTGGCTAGACATAGTGGCTCACACCTGTAATCCTAGCACTTTGGGAGGCTGAGGCAGGAGGATCCCTTGAGGCCTGGAGTTCAAGACCAGCCTGTAGAGACCTCGTCTCTACAAAAACAAAACAAACAAACAAACAAACAAACCCAAAAAGCAAAAACAAAACAATACACTAAAAGTTAAAAACTATTTTTAAAAAGCAACACAAAACCCAGAACTGGCCTCTTAGAACTATTTTAAGAGGAGCAAACAGCCTAACACACTACAGCTTGGAAGAGATTCTTTATCAAAGCAGTGTGTCTGATTCCACTGGCACATTCTTTGAGGGACAAAATGTATTTTATTTTTTTAATTTTGATTGAAGAATACTTGTTGGTTAATTTCCTTCTCTTGTGGCTTAATGGAGTCACTAGAACATATTTTGCCCTGAAAATATCAAGGGAAAAAAAAAAACTTTTGTAGAGGCATCTCTCAGACATCTGAAATAGTATTTGATTCTGTAATCCAGTGCTCTCTAGACCCTAATAATTCTACACATTTTGCTAAATGGTACCAGGGTGCCAGTTTTTAGGTTTTAGGACTAAGGACTGGGCATGGTTGGTAAGAAGGTGTTAGGAAAGAAGTAAGGTAGAAAAACTCAGGGAACACACAGTGGTACTGAAGAGTTTCTCTAGAAATTCTCAGTGGGCGGTTGTGTACCAGGTGTCCAGCTGTATTATTATTGTTTGGAATAAACCTAGCCTTTGTATCTTTATAAATTCTTAGTATTGGGAGCTTTTCAGGACATTCCCCTAAGACGTGAATTCTGAGCATAGCTTTGCTGGCCTCAGGCACCTTTAGCCTGAGAGTGGATGTTAAGTTCTGCATATTGGCAGGTTTCCAGCATTTGCTAATTAGGTTTTGCCTACTTAAGTTCTCCTGGCACTTTCTCTTGGCCACTGTGTTCTTCACAGTCTGCCCTAACCTGTTTTGTATGTAGTCTGCCTTTGAGCTCTGCTTAGACATTTACAGTTTTTCTTTAAAGAAACCTTTAATAAGTATTGATTTGTGAATTCTTTAGTTAATTGTTGATTATAAAAATAATTTGCATGGTATAGGAAATATAAAGAGGAAAAAATTCTTCTCATTCTACCACCAAGTGAATCAATATTAATGTTTTAGTGTGTGTTAGTTTACTCTTTTTCCCCTGAATTTATATATTTTCTATGGGGGTAGGGGAGAGAAAAATAAGTGTAAAATGTTATTTTTTAAAATGCAAATCCTCTCAAATTTACTTCTGGGCATGAAGAGCAACTTTTAAAATAAACTTTTTTTTCAGAACAATTTTAGGATGACAAAAAAGTTGCAAAGGTAGTACGGAGATTCCCATATACTCTTCACCTAGCCTCCTCTAATGTTAACATCTTCCATAACCATGGTATGTTTGTCAGAACTAAGAAATAAACACTGCTACAATACTATTAACTAAACTACAGACTTTGATTTTATCAGTTTTTCCACGAATGTCCTTTTTCTGTTCCAGGATCTCACCTAGGATACCATATTACATTTAATGGAGTTTATTTTTTTAAATAACAGTTTTTGTCCTTTATTTTCTGCTTAACTTTGTATCATGTCATAAAATATTTTTTGAACAATGCTTATTAATGACACCATAAAAGTTAATCACATAGATAGATGTACTCTGATGCAAAATTTTCTGGTTAACTTTTTTTGGTCAGCGTTTTGTGAAAGTGGGACATGTTAGCAAATTATATATATACAATTGACCCTTGAACAACATGGGCTTTGAACTGCGTAGGTCCAGTGTTTTCCCAACCAAACAGTACTGGGGGGTGGTGAAATCCCTGTATACAGAGGGCTGACATTTCATATACGTGGCTTCTGTAGGGCCAACTGTAGGACTTGAGTATGGGTGGATTTTAGTAGATGCAGGGGTTCCTGGAACCAATACCCCACGTATATCAAGGGGTGACTATATAGAGCACTCTCATTAGTGGGTCAGGTGAGTTGTTTTGTGCTAGATTATAACCATAATTTTGAATGCTTTGCTCTAAAAGTAGAAAATAAAGAAGCAAATTTAGTTTCCTTTGAGAGTATGTTTAAGAGCATTTTAGATTGATTTAAATGCAGAAACTGATGAACTTTTCATGAAACAATTTGGGGGTTATTTAGGGTTGCTTGGCATTTGGCTTAGTTTATTTTGAGCAGCAGATTGTGTTTGTATATACGTGTTTGTATATTTTATATACACATAGTCAATATTTAGGCCTTTAATACTAGTTTAGTAACTAACATGATATCCACCTGAGTGTGGAAATACACATTTACAGCAGATTCTGTTTATATACCTCTGTATTCAGTTTTGATAAATACCTTTTATATTTACTTCTCTGTTATCCATTGTTAGTGTTTATTTCGTTCTACTTAAAGATACTATATAAAAAGTGAAGATAACCAGGCACAATGACTCATGCCCGTAATCCCAGCACTTTTGGAGGCTAAGGTTCCAGGATCACTTGAGGCCAGGAGTTGAGACAAGCCTGGGCAACATAGCAAGACCCATGTCTTTACAAAAAATTTAAAAAATTAGCCAGGTGTAGTGGTGCATGCCTATAGTCCCAGCTACTTGGGAGGCTGAGGCAGAAGGATTGCTTGCGTCCAGGCTTTCAAGGTTGCGGTGAGCTGTGATCACGCCACTGTACTCCAGCCTGGGTGACAATGAGACTGTGTCTCTTTAAAAAAAAAAAAAAGTGGGGGGTGGGGGGCAGATAAAGCCATAAAGTCAAATGCTTTTTAAGAATTCTTAGGTATACGATATTGAGGAAAATATTATAAAATTCATACTTGAGGTTTTACCTCCTCCTGTTGCTCAGTTTAGTAAAATCTCATTAACTAAAAGCACAGGTGTAGTATTACAAAAACTGAATTGATTTTAAGTTACTCAGTGATTATAGAAAGAAGAATATGGCATTTATTTGGGAAATAGCAGTTCCTTTGAATTTCACAGTATTTTTTAGTAAATAGATATTAGGTTAAAGGTTTTGTATGATATGTGATTTTTCATAAGTAAGTATTATGCTAGAGTTCAGTCCCTGATAGGGGATTAGTGTCTATTAGTAAATTTATAAACTAGAGGTTTATTATGAGGGTTAAGTGATCACTTATTAATTTGACACAGTTGTAAGAATTAGTATATAGAAATCATAATTGAGTTGAAGAATACAAACAGGGAATTCTGATATGCAGTGTTTATAGACAACTTATTTCTATAAGATCTAATATATTCATTAAATATATTTGAGTTAATGACAGATGCTTTCTAGAGAATGCCTATACTTTCTTAGTATTACCTTAGAATCACACCTCTGCTTTCTGTGGTACAATCTGTCAATTTTTAATGGAAAGAGTTGCACGATCACTCATATAGAATGTTCATCCTTTTATGTTGCTGGAGGACAGTATTTGATTTCCCTGTATATATTTTTATATTGTAATATAAAGCACTAAACTAAGAGTTTTTTTGAGAGTTCAGAAGGCTGAAGATATTTTTTTCCTGTGATTGAAGGTGCTGGGATTGGTGCCCTTGGTGCTGATTACATTATTGACTTAGCTAAGGCAGAGTGACTCATCTGTTGTGTTTGCACATATCTTAGGACAGAGGTTGTGGGCATTCTGATTTGTGTAAATTTTCAACATCAATGTCTCTGGGTATAGGTATATTCCAAGGTTAAGGATGACTCCAGAATTGAGTTATGAACCAGCACTATTACAGGTAGAGGTTGGCCAGGCGTGGTGGCTCATTCCTGTAATCCCAGCACTTTGGGAGGCCAAGGTGACAGGATTGCTGGAGGCCAGGAAATCGAGGCTGCAGTGAGCTATGAACACGAAACTGTACTCCAGCCAGGGTGACAGAGTGAGACCCTGCCTCTTTAAAAAAAAAAAATTGTAGAGGTTGTATTTTATATTGTCTTTCATTTTAGCTTTTTTTGTTCTATTTTTAGCAAACCATTTTAGTAACATGTTCTCAGTATTTGCCAAATACACATAAAATTGTTATAATACACACACAAGAATCCATATATGTATTTATACACATATATTCTTGTATTTCTGTTCCTAAAACCCAAAATGCATGATTAAAGTGACTCTCAGATTCAATGTGAAATTTAGGGCTAAGGTGGATGAGTTTTCTAGGTCTGAAAGGGAAGGGGAGATTCCGAAGTTCAAGTCATTCTGCAGTGACATTCACAGCAAGTCCAGTTGCTATGGAAGAATGTTTATGTTTATAGGTGGATGCTGTGACTTGAAGGTTACTATTTTGGGCATCACAGACAGTAAAACACTATTAATTTTATTCTTACCAATCTTACCAATTTATTTTAAGATAAATTTTCCTTGTATGTAATCCAGATTTTCTGCCTCTATAGGGAAGTATTTTGATAGGATGTTAGCGATTTCTTTAAGATTGTAAAGGAGAACGTGAACTGCCCTCAGTAGTGCAAACTGACCCTTCGTGAAGTGGCCGTGTGCCTACCTTCCCACCTGTCTTCTCATGCACACTCTATACTCTTTAACTCTTAGGATCTACTTGCTGCTCCTGAAGGCGGCTGTGTTCTTTTAGGCCCGTGGGCTTTTGCATGCATTCTTCTTGATCTGGATTGTTCCTGTCCCAGGTAACTCCCACCCATCTTTCAGGACTCAGTTTAGGGACCAGCTTTCCCAGGAAGTCTTCTTTGTTCTTACTTCTGCCCTTTCTTCTGCTCTAGTTGAATGTTCAGTGGCACATGGGTCTGCAACTCTGCCATGTATTCATTTTCTTGTCTGTCCCCCTCCTTAGACAGTAAGCTCCCTGGAATCAGGGAATGTGTCTTTTATCATTATTTCTAGCATTTAACTCAGTGCCTGGTAGAGAGTAGGTGCTCAGAAAATAACTTTGTTGGATGCTTCAGAGAGTGGATGAAGAAATGAATGAATTTATTTTTTAATGCTCTCTTTAATATTGATAATTGTTTACAAATCATTTTAATCTACTAAATAACCTTGTGTTAGCTTAATTCAAGCAACTATGTCTGAAATAAAGAATGTCACTTTATTAATATTTTAGATTTATCCACAGAAAAATGAATTGATGGCAGTTTAAATATACATAAGCATGTGTGTAATCTTTCTTGATTATCCTGGTTTTACTTATCTCTTACAGAGAAAACAGAAATGAGAGGAATCTGGTTTAAATTGCAGTACAAGGAATTTAGATTAGACATAAAGAGTTTCCAGAAAATAAAGTACCAGATATCGAAGTGATTTGTAAGTAATGTAAAATATTTTTTCAAGAGTTAAAAAAAGGGGGGTGGGTGTGGGTAGAGAGTTATAAATTGTGAAGCAGTTCATCAACATTGCTCTTACAATAAAAAAACTAAAGGAAGAAAAATCTATTTAGAAATATGAAGATACAGCCATATTCACGCATAGATGCTTAAAAATACTCATACCTTTCTAGTTTTCAGCTAACAAAGAAACTATGCAGGTGTCCTTGCTTTTCACATAGTGACTCTGGTCTAGGTAACTAGCAGAATGTACTGAGACTCTCCCCTCCTTAGCTTTTTTTTTTTTTTTTTAAACTCTTATCCCTCAGGAAAATGTAAAAATTCTTGTCAATGTTAAGAATAAACAGAAAAGGAATGTGTATAAATAATAAAAGGCCTACCCAATGATTTAAAAGAAAAAAAAAAGCACAAACAGCCAAACCACAGACTCAAAGAGCATGGTTTTTGAATGCCATTCTCTTGATTGTTTTAATATAATTAAAAATGGCAGTTAGCTGTGCCCAGAATTTAGAGTTATGTTGTTATGCTTCTAACTATAGATATTCTGTCCTGGCTGTATTTGAACAGAGCTACTGTAGTATAAGCTAAATTCACCCTCAGTGCTGGGGAACTGAAAGAGCAAATATACCTTCCTAAGCACCAAATTTATAATCACACTTGTGAATAATGTTCAGTGTTCTCTTTACATGTCATTCCACAAGAATCATATTGGAATAATTTAGGACAGCTTTACTAAATTTATTAATGTAACACTTATTATAAGGATGGTGCTTAAGTTCTAGGCTTTCTGTGCTTATAAGTGCAAAAGGCTCCTTTGTGATAACAGAGATGGGATTTTACCTATAGTAGTGATATAATAATGCCTTGTCTTTTAAAACACTATATACTTTTCTAAATGTCTTTATATCCAGAATTTATTTGGTTTTCACAGTAATTCTGTGAAATTCTGTCTTATAAATGAGGCAGTTTAGGCACAGAAAGGTTGACTGACAAAGGCATACAGCATTGTTTTATTATTATTTTCATAGCTAATATTTAGTGAGTGCTTACTGTATGCTAAACACAGTTTTAAGCTTTTTACATGTATTAATTAATAAGAGCTTGGGCTTTGGAGTCAGATTAGGATTTAAGTATGGCTCTTCCTCTGATCAGCTATTGGTCTTGGGAAAACTACCTGTTGTAATAAGCCTTGGTTTCCTCATTTGGAACACAGAAATAATGGTAGTGTATCTACCTCATAGGTCAAACTAGCTGTTTGGACTAAATGACTCTTATGTCTGGCATATAGTAAGGGCTGTAAAATTAGTTTGCTGTACAAAAATAAGGTGGTAGTAGACAGGATTTTGTGTAATTTTTAGCCTCTTAATTATTTTCTTTGTAAAATCGTTTTCTTTTTGAGTAAACATTATAGTTCATACTGTTATACCTATTTTATAGAAAAACATCAATATTACAGCAGTAAGATAGATTATAGCTCCACATAGTGGCTATAACCACTTCTTCCCTCTCACTACCTCCCAATTACCTTTTAGTTCGTAGTCTTCCAACAGTGGGGAGAAACCAAAGGGGGTTAAGAAGTCATAAGAGTATCTGAGGCATCCATATGCAAAAGTCAAAGGCAAAACATCTGTAGTCCATTGGGTTATGTTCATTCCAGGAGTGCTTTGGTATATTAGTTGTTTGGAACTCAGAATGTGTTTTCTTCTAGAAAGTATCCTTTTAAAAGAGGCACAAAATGTCTTTTTATCCCTGATACAACTGAGATGCTGGATATTTGTACTGAAAAACAGTAGAAGCAAGCAAAAACCCCACATACTTGGGCAATGTTGATAATCAGAATAATTAAACAATAAAACTGAATAAATATTGATCCTCAAAAAGACGTCAGAATAATACATTTCTAGAGATTCATGTGAGCGCTTTTTAGTATTTTCAAGTACTTTATAGGTTGATATACTGATTCTTTAATATAATTAGCTTCATTTTAAAGCTGTGACTTTTCATTAATATAGAGATATAGATCACTCTTATTTCTCTTTCTCTTATTTACTTTCATAAAACTCATTTCAGGAAGGGGATTGAAGAATGCTTGTAAGTGGAATGAAGAAAGAGAGGAAGAGAGATTTTCCTGAGTTAATTGACTGAAATCTTTTAGAAGAGAGGGATGGACAAAGAGAATATACATTCACATAAGAGAAGCGGTTTTATGACAGAATTAGCTCAGACTTGGACAGTTTTCCAAGTCAGAGACAAAGCATGATATATGTTTGAGCTTCTACAGAAAAGAAGGAGGATAGTAGAGAGGAAGGACTAGATTGCTACTCATCTTAAAATGAGGTGTAGCAGCAGCAGCTTGCAAGGAGTGTAAGCAAACACCTGGCACGCCGATTTATATGTAGGACATTTGGGTATCAATCATATTTGTTAACTCTGGTTAATATGTAGATTAAACTGAGACTATTCCCATAACCCCTAACACAATGCCTGATGCAGGATAGGTAGTTCCTGTTTGAATAAGTTTGATTTTTTTCTGTGTAAAGAGTGAATAAATTGACCAGAAAATTTTCAAGAATATATTAAGATTTCTTGTAACTCTAGGCTGTAATTTATCACTGTAATTTTACTGTCCTCTGACTATGGCATGCTTGTTCATACAGTCTATTTTCTGATTTAACTGACTTCTCTGAATTGGTTCTGGGGTGGTCTTGTGGAATAGGAGGATACAGAGGGTGGATTTTAAAGAGTCAGCTCTTTAAGAAGAATGACTATGAGTGAGGTTTAGGAAAAGTCAGCAGGGACAGAGAATTAGTCTGCTACTAGATTTTAGAGCTGGAAAGGAACCTTGGAGGTGTTTTACTCTAACCCCTCATTTTATGGCTGAGGAGATGAGTATAGAGAAATGAGTTGTCCAGTGTCATAGCTATAGTGGAGAAGCCAGAAACATCACAAAATTTAAACTATTGCATTCTTGCTTTTTCTTTTGAAAAGGAATGGTAACATGTACATATTATATTAATCTGAAAAATTGATCTTATATATTAAATAATTTTTATCAATTTTTAATACTTTTGAGTTTGTTTAAATAGATTAATTGAACTAACAGTGCTGACAGAAATCTCATAAGGAAAATTATTATTTTAAAAGAAATAAGAAACTCTCAACTTTTTCCTACTATTTCTAGGTTAAGTCAGCAAACAAAGAAAACATGGTATTTTAAAGTATGATTAAACTGATGCTGCAGCAGAGGCTAAGACTATTAATGGCCAGATCTAGGTAAGTTGAAGTTTATTCTTAAAAATATCACTAAGTTTACAATTATTTTTTAAACTAGAAAATTTAATATGTTTAATATGTTTTCTTGAATGTAACCAGTTTGCCTCCTGATTTTCTGACACCTCCACCCCGAAATAATAAGGAAAAATGGCTTTAAACTAAGACATGTTTACTAATTTAAAATATTCAGCAAATTTGTTGCAGATTGATCTTCCCAAACAGAAGCTACCTTTTGTTCTTTTCTTTTTTTGAGACAGAGTCTCACTCTGTTACCTGGTTTAGAGTGTCATGGCATCAGCCTAGCTCACAGCAACCTCAAACTCCTGGGTTCAAGTGATCCTCCTGCCTCAGCCTCCCCAGTAGCTGGGACTATAGGCATGCGCCACCATGCCTGGCTACCTTTTGTTCTTGAATGTACCCTAGTTACTTTTGTATGTTGCTCTCTTGAGGGAACATAATAAAACAATTTGCTGAATTATGAACTTGGAGGAGTGTATGCTGATGAGATCACATGGTTGTTCATCAAGGTGTTTACAATATTAGTGTATATTTTTGGGTTTCACATAACTCAAATGTGGTCTCCAGATATTAATCTGGTGGTCATAAATGCCAAATGTCTAGTACCTAGCTTTCCCCCTTGCCTAGGAGTTTGTAGTTCAGAAGGAAGAATCAGAGATTTGGGTGAAAGTGTCACATTAAAAAAAAGTCTCCTTCCAGGAGTTGGAAGATTGACCGTGACTGCCTGTGCCCCAGCTGTTTCAGTCCCTTACTCATATTAAACCTATTCTTTAGCCTTATTGAGGCTACCTGTTCCTTTTTGCCTCCATTTTCTCTTATTTGTTAGCCCTTTTATTTCTTTACTTCTTTCCTAACTGGACCTAATGATCTATCATTTCAAGCCCTTGTATTGCCAACATCCTTTAATATCTTTGCCCTCCTACTCTCTGACCCTGTGTCAGCTGAACTGTCTCCCCTTTGGACTACGAGCACAGCTAGCAAAACAGCATGATCTTGCTCTGCATCCTCCACTGAGCTCTCATCACAGCCTATTTAATAATCCTGCTGCCTTTTCTTGGGTAGCTCCTTGGTGACTAATCTTGCCATTCTCTTCAAGTCCCTCATTCTGCAAGCCTTCCCTTCTGTTTTACAAAGGAAATTCAGGATGGTAGATGTTTTCTACTTCAGTATCTCTATTATGTTCCACCAATCCTTATTTCTTCCCTCTCCTTAGAGGATGAAGCATTTCTCCTCCTGTGGGTAAACCTCTTAACCTGGACCCTGAAACTCACCTTCTCTAGTCTTCTCATCTGTCTTGACCTATCAATTAATCCTTCTCTTTCCTTTGTTTTTTTCCTATACTCGTAACCTTTTCTGACCTACTAATTACAAGCCTACATAAATCTTTTTCATCTAAAATAAGTAACTCAAGCCACATATTCTTTTGAACCCGTGTCTGTCCACACCCTAAAATGCTCTACCCTTTCTTTCTTTTCTCAGCCAGTTCTTGAAAGACTAGTTTCTGTCCTCTGAGGGCTACCTCCTTATTTTCCTTGTGCTCACTTGGTTTGGCAACCCTCTCTACCATGCCACCAGGGATGGTGCCCTCCTTCTTGATACTTTGTTTTCTTAGTTTGTACTGTTCTGTCTAGTCTTGTTTTTCTCTTTCATTGGCTTCTCTCTGCTTCTATACTTAAACACATTTGTATCCTCCCAGAATTTCTTTCTTTTTTGGTGAGACAAGGTCTCATTCTATTGCCTGGGCTGGCCTCATCATAGTTCACTGCAGCCTCAAATTCCTGGGCTCAAGCGATCCCCCTGCCTAGCCTGTAGCTAGGACTATAGGCACAGACTACCACGCCTGGCTATTTTGTAGAGGCGGGATCTCACTATGTTGCCCAGGCTGTTCTTGAACTCCTGACCTCAAGCTATTCTCCCACCTCAGCCTCCCAACTGTTGGGATTTCAGGCGTGAGCCACTACACCTGGCTCATCCTTTCAGAATTTCAACCGTAGACCACTCTTCATACTATCCTTGCGCAGTGTCTTCTATTTTATAGCTTTAAATGCTACATGTGTTCTAATAGTTTACCTCCTCCCTCAAACCCATACTTGTGTACTTAACTCTCTATTGCATATCTCCACATGGTCATTCTCTGGAATCTCAATTTAACGTATCTAAAACTGAACAAATCATCATCACTTCCACTTGATGACTACCGGTTTTTTCTATCTCAGGTAATGGAACCAGCACCTTTTATCTGCCATGCTGGAAACTGCCTCTTCCTTCCATTATACCAAGCCAGCTACTTGGTACCACTGTCTTTTCCTCCTAAATATTCCTTAAATTCATCCTTTTCTTCTTTATTCCTGCTGCTGCTGCTCTGGTTTTAGGTCTCTATCATACTTCATTTAATAGTCCCAAACTGATTTCCTTTCCTTTGCGCTAAACTCCTACTTACATTTATCCTACAGATGGATGCATTTAAAATGCACATCTCACCATCTCACTTTCCTACTTAAAATACATCAGTGGCTTTCCATCATGTGTAAGATAAAATCCTTTCTCTTTGGCACAGCATACAAGGCCTTTGTGTCACATATTAGGCGTTTCATTAATTGTTGTACTGAACTGAAACATTCAGTGTGGATGGACTCCCCAGGTAGGTTGTTCAGCCCCTTGTATAGGTCACACATTGCTTAACGAACAGGAATATGTATCTAGAAGATTTTGTCACTGTGAGAACATCATGGAGTGTACTTACACAAACCTATATGGTATAGCGTACTACACACTTAGACTGTATGGTATAGCCTTTTGTTCCTAGGCTACAAACCTGTACAGCATGTTACTGTACTGAGTACTGTAGGCAGTTGTAAGACAATAGTAAGTATTTGTGTATCTAAACATAGAAAAAATACAGTAAAACTACAGTATAAAAGATAAAACCAGGCCCTGCGTAGCATGCTTATAGTCTCAGCTACTCAGGAGGACCAGGTGGGAGGATCGCTTTAGCCCAGGAATTTGAGACCAGCCTGGGCAACATAGCGAGACCCTGTATCAAAAAAAAAAAAGATAAAAAATGGTACACCTGTATAGGACACTTAACAATGAAAGGAGCTTGCAGGGCTGGAAGTTGGCCCTGGGTGAGTGAGTGGTGAGTGAACACCTAGGACGTTACTGTACACTTCTGTAAGACTTATAAACACTGTACACTTAAGCTACACCATTTAAAAATATTTTTCTTCAGTGGTAAATTAACCTTAGTTTACTGTAACTTTTTTACTTTATGAACTTTTAAATTTTTTAAAAACTTTTTGATTCTTTTGTAATAATACTTTGCCAAATCACAAACACATTGTACAGCTATCTGAAAATATTTTTTCTTTATATCTTTATAAGCTTTTATTTATTTTTATTTTTGTCTTTTTTGAGACAGAGTCTTACTCTGTCACCCCGGATAGAGTGCAGTGGCGTCATCATAGCTCACTGTAATCTCAAACTCCTGGACTCAGCTCCCAAGTAGCTGGGACTACAGGCACGTGCCACCATGCCCAGCTAATTTTTTCTATTTTTGGTAGAGACGGGGTCTCTCTTTTGCTCAAGCTGGTCTCAACCTCTTGAGCTCAAGCGGTCTTCCTTCCTCGGCCTCCCAGAGTGCTAAGATTATTGGCATGAGCCACTGCGCCCAGTTTCTTTATAAGTTTTTTTCTATTTTTAAAATTTTTTATTTTTATTTTTGACTTTTTAAACTTTTTTGTTAAAAACGACATACACACACATTAGCCTAGGCCTGCACAGGGTCTGGATCATTAATATCATCGTCTTCCACCTCCACATTTTGTCCACTGTTAAGTTTTCAGGGACAGTAACACACATGGAGTTGTCATCTCCTATGATAGTAATGCCTTCTTCTGGAATACCTCCTGAAGGACCTGCCTGAAGCTGTTTTATAGTCAACTTTTTTTAATATATAGATAGGAGTGCACTCTAAAATAATGGTAAAAAGTATAGTATAGTAAATACATAAACCAGTAACATAATCATTTGTTATTGTTAATTTTTATGTACTATACCTAATTTTACACGCTATACTTTTATACAACTGGCAGCACAGTAGGTTTGCTTACACCAGCATCATCTCAAATATGCGAGTAACGCATTGCGTACCAACGTTATGACTGCACCAACATCGCTAAGCGATAGGAATTTTTCAGCTTCATTATGATCTTATGGGACTGCAGTGGTATATGTAGTCTGTCGCTGACCAAAACATTGTTATGCAGCATATGACTATATCCCTACCAACACAAGAAGTTCTGCCTCAACAGCAAGCTCGTGAAGATTAACAAGTAGCAAGTGGAAGGATTATTTTACTGCAACTTTCGAGAAACAGTTTAAAAACATTCCTTCGAATCACCATATTTGAGGCAGAAGCCAATGCTTTAGTAACCTTTTAGCTTTTTAGATTTACAAAAAGTTGGGCAGAGAATGAATACGTAATTTCAAGGCAAATTTTTAAATGTTTCTATCGATTATCTCTTTATTTAAAATTTTTTATAGTCTTTTTCTTCCTCCTATAATCAAACATTTATTACTATTTTAAAAAGTAAACATTTATAAAACCATGTGCTATGTCAAGCAATATCTTTAGTGCCATAGAAAATGAAGAAGACAAGATTCCTGTTTTCAGAGAGATCACAGTGAAGTGGGTGGTGCAGACAGATAAACATTACAATAGAGTGTGATAAAGGCCATGATAGAGTTATGCCTGTTCTGCTGTGGGAACATGGGAGGCACACTAGCCTCAGGT
Source organism: Cheirogaleus medius (assembly GCA_008086735.1). Lineage (NCBI taxonomy): Eukaryota > Metazoa > Chordata > Mammalia > Primates > Cheirogaleidae > Cheirogaleus > Cheirogaleus medius. Next base: position 5,083,592 of record VBSM01002616.1, on the reverse strand, counting down.
TGGTTGGACGATAAAGTCCCAGATCCCTAGCTTGTTCAGGATGCTTTATAGTTGGGCCACTACTTGTGTTCCAGCCTGCTCAGTAGTCGAGTCATACTGAACTCCTCACTTTCTCCTGAATGCAGTATGACCTTTGTGTTTGTATGTACTCTTTTATCTGTCTCGAGTGCCTGTTTATCTTTTGTTTTTGTTTTTGAGCATACTGTTTCTGGTCTCCTTTTAATTCCCAGCTCAAATAGTGCTTCCTGCCCTGCCTAACCCAGAAAGCTAGTTGCTCCCTTCTCTGTGCCCACAGTAATCTGCTCATTTTCTAATACAATGTTTATTGTAGCGCATTTTCTGTTTGCGTCTCTCTCTCTCTCCATTTAGAATCATAGCTCTTTGGAGGTATAGACAGTGACTTATCTTTGCACCATGATACTTAGCTAGCATATTAGATAGAGCAAAATATTATGTGTCCTTTTTTTTTTTTTTTTTGGTAGAGATGGGGTCTCACTGTTGCTCAGGCCAGTGTCGAACTCCTGAGCTCAAGCTATCCTCTTGCTTTGGCCTCCCAGAGAGCTAGGATCCTGAGTCTTAATTAACTTTACCATTATATTTATTATTTCTTTTGGTTTATATGCTAATATACAAGTACTTTTTCATCTTTTTAATATTTATAGTTGCCAGGCATTCTTCACATTTGTGTAGTACAGTCCATTTAGCTCACAAAAGGGCCTGAAGCACCTACTGTGTGCTATTGTATTATATGAATGTGGAATTGAGTAAGGTTTGTCACTGCTGGAAAGGAGCTCATAGTGGAGGGAAGAAGATAGATAAACAGACAACCTTATGACAATTTCTATTAACACTTTTCATACCGCATAGAAACCTCTAAGACATATGCCAGGGACCGCACGTTTTTGGGCAAACTGCACGTTATTTAAATCATCTTAACTACAGTGAAAAACAAGAAAACTAGTGAGCGGTCCTTAACAGATGACATGCGAAACAAGAGAAAACTCATGAGCGGTCCTTAAGGTGTTAAGTACAAAGTGTGGGAGATGCTATGGTACTGGGAAGCCCGGGGTGCTTTGGGGCAGGGGTAGGGGGATGATACATGAGAAGTATAACTCACCAGTTGGTTTGAGTCAGGAAAGGCTTCCTAGAGGCATGGTATTCTGAGTTGAATCTTGAGAAAGGAGAGAAATAGAAGGGGAGCAATGTGGAAGAATGTGAGAAAACAAGGTGCTTTGGGAAAACTACAGTTCTAGTCTGGATGGAGTAAGGGTAGGGCTTGAGGCAGAGAGAAGGGAGAGTTTAGAGTCAACGTGTAGACAGGGATCAGATTGTGAAGGACCTTAGGTAATACTGAGTTTTAAATTTTATCCTGAAGGTGGTGGAGATCCATTGAACAATTTTAAGCAAGTTTCAACCAGATTTATGTTTGTAATGTTTTGTAGCTTCCGTGCTTCCTTCTTTCCCTCTTTTTCAAATGTTGTCGCATTCATTCTGATTATTTCCCTTATTTGTAAGTGATGCTTTGAATTTTTCCCTTGTTCATTCAGAATGTTCTTGAACAGTTAATGTCACCTATATAACATCTTATCTATAGCCTTCTATGGGAAAGGAATATTAAATAGACTTACTATATCAATTTGTCATTATTCTGTGTGTTACACTACTGCTTGGATTTTGAGTTGTCTTTCTCTCTTATTAAGGTACTGTTTGAAATTTGATTTTATGTCTTATTTATCAATGAACTCTTATTTTGTGGAGTACATAAGAGATACTACAGTGTAATAAGAATCAAAATACCTGCCAAGCCAGAAGTCTAGCATCCCTTTGGTAATTTTTAAAGAAAAGAACATGAAATTCCTGATAAGTCACAAAGGATTAATTCTGTGATTAACTCTTAATTATTAATTAATTCCATGATTAACTCTTAATTAAGTAACCATAAATATTTTGATAGTATTATATGAGAGTCCTTAAATTGGTTTGTTTTTAGATAATTTTAGAATAGGCAGACCTTTGCAAATTAAACTAGAAATTTGAGATCTCTATCACATCCACCTCACAAAATTTATTCTTGTTATTGAGCAAGATTGACTAGTTGTGTGAAATCTGGCTTTAGCCATGTGCCTTGTTGGGCTTAATTTTTTTGCATCAAAATAATGTGTGTTAGATGATTTCTAAAGTATTTTTCTGTTAGAATTTTTATATCCTACATCTAATAATTTTTTCCAAATTATTTCTCATGTAGTGCTCACATGGTCTTCTGAAGAAGCCATGGGTAGCTGTTGTAGCTGTCCAGATAAAGACACTGTCCCAGATAACCATCGGAACAAGTTTAAGGTCAGTAAAACTGGTTGAGTTATATATCTTACTCCCTAGTTGGATGCTCCTCTTTTACTACATTTAATATATCTTACCTTTTGACATTTATCACTAGACTTTTATATTTCCCTTTTTTTCCACTCTGCCTTTTTTGGGTTTAATAAATAAGGACAACTTTTTCTTACTGACAGTATGGAATTCTCTTTTTACTATTCCATTGGTCTTCTGTATCTAATAGCCACACAGTTCTGGTAATACTGTCTTTAAAATGCCATTTTTCAGGGGCCTTTTCATGTGTGCCTGAACGATTTCTTAAATGGAGTCTACCTCTAGTCACCCCGTGATTCATCCTGTAGTCACCATCAAGTTAATCTTCCTCTTTCATCATTCTCTAACTTATTTGCTAAAACTTCTGTGGTTGGTGTTCTGTTACCTTTAGGCTAAATGCTCCCATGGCCATTTAGTGTCTCTGTTGTAATCTGACCTCAGTCTGCTATAAATCATAGCCTCTGGATCACACATACTTGGGTGTAAGTCACACTTCTGTTACTTCATGGCTTTGTGTCCTTGGGCAAGTTACGTTATCACTAAGTTTTAATTCCATATTTGTACAATGCAGTCTAGGATCGTTATGAGGGTTAAATAAGAAAAATAAATGTATAGCACTTTGCTCAGTCCCAGGGGAATAGTAACTTATCCATAAATGTTACCTGTTATTAGTCTTTGGATGTTTTCTGAAGCTCAGCAGTGTAAGACCTTTCCTTATATGAACTCTGTGCCAATCTTATTTTGGTCTCTTTGAAAGGTACCTTCTTTGTTCTGATTTAGCATTGCATCTTTATAATGTGTCCTATATCCCCTGACACACTAGGTTTTCCCTCTTATTTTATTTCCTGTATAAATTTAATTGTACTGAAGGTCCAGCTAAAGTCCCTCCTCCTCTTAAATGAAAGTTTCTCAAGAGCCTTAGGCCACAATTCCTGCCTTCTGCAGCCTCTTTTGCATTTATTTGACAATTAATCATACACAGTTTTGTGGTGTTGACTTTGTGTTTGTGTATCTTGTCTCCCTAGTGGGAATGTAAATTTATTACAGATATGAACTGGTTATTACACTGTTTTATAGTTTATGCCCTACACATACATTGGTTGATGAATGAACTAACAAATGAGCAAATAACTTAACCAATCAGCAACAAGGCATTTTTCTGAGGAATTGGTGAAATATTTGTATGGCTGTCACCTTTTGTTTTTAGGTCATTAATGTGGATGATGATGGGAATGAGTTAGGTTCTGGCATAATGGAACTTACAGACACAGAGCTGATTTTATACACCCGCAAACGTGACTCGGTAAAATGGCACTACCTCTGCTTGCGGCGCTATGGCTATGACTCGAATCTCTTTTCTTTTGAAAGTGGTCGAAGGTGTCAAACTGGACAAGGTAGATAGAGCCTTTGTTTTTTTCCAAATATTATCCTATTTTAAATTTTGTTCTTTTAGTTAATCTATATATAGTATTTAAATTAGTGTTTTGTTTTCCTTTTGAAAGAAAAAATTCCCCAAATAAGTGGATTGTTAAGAAAAGATAATAAATTATATTCATTTATTAAGTGTTTGTTAAGCACATTTTCTATGTCAGAAATTTTGGCTTGTGTTAACTTTAAGATTTTTAGTAAACGATTAGTCCTGCTAAGTTGGCCAAGTGTCTTTATTGTTACAACTTTTTGGGGAAAGAACCTAAACTTTGCCGTCAAACAGAACATGGTTTGATTTTTTTGCTACCTGCTACTTGAATGGCCTTTGCGAGTTACATGACCTCTGTTGTATCTTCTCTATAAAAGGAGAGTGATAATACCTATCTTACAGAATTATTGTAATAAGCAAGATAATGATTGAAAAACCTAGCAAAGAGCCTATTAAATGGTAAATGATCACCTTGGTAGTGATGAGTTGGGCTCCCTCTGCTGTTAAAAAGCAGACTAGTATTAAGTGTGCAAATCTTGGTTTTTGTCTGCTTTGTTTTGGGCCATTTCCCTTAGACAAATGAAAATTATTCTGTGAACTTTTCTTTTGTGTTTGTTTTCAAACAGGGAAAATCGTTAGTTTATCAGACATTTATGTAACAGGCTTTTTTTGCTACTGATATAAAGAATGCATACATTATAGTTCTATTCTTTGATAGGTGTTCCTGTAGCTTTTTTAAAGACATGATAGCCATTTTTCCTTTTTGGTATGTATTTGTAGGAATATTTGCCTTTAAGTGTGCCCGTGCAGAAGAATTATTTAACATGTTGCAAGAGATTATGCAAAATAATAGTATAAATGTGGTAGAAGAGCCAGTTGTAGAAAGAAATAATCATCAGACAGAATTGGAAGTCCCTAGAACACCTCGAACACCTACAAGTAAGTACCCATTTTCCCTCTCACATTTTGAATTATAGACATTTATAAGCTATAGCTTGTGGATATTTGATTTATAATATACTAGAAGTCACCATTGGTTAACAGAAGTATAATAATTGTCAATTTTAAAAAGCTATTAGCTATAGTTATAAACATTTCAAATATTTTAAAAATGAAAACATTAAATATTTTGTATTATCTAAAATGCGTGGGGAGTGCTGTTTGTGTTCTGATTTCTCCTGTCTTGCCAGAAACACCTTTTTTAATCTTCTGGGTGCAGATTAGATTCTTATTCATTTTTATTCTCTCTGCCCTGCCCCATATCCTGCTGTCTCCTTACACAAATAAACAAAAATTCAGCTCCAGGGTTTGCTGCTCAGAACTTACCTAATGGATATCCACGCTATCCCTCATTTGGAGATGCTTCATCCCATCCTTCAAGCAGACATCCTTCCGTGGGAAGTGCTCGCCTGCCTTCAGTAGGTGAAGAATCTACACATCCTTTGCTTGTGGCTGAGGAACAAGTAAGCATGTGCTACTGTATTAACAGCAATAATGATTGTGTGGAGTTAAAATATTACTGTGCTAATACTTTTAATTTTCACTGTTTGTAAATTACTTTTATAGTGAACAATCAGGAAATAGCATGTATTTGCTGGCATGTGCTCAAATATATGCAAGTGTTCAGGGAAATGAAGCATTAGGGGAATTTGTGGGTTCACAGGAGAGGTGCATCTATAGATTAAGAACGACATAAGGTCCGTTCCCATATAAGAACCTCCAATGGATTAAGAATTTCTGCTGCTTTTCATATTGTAGACTTTATAATCATTGAACTACTTACTAGTAGGAAAGTAGATTTTTGTTACTGATGTTGTTATGGAGCTATTTAGTGTTCCTGACTATTCTAATTTTCATTTGTGAAATGAAGTATCTGGTTGAACATTACCTCTGTATTAACTAGTTCTACCTATCTTTTATAAACCATTAAGAGGTTTTTAGTGTTTTGTTTTTTTTTTTTTTTTGAGGACACATTCCACATTTTATTTACATTTTAACACTATCTTTAATCTCAGAATCACTTATCCATACACCTATTTCCTTTTTGTTGACTTCACTTAATATTAAATGCATGGTTTGTTAAAGACTGTAAACAAGTATTTGCCATGTCTGTTACATGTAACACACAGTAATAGTTTTTAACAGAAACTCATCAACCTCTCCAACATTTTTTTTATTATAAATACAGGTATCAAAACAATCCTGAACATATTTTTGATACTACTGGTAGTCAGCATCCACTCCGCGTCAAAAATTAACACAATTTGTGACAATATTCATTGTACCTGCTATTTTAAACAATTTTAACTACAGCTCTTTCACTAAGCAAGATGGATAAAGCATGCCATTTCTGTTTTTCCTTCTTGAGATTTTTACTTTTCAGAAAAAGACATGTTTCCACTGCCATCTGACACCCCTCTCCACACTTTCATCTTGTAAACCTGAATTTTATCTCGAGTATTCCAGGTTTATGTTTAAGTGACAGTGCCTTAACAAGAGAAAAAAAATTGTGCTGCATTTTTCCTCCTGTTACTTGAAAACATAATGGTGTATATATATTAAATATATTCTTATTTAATGGGTATTACAAATGTCCAGGCCATGTTTACCAGGTAGAATTTTTTACTTAATGTGTGGGTATTTTGCATTGTGATATTTAATCAAGATGTTAACATGAGTAGAAGGTTGTTGATTCAAGATGAGTTTGAGATTCACTAAAATTAACCTTTGTATGTTTGTCCTTCTGGTGACTGTGGAAGCTTCATATTTTCTTTGGACATCATTAGATGTCTTAGCTCTTGAAGTACAACTTTAATGCTATATGAATTTTACCATTTTGCTAACACTGATATGTTCCATGCATCCAACATCCCACTGGAATTATTTATTCCATTCATATTAATTTTTGTTACAAATCTAACTGATGGAGGAGCTTCTGGGTATTTAAGTCCACATTCAACTTTCAAGCTGTATATTCTGTTTTCATAATTTGTCCTTGGTGGCCTGATAATCATGCCTATCCACCTTGTAAGTATCATATCTTCATCATCTTCAAGGCCCCAGCTAACCATAACATTGCCGCCTCCTTTTTGTCTTTCTTCAAGTTCTTCCAACAAGCAAAAATTCTGAGGAACTTTAACTTCTGTGGAGACCACCATCTTCTCCTGCGGCCCAATGCAGCTGCCCAAATGCATGGGATGTTTCACATCTGGTTTTTAGTGTTTTTAAAATAAATTTCTTTGTGTTTTTTACATAGTGAGTTCTTATATTACTTACTGTAATTACATTTTTCCCAATTTTGCATTTCATTTTTGAATCTTTAAAATTTTACATATAAACTTGGCAAACATTTTTATATCATCTCCCCAAAATGCCATTGAGCTTTTCTAAATAGTGATAATTTATTACTTGGTGGTATCTATTTTATATCTATGTGTTTTACAGAACTCTTATTAAATCTAGTAGGGTTTATCTCTTTATACAGTCAGATCATTAGTAAATAATGATAAATTTATCTCTTCTTTTTCAATACTTGTTATTATTTCTGAATCATGTTTTAATGCATAGATGAGAACTTCTAGAACAGCATCAAGATGATAATCCCTGTTTTGTTCTTGATTTTTTTTTTACACAACACTTGTGTTTCACCATCAAATATAATGCTGCATGTTATTTTAAAGTAGTTATTCTTTTGTCAAATTAGGAAGATATTCTACATTCCTCCTCTTCTCCCATCTTTTTATTAATAAAAAATAGGTGTAAAAATGTTTATGTAAGAGTACATTTAGAGAGAGAAAGTTAATAAAATTAACCGATGTGGTCCGGCTTTTTTTGTTTTGCTTTTTAAGTAAATTACTCATTCACTTTCTGTTTCATTTTAGGTACATACCTACGTCAACACTACAGGTGTGCAAGAAGAACGGAAAAACCGCGCAAGTGTGCATGTCCCATTGGAGGCGAGGGTTTCGAATGCTGAAAGCAATACACCAAAAGAAGAACCGAGTAGCATTGAGGACAGGGACCCTCAGATTCTTCTTGAACCTGAAGGTGTCAAGTTTGTTTTAGGACCAACCCCTGTTCAAAAGCAATTAATGGAAAAAGAGAAACTGGAGCAACTTGGAAAAGATCAAGTTAGTGGAAGTGGTGCAAATAACACAGAATGGGACACTGGCTATGACAGTGATGAACGAAGAGATGCACCCTCTGTTAACAAACTGGTGTATGAAAATATAAATGGGCTATCTATCCCTAGTGCCTCAGGGGTCAGGAGAGGTCGTCTGACATCCACCAGTACCTCAGATACCCAGAATATCAACAACTCTGCTCAGAGAAGAACTGCATTGTTAAACTATGAAAATTTACCATCTTTGCCTCCTGTTTGGGAAGCCCGCAAGCTAAGTAGGGATGAAGACGACAATTTAGGACCAAAGACCCCATCTCTAAATGGCTACCATAATAATCTAGATCCAATGCATAACTATGTAAATACAGAGAATGTAACAGTGCCGGCAAGTGCTCACAAAATAGAATATTCAAGGCGTCGGGACTGTACACCGACAGTCTTTAACTTTGATATCAGACGCCCAAGTTTAGAACACAGGCAGCTGAATTACATACAGGTTGACTTGGAAGGTGGCAGTGACTCTGACAACCCTCAGACTCCAAAAACACCTACCACTCCCCTTCCACAAACCCCTACCAGGCGCACAGAGCTGTATGCTGTGATAGACATCGAGAGAACTGCTGCTATGTCAAATTTGCAGAAAGCACTGCCACGAGACGATGGTACATCTAGGAAAACTAGACATAATAGTACTGATCTGCCCATGTGAGCCTGGAAAGCATTATGTTGTTTGCACCTTTGTGAAGTTTTTAAAAATGAAGATGCAAGTGCTTCATTTTCATTTCTAAACACTAACTCCTTTTATAGACTGCTAAAATTTTTTTCTGACTATTTCATGTGCATCTTTAACTAAAGGGAATTAATGTAGAGCAGGTACTCCTTAAAGAACACTAATTTTCATTATATACTACTCATTGTACAGCAGCATTCCCATTTTCACAGTGCCTATTTAAAATGAGAGTTGAAGTGAATGACATGCTGGTTGATTTTTATCAATATTCCGGACTTATGCATATCTTTCATGTCTAAGTCATGGTTGGCATTTAAAACTTTTTATAAAGCCTCTTGACAATGTGCATTGCTAACAGATAAGTCTAGGCTTTGAAAGTAATATTTGTAGATTCACTGCTCACAGTATGTGGCCTCCAGCATGTAACATGAGGAATCCTTTATTTCATTAATTAAAGGCTTTTTTGACTTGAGCCAAAACATATGTAAAGGAAAACAGAAGTACCATACCTCCTTTTATACCAGTCAGCTCCTTTGCCTACAGTGTCACTAGAAAGAGTCCTATGTCCATGAATATGGTTTACTGTTGATACATTGAAAGGCGGGAGGGAGATAAGATTTTCTGTTTACTCATCTCATGATGTCATTTGAAGGACATGTCCAGATATCTTACTCAGAATTACAATAGGCTCAAGAATCAGTCTCAGGTCACTTTACCCAAAAACATTTGAAAATCTGAATCATAATCTCTTGAAAGATTCTCTCCTATAGATTATTGACAACACATTGTTTTCTGGAGGCATTGTGCCATTAGGTTTCCATTTATCTTCAGTTTTTTTCTTTGGTGTTTGGGATGTCTTATTTTGTTGCTTAATGTCTTTTTCAATTTAAAATGTTTGCGCTTGTATATAGTTTTGAAATTGGATTATGTGTTCGTTGTTTTTTAGTTTGCAGTTTTGTCAAATTGTGGTTTTGAAGGTTCATTTGGAACTTACTGTTATACTATAACAGGGTTGCCCTTGTCCAGTATTTATTTATATACTGTTTACTTTTCAAGGTGATAAAAACATTATCTCAATTTTAAATTTTACTTGTGTCCATAGGTGATCTCTTTAGCAGCTGAGAAAAAAAGGAAGATACTTTTAACATGCAAAGTTCCCTAAAGGTACTGTGTTTTCTCTGTGGGCACTCCCCCCAGCACTTTAGCAGTGATTCCCTCAGCTACATGGCTGCAGTTGTACTCTGCCCACTCTAGTGTTCCTCAGCTCTGCTGTCCTTTCACTTGTAGCTGGATCTTTGATTATCCTTTGATTCCAATGAAATGTTAATACTGTTGCCAGCGTAACACGTGCATTGGAAGCCTTGTAGCAATGAGATTGTGTCATAATTGTTAGGATTCAAAATGAACTGAAGTTTATATAAACTGAAGAGAGTCCATATGTCAAACTCTTGGAAAATCAAGGATGTTCCATTTTCCCAAACACTAGAGAATACAAGAGAAGATAGAGTGGAAAGAAGGTCAGGTAACCTTGCAAAATATTTTACTGTTTTCTCTAGATATGAGGAAGTTTAAGATATTGATCTGGATCTACCAGATGTAACTAAGGTTAATTTAGCATGAAAAAGTTTTAGCCATATAGCATCCAACCTATTCAATAAATAACCTATCATAGGACAATGAATGGATTAGCAGAATGATAGAGCGGGGCCATTATTAAAAAATAAATTATTAAAGGTGTCTTTATTTACAGTGCCATTTTCAGTGTCTTTATCATAAATCAGTATCAATGTCTTTTATCATTTTGTATGCATAGCAGAATTTTCTTTTTTTCCCCTTTTTTCTCCCCTGTGAACTTGGTGCTTGCTAAAGTGTTCACTGTTCTCTTAAAAAGAGCAGTGGCATAGATGTGCAGTTTCCATTTTTAATATATTTTTCCATTTATCCTTTCTTCTGAGTAAATTGCTAATTGTGCCAAATTTATGTAATGGCTTTTGTAACATGGAGTAAGAATTATGATGGAGCCAATGCACATGGTTTTCTCTGAAATAAGCAGTCAAGGCAGAACATTAATCTCCAAATGAAAGGGCTCATCTATTTATTCACTTTGGAGGTTGGATACTTTATTCTTTGTTTCCCTTCATCCTTTTCATTTTTCTTCCAGATTCTAATTAGTTTTTATATTTTTTAGATAACTCCAATATAATCATTACAATTTATGCTTTAAATACTATGTGCTTTAAAAATGAAAATGGGACCAATTTGTCTGCTAAGAATTTGATTTTAGGTACTATAAGAATATTAGGAAGATATATACAACTGGTGTTAATTTCTAGATGTCTTCTGGAAATCACCTGTGTTCCTATTTAATAAAAAGTAATTTAGAATACTCCTTGTCTTTTGCAGTAGTCTAGTCATGGGCATTAGCTCTGTCCTGGAAGAATGTACCTATTACCAGGTACATTTTAGAATGAGATATTTTATTGGCATATAATTGTGGCCATATGTCTCAGATTTTCTGAGACAGACCTAATTTTAGATTTTCTATTGATAGACTATGTGATTCTACTTTTTGGTTTTGGAAATATAGTCATTGTTCATATGTTTTTCCCCAGATAGAAATCCTCTTTTAACCATATAGATCGTAACAGCATTTATCCCAGACCAGGGTTGGAAACTGATACTGGTAATACCTGTGTTTTTTGTTAGTGTGTTTTATTTCCCAGTTTCATCTTCCTTTAAAAATGAAAATATGGTGCCTTCCCTCCCTCCAGGAAGATTGGCAAATAGTTCCTTTTATTTACTGCTGCTGTGGAGTGATGAGATATGCACTTTACTCTTAAAGACTCAGCAAAAAGCTTTTTACTTTTTACTTCCAGTATATCCAGAATAGATCACATTTGGGACTTAGGAAAATTTGCCAAGTAATCTTTGTTTTTATAGATATTAATGTTGACCCCCAGTTCAATGTTATCAGAATAAGTCAAGCTTGTGTTTATCTCCCCTCCCCACCTCACCCCAAATCTGTGGCACAGCATATAAAAATGTACCTCAATGATGTTCTATTAAAAATGGGACAGGGGCCTTATGTTTTCATAATTTCCCAACAATGTGCCACCATATTTTTGCCTCAAGTAAGGGTTTTAACAAGCTAAAAAGTACTTTCCAATTCCCCTTGTGCTGTTCCTAACTCATAATGCCCAAGTATTTTGTGCAATGTGTAGTGTGTGTGTATAAATATATATATTCTTGAAATAGACATACCATCAGAGACATCATTCAGAAGTAAGCGATGTATTGGCATCTCATTCATATTTCTGATATGTGAGGTATATGGTACTAATTACCTTTTCCTTGATGTTTGCCAAATTTGAATAAAGGCATTGGTACGAAATTACAGAATGTAAAGAAAATGTTTTTGGCTTGAAAATTTAACAAATATTTTATGACATACCACAATATACTCTGCCCAAACCAGCACCCTATCTATCTTTCCTCTTCTTTACGTATCTACTCCCCATCCCTACTTCCTCATTTTTTGGGGGTATAACAGTTCTTTTGTAGCATCATTATAATTGCAATTCTGACAATTGGACAATTATAGCATGGAAACAGACTGGTATTAATAGTACAGTAGTCACCAGTGTGCCACATTTGCATTAGTAAATGCAAAATATACATTTTATAAAGGACAAACTTTGTGTTATGTTTTTATTTTCATTACATTGTATAATATTGTAAGATTATTGTATGTCCTAATTTGCATTATAAATGTTTTTTTCCTACGTAAAGGCATAAATATAGCAACTTTGTATAAAGGTAGCTTATTAGATTTTTAATTTTTTCTTTTATAAAAGATTGTCTAACAGTGGGACTACCATTGCCAAATTGTATATGAAATATGAATTTTACCCCCTATATTGATTTCTTTTATAAACATTCCATATTTCTCTAATAAAAGACATAAGTGATACTGTACTATGCATAAATTGTATTTTAATGCTGTTTCATATCAGCATTTTAAAATTTTGGTTTGCATTTTTAATATTGGCAAAACTTAACCACTGTTAATTAAAATAAAACCTTGTTGTATATGTAATAACATCATTTGCCCTCTACCCCTTTCCACCGTTTGTCTCTATTTCTCCCTATCAGTGCCAACTTCATACATTTTGTAGCATGGCAATAAAATATAACTTTTACACTGAGGCCTAGTGTGGCTTTTTGCAGGAAGTGAGGATGGGAGGATTGTCCTCTAGTTGTCCTTTGCATATGACTTTTTATTATATAAGCCATGTCATCAAGCATGAGTTGTTCTCTCATATATGATGTAAACATGCTTTTAAGGACAAGTGTGAATGTGCTTTTAAGCTTAATTTTTATCATGACAAATAAGAACTAATTTTGTATCTTTGGAAAAGTCAGAGTTCTTGAAGTACAATCAAACCTTTATTAACCGGAGTACTTAAAGAATAAGCTAATAATTGAATTTAGTTCAACAAGGGCTAAGCAACACATTTTTAAAAAAATCTTTATTTATTGTAGAGTATTGGTATACTTTACTGTCCTAAAAATTATAATATGTAAAATATGGTTTAATCTTAGATGACTAGGATCTTGCGACGCCTTACTCTTGTCATTCTGGCATAAATATTCATGATGAGGTACTCAAGTTGATAATAGTAGCTGAGCTGACTATACACTGACCTTAAGCATTCATGAAAAACCGCTTGGTTGGATAAAGTCTGACCGGAATTTTTATGGTCGCTTTCCCCTTCTTGCTGAAAGTAGATTGCAATAAAACACCAATAAAACTTTGGTTGAATACCTATTTAAAGTTTTATTGTATTTATATTTCACACATTACTTGAAACTTTATGATAGAGGTTTTATTTCTTAGTCTCCTATCACTGCCTCCATTTTCAAAATGAACATATAGTAAGTTAAAGATTATGTGTTTCATCAAATGAAATTGTATGTGAATGACAAACTCTCACAGTTTTATCTGTGTGGTCATTCAAACTAGTATTAATAGTTCTCAGCTCTGGGACTCCAAACCTGTTTTTAGCCACTGAGTGACACTGTAAAGCCTAGTTGACTACAGTTCAAGGTAGACATCATTTATACAATGAAGGAGATAGACAAGTCCACAAATGATTGGATGCTTACTATGTGCAGACCCTAGAGAATACAAAAATTGGTTAAGATGTGATGGCAGAGGCTGCATCTTGGAAAGCCTGGGCATTTGTTCTCAAAAATCAAAAACTTCTTTGGATTATTTCTGTAATTTCTCTTTGAAGCTCTTTTAAGGATGGTGGCTAGTCACATTTTTTTTTATTTAACAAATGACCATGAACTAGGCCCTGTGTATGTCCTTGTCCTCAAAAGAATTTATAGTTTGGAATAGCCGTTGGAAGCAATGCCATTCCTTCCCCCAGAGAACTAAGCACTGAGACATATGATATATATAATGAATTAACTTCTCTCTGATTCCTCTAGAATGATACTAGCTGTATACTGTACAACAATTGAGAAAATTGTCACTCTGATTCTTAATATAACTGGTGTGATACAGGCATGCACAAAGGGCATCTAACTCAGCCAAGGGGGTGGAGGTTTTCAAGCAAAGCTTCTTGGAAGGGGTAATCCGTCCAAGTGTTTTGACGAAAACCTTTGTAGGTTAGAGGAGGCAAGGATGTCTTAGGGAGAAGAGATAGCCCGTGCAAAGGCACAGAGGTAGAGAAAGATCATGATGTTCAATGGCAGCAAGAGTTTCCATATGACTGGAGCATAGACTGCAAAGGCAAGGTGGGGGGACAGAGAAGAATGGATCAATGAGAGACAGATCACATAGAAAATGCTAAGGAGTTTTTGTTTAAATAAGATGAGAGAACTTGAAGGATTTTAAGCATTGGAGAAATGATAGTTTAGGAAGATTGCTGTGACAACATAGAGGATACAATGGAGGGCATGACATTTTAATAAAACAGGGAGACTGGTTAGGAGCCTTTTTCAGAGATGGAGGCAAGACCTGATAAATGCCTGTGGGTATCATTAAAGGACTGTTTGGATTATTTATTGCCGTGCAACAAACCACCTTAAAACTTAGTGGCTTAAAGCAGCAATCATTTTCTTTTTTCTCACGTTGCTGTAGATCAGGATGGACAGGGCACAGCAGAGATGGTTCATCTTGTATCTACTCCATGTGCTATCTGGAGGGCTGGCTTCCTCATTTACATATTTTGTGCCTCAGCTAGTATGGTTCAGACAGCTGGGGACTGGCTGAAGCGGCTCAACTGGGTCATATCTGGAACTTCAGTTCTTGCTGTCTCCTGGGTTCCTTAGTTTTCTTCCATGTAGTCTTTTGTCTTTCTTCAGTGGTCTTTTTACATGGCAGCTTAGCATTCCCAAGAGCTGAGCTTTCTTGAGGCCTAAGTCCAGAACTGGCACAATGTCAGTTCTGCTGCATTCTGTTAATCCCAGATTCAAGGGCAGTGGATCATGCAGAGGCATGAACATCAAAGGTGTAGTTTATTCAGGGCCACCAATATAACAGGGTGCCTCAAGGAGGAATAATCAACACCTCTAACTAAGGGGAATGACAGATGGAGGGATCAAGGATGACCCCCAGTTTTCTGGCTTAAGTGACTAGGTAGTTGATGGTGCCAGTTCACTGAGATTAAAAATATATCTAAGGGTTACAGATGCAGAGAGAAACATGGTGAGTTCCACTGGGGACTTAGTTCATGGTCTGTGGGCCATCCACAGACCAGGAGATGTCCAGTAGGTTGTTAGATGGCTAGATGGTTTCTGTCAACAGCAATTTCCTCAGTAACAAAGCTGAGTGATCTTTTTAAAAACATTATAAATGGCAGCCTTTTGGAATACCTTATTTTAGACATTTCTCACAACTGTACAGAACAAAGTTCCAGGCAAACTAGCCAGGCCTAAAATACAGAAATAGAAAGCTAGGTATTTCTACCTTACCTCCTCATCTCCCATGCTGACATCCATCCCTTCCTGTGTACAGAATAGTGCTTATTATGTACTAAGCACTGTTCATATATTAATGCTTTGCAACTTTAGGATAACCATAGGAGATAGTTTCTATTATTCCCATTTTACAGAAAAATAAAACAAAGTGGTTAGGTAACTTGTTCCAGGTCCCACCCTATAATTTAGAGCCGCTATTCTGAACCCTAGGTGCTTTGGCTGCAGAGGTCATGTTCTTAAACACAGTTTTTCTCATTCTATACACCTGACCTAAGTACCAAGAAGTCTTCTTTATCTCTTTACTTTCATCTTGGGTGATTCTCTTGCAGGATGTAATTATGAGCTTTTCCCATCTTCATTCCTGAGATGACTTCTCAGTCAATACCAGAAATGCTTTTTACCTATTTCCCGACTCAGAAAAATTGGTGATGTGCCTTGGTCGCCTAAAGGAGTGCTACTATAAGTGTGGTCCATAGACTGGTGGCTTCTGTTTGCAAACTGTTTGCCACCAGCCTGCAATGAGATAAATACAAAATTGAGATGTTTAAAAATGTATAGCAATTGTGGCAACATTCAAGCCCATGATTTTATATTTTCAAAAGTATTGGTCTGAGACATTGGAATTTTAAGAAAGCCCCTCACCACAGATATCTGAATATCACTTAACCCTAGGAGGTTTAGGGTTTGCATGATATCTAAGTCTGGAGCTGAGGAGCCACCTGGGCAATATGTACAAGTTTGTATAATAGAATGCATAGTGTATCCCAGGGACAGAATCAGGAAATACCTGGGATCAAAGAGCTTGGAGAACACCCACCAAAGGACTGTGCACACAGTAAATACCTGATAAATGGTTGTTGTTATAACTCTTGGAGAAAAATGCATAATGTAAATTTTTTACTCTCTCCTTCTCCCAAACTGGGCATTTAAGTATAATCCCAGTGCTTCTTAGCCCTCTCACACCCAACACATGCTTTTTATAAAAAATACTTTGTAGACTGCCATCACAAGTGAAAGCCATTGATGATACAACCTACCCGTATATGTAATTTTTAAAAATAATTAATACAACACCTAATGTAAATGGAAAATAATTTATAATAAAAGCATAAGTAGTGCTCAAGGATTTACTTAAAGAACGTTGGAAGACAATGAATTGGTTGAATGTTTGCATTTCCATGTGGAATCTGCATGAATGCAACAGTCAAATGCAGACTTCAAAAGCGTATCATATTGGTGACATACTGTTAACAGTCTTGCCTTCAATAATGTGATTTTTCCCAAAATGGTTGAATAATTCTTAGTAAATTTCTCTCAACAATAAAATATAATCTGTCCTCAATCTATATATACCTCATTGGTATGCCTAGAAATTTTATATGTATATTAAAACTTTTTTTTAAAAAGGTCTGCATATATATAAAACAGATTTAGGTTCTATGCTCCTTACAGTTATAACAGGTTATTCATCTATGTAAATAAAACCTGTATGGAACCTCTGACAGTTCCATATGATGTGGAACAAATTTTTGTTGTGGAGGATACTCCATGCACTGCCAAACATCTAGGACCCATGGACCCCTCCCATACTGTAACAAATTATAGTAGTAGTTCACAACAATTTTTATAGCCTTAAAGGGCTCCACATACCATGCCCATTGTGAACCACTGGATCCAGAAGGTATCTATAAACAAACAGAATCAACAAAAGTAATGACATAATCTAAAGCAATGCATTGCTCGGATACTGGTAAATTCTTTTCATAGAAACTTGGAATTTTGAATTGTGTAGTGTTTTAACAGTTACGAAGTACTTTCACAAACATTTCATTAGCCTTACCTTAAAGATGATCTCAGCCTTAATCTCTGACTAGAGTGTCCCTTTATTGGCAAACCACCAAATGTCAGAATTGTGTGTGATATTTGGATATTATCAAGTTTTCCAACCTTCTCACTACTACCCAAACAGAAGGAGTCTGGATGGACCCTGATTCAGTGTGGCTGTGGACTCCTGGTCCTTTATTTGGTTTCCCTCCCCAGGTATTCTCAGCGTTCCTGAGGAATGTTGACAAGTTCCATAACTCTGTGCTGGTAGTGGTTTTTATTTTTTTCAACTACTTCAAAATGTAGAAACCATTCTTTGCTCTGGGACCATACAAAACAGTTGGCAGGCTGGATTTGACTCTTCTTTGCTTGCCAATTCCAGGTGTATATCAGCCCACTTAGAGTATATCTGAAGGGTAGAAACAATTAAAAATTGAAAATACCTGTCAATGTTAGCAATTGTCAACTAGTTATTTCACTCCAAATCATGACACCACCCTGACCCCAAACTACCTCTAGTCATCAAATAACGGTATCCTACAGTGCTGTCCTAGTTCCACATCATGCCAAGCACATCCAACCTTGGCTACAATGCTTAACAAAGCTCACTGGACTATTGGAGATATAACAATATCTGAGCCAAACTGTGAGCTTACTGTAGGCCAGGCACTGTTGTAAGCAATTTAGTTTTCGTGACGGTTATGTGAGATAGGTATTATTATTATCTCCCATTTTGCACACCGAGAAATGGAGGCACACAAAGGTGATGTAACTGGAAGCTGGCCAATTAACAAAAAGCCAACTCACTGAAAGCCAATTCGTACCAAGGGGAAGAGATAGGAGCACAGAAAGGAGAGGGTCACAAAGTCTGTGAGGCAGGGAGAGGGCTTAGCTAAGAGAAGCCAAGACCAAGGGGCAGAGAGGAGATGAACAAGGAGAAAATCAAACTATCACAGACAAATGGATTCCCAAGGTTTCACTACCTCCTTAGACCCTGTAACCTATCTAATACAAATTGTTATAAAATTTATAAATAGCTAAAAAGACATGTTTTTCATAAGCTAGCAAGTTGATCACTCTCTGAAATGGCCTTCTATGAATTGATTTGAAAAGCCTCTGGAACCCACCCAAGATTACAAAACTAGTATATATTATCAAAGAGTTGAAATTCAAGTTTGTGCAGCCTGGGTCTAGAAGCTGAGTGTTTAACCTCTGGAGTGTAGGAGAGGCATCAAAGGCGGGGGAGGTGGGAAAGGAGGAAGGGTCAAGAGATGCAATGTAGAGAAGAAAAATTTCTGGGGTCCCATCATAGAGGTCTGGCTGCCTCTCGCCTCAGCTCCCCAAGGTGGTAGAGCCTGCCTCCCTGTCCCCATTCTAATTTCCCTGTCTCTGTTCACCCTACTTGTAGGGAGGGGGCATTGGTTTCCCTATCACCCAGTCTCAGGCTTGCCTGCCAGAAGACATGACAAATATCCCCAGGTCTGTAATTTTGCCCACAAGAAAAACAGCCTTTTTTCAGTATTATGCAGGAATCTTAGTTTTTCATTATGACTTTTCTTATTCCCAAATGTGATTTGGGATCTGCCTATTAAAGTACATTTTCTGAAAGAAGAGCAAGTTTTTCCACAAAGAACAGAAAACTCTTGGTAGTTTCAAAATAGCAATTTGTCCAGCCTGAACACCCCTTTTCATGTTGGACCTTAGGAATAGTGTAAACCAGGGTCAGCAAACGTTTTCTGTAAAGTATCAGATAATAAATATTTTAGGCTTTGTGGGCTCGTCCTATCTCTGTCATAATGACTCAACTCTACCATTGCAAAACTCTGCTACTATATTGTGACGGAGTAAAAATGAAGGGGTGTGCCTGTGCTCCAACAAAGCTTTATGGACACCAAAATATGAATTTCACAGAATTTTCGTGTGTCATGAAATGTTCTTTTTATTTTTTTCAACTACTTCAAAATGTAGAAACCATTCTTAGCTCTGGGACCATACAAAACAGTTGGCAGGCTGGATTTGACTCTTCTTAGCTTGCCAATTCCAGGTACATATCAACCCACTTAGAGTATATCTGAAGGGTAGAAACAATTAAAAATTGAAAATACCTGTCAATGTTAGCAATCGTCAAAAACTCAGGAGATCTCAGCTACTAGGGAGGCTGATGCAGGAGGATGGCTCAAGCTCAGGAGTCTCTGAAATGAAAAAAGCTTAAAAATCCAGGAGCTTGCTAAATGATCAGTTAATCAAAGGGAGAAAAGTGGGTATGAGTGGATGATAAGAAACTAACACATTTTTTAAAGCACAAAATTTTGCTTTAGGCATCTTAAGGAGTCAAAAGAAAGTTAAGTTTGCTTTTAGTAAACTGAAATATTTGGGATTGATCTTGATTTCTATCAAGGTAATTTGTAAGAATGTTATTGGAGGAAAAAAAGAATAAAATGCAAGAATTCCTGGAAATGAGTAAATGAGGCAAAGATAAAGTATTGTAAATGCCTTCCACAGAGTTCACAAGACCTTGTCCTTCTGGGCAGTCAACGTTCAATTAGAAACAGCGTTTAAAACTCAATAAAAAGAAAAGAAGTCTTCCTCTGTAATATTCGATAAATAATATGTAAAATTGAAATAGCAATAACATATTATTTAGAAATATGACGGTAAATAACCAAAAAAATTTTTTTGAAAAAGTTGTCTCTGGGGAGAGGAAGTGATGAAGTTGGTGAATTATGTTCTTGATTATTAGTACATAATACTTTAAACGGTTTATATGTGTGACTTTAATATAAATTTTAAAAGATCAAATTCAAGGAAAGTTAAAAATGCGAGCACGAACTCGGTTGCTATGGCAACCCCCCCGCCCAGCGTGTCTTTGTTCTTCGGCGGTTCTACTCCAAATCGGCTCGACTCCGTTCCTTTCTCGTCCCGAGAGGGTGGCACCTCAGGGGGCGGAGCGCGAGCGGAGGCCCGCCCCCTCCAGCGTGAAAGACTGCGCTTCCAGCCGGTGGGTTCCATCAAAATGGCACCGCCGGGAGCGGCGGCTGAGGCGCGCAGGCCGGGGCCCCGCCCCCTTCAGTAGGGCGTGTGGCGTCACTTCCGGCTTCCTTTTCGCTGTAGGACCGGGGCGCGAGCGGTGAGGGAGTTGCTTGTGTGCCGAACTCCTCGGAACCATGGTGAGCCTGGCCTCCTGCCACATGCCTCTTGCTCCTGCCTCCCCGTTGCCTGCTACCCCATTGCTCTCCCTGTCCTCTCAGCGTCGCAGGCTCCCTATATCTCTCCGAAGCCTGCCGCACATGGCACGCACGGGCCGCGTGGCGTGTGGCCTGCGCCGGGCCGGCCTGTGGGGCCTCCGTGCGGGCCGGGGGAGGGGTGGGCCGTAAGGCCAGCGTCCCATGCTGACTCGGTCGCTCCAAAGTCCTGGGACCGCGAGGCCTGGGCCTCACCTCAAACATAGAAATTTCTAGTGCTGGACCGGCTCCGCCCTGAGAGGGAAGGCGGAGCCTGGAGTGCCCGTGAGGGAGCTACCCGAGGGTGGAAGATGATGGCCGCGCGTTCCCTCGGCCGCCTGGTGGTCGTCTGGCTAATGGCCTACGACCTCTGCCTGCTTCATCCTTAGTTCAAGATAGTGTTTACTCTTGCCATATTTAACAGTAAATGTCTGGCGTATAATTTATATTCCTGGCGCCCTTGTAAATTCAAAAAGCCCGGTGTTGCCCTCCATTAAGTCCTTCCCTCCCACTTAAATGCCTGTTCCAATGATGGAGGTTTCATTTGTTTGAAAATGCTGTTTTAAACAGATTTTCTCTTAGATATCTACTTGTCAGACTAGTGGAAGACACATAAGTGTGTGTTAAAAGTATTATTCAAGCTGAATGTTTCTTGATTTTACTTTTTAGGCGTCCCTTTCCCTTGCACCTGTTAATATCTTCAAGGCTGGAGCTGATGAAGAGAGAGCAGAAACAGCTCGTCTGGTGAGCCTCTTTCGCCTCATTCTTTTAAAGATAAGTTGTATTTTTCTCTGTAAAATTGATTGTTACAATCTTTCTGATTGTTTTTCCAGTCGTCTTTTATTGGCGCCATCGCCATTGGAGACTTGGTAAAGAGCACGTTGGGACCCAAGGGCATGGTAAGGAAAATAGGGAATTTTTATATAAGTTTTAATATTGTCTTAGAGACCTTAATGGAAATATAGTTAATAACAAACACTTTTAATGCTTTTTAATCTTCAAACTTTTAATTATAAAAGTGAGAGAAATGTATTTTCCTTTCTAAAAATGAAAGTCCCCTTGGGTCACCATCCCCAATCCCACACCTTTCCCCAGTGGTAGCCACTGTTATCATTTGGATGTACATCTTTCCAATATTTTTTTGATCGTTTTTGTAGATAGGTGTGTATCTTATGTATTTTCTTATATACTCTCAAGTAATGTTTTTATAAAACACTATAAATACTTTTTCTGTAGCTTGCTCTTTTAAATTCAGCGTAAGCAAATATTTAACTGCAGATAGTATTCTGCAGCTTGATTATTTTATAATTTGATTATGATTGTATTGATGGGCATTTAGTTTGTTTACATTGTTTTTGCTATTAATAGTGCCAAAACAAACCTACTTTGTGTCTGTCTCCCTGTACTTCTAATGTTTCTAGGGGTAGATACCAAGTTTTGGTTGTGGGTATATACATTGAAAGTGTTTGAATGGATACTGCCAAACAGGTGTATATGAGAGTATTTACACACTAGCAGTATATGAGAGTACTGATTGACTCATGCATTCTTCAAGATGTACTTATGTCTTAACTTGAACCAAATATTTACCCTTCAGGACAAAATTCTTCTAAGCAGTGGACGAGATGCCTCTCTTATGGTAACCAATGATGGTGCCACTATTCTCAAAAACATTGGTGTTGACAATCCGGCAGCTAAAGTTTTAGTTGGTGAGTGTATATAATGTTTAACATTTTGAAATAACTTTTTTTTTTTTTGAGACAGACTCTCCCTCTGTTGCCCTGGGTAGAGCGCAGTGGCATCATTGTAGCTCACTACAACCTCAAACTCCTGGGCTCAAGCAATCCTCTTGTCTCAGTAGCTGGGACTACAGTTGCACGCCATGGTGCCCCGCTAATTTTTCTATTTTAGTAGAGATGGATGTCTCACTCTTGCTCAGGCTGGTCTCCTGAGCTCTCAGCTTAAGCAGTCCTTCTGCCTTGGCCTGCCAGAATGCTAGGATTACAGGTGTGAGCCATTGCACCTGGCCCTGAAATAACTTTTTTAATAGTCTGTAGACTATCTGTACTTTCAATTAATTGATGTCCACCACTTTTTAATTGTCATTATTAAAATATACCTTTAGGAGTGCCATGTAATAATTGGTGATAGAACTATTGTATGCCATACCCTAAAGTTCCAAAGAATTTGTCAGGTTAGGAACCTAGATAAGTGAGATTTAGATCAGTAGTGGTTATTTTTGGAGAATTTAGTAAGCTACAGAGAAGTAATTTTGAGTTGGTAACTAATTTCTTTTTCTAGATATGTCAAGAGTTCAAGATGATGAAGTTGGTGATGGCACTACTTCTGTTACTGTTTTAGCAGCAGAATTACTGAGGGTAAGAGTAACTGAGCAACTTTAACCTTGTTTTATTGTTTGCTGCTGTGGTTTTTAAATACCAGAAGTATGATTACTTCCTA
Organism: Cheirogaleus medius; assembly: GCA_008086735.1. Taxonomy (NCBI): domain Eukaryota; kingdom Metazoa; phylum Chordata; class Mammalia; order Primates; family Cheirogaleidae; genus Cheirogaleus; species Cheirogaleus medius. The sequence continues at coordinate 5,060,460 of VBSM01002616.1, read as the reverse complement.
CATCTTTACTATTCATGAGTGTTTATTAACTTTCTATTTGTAATTTTTATTTCTGTAACTGTTTATTAATAGGAAGCAGAATCTTTAATTGCAAAAAAGATTCATCCACAAACCATCATTGCGGGTTGGAGAGAAGCCACAAAGGCTGCAAGAGAGGCTCTGTTGAGTTCTGCAGTTGATCATGGGTTGGTATACCAAAGTACTATTGTTCTGAACATTTAACGTTCTTTCCTAACATGCTATATGCACTGAAAAGCATACATAAGCATGATCCTGCAGCTCCACCCCCAGTAGTCAAAACCATATCACCCTCCCAAGATAGCCACTAAGGTTAAAGTTTAGATTTCCAGTCTTTTTGCATGTAGATCAAACATGCAAACAAAGCAAATAGTATTATATAGAGGGTGTGTTAGCCTTTTTAACCTACTTAAAAAACAAGCACACTTTTGCGTATCAATATTTTCTGCAGCATTGGTTATAATAGAGTTACACATTTGAGTATATGACTAGAGTGATTTACTTAACCTGACTATAGGTGAAGATTTGTGTTTTTGACAATTTTTAGCCATATAATAGTGTAACAAATTTGCCCCCAAAATGTTTCTAGAAGTATGATTGCTGGGTCCAAAGGTAAGTATGTGTTTTAAGGCACTTTTTATATACATTGCCAAATAAGTCTCTGGAAAAAATTGATTAATATATACTCCCACTAGCTGTAAGACAATGCTTGTTTCCCTGCATTATTGACAACATTTGATATTCATTTGTTTGCTTGTTTTCCTTCCCTCTTTTTTTTTTTTGTCAGTTTGGTGGGGAAAATAATAAATAATATCTTTTAATTTGTGTTTCTTGATTACTGGTGAGGTTTAGTTCTTTTCATATGACTTAAGAGGCCTAATAGGTTAGGGTAAAGTTATCTGTTGTCATATGACTATCTGGATAAAAATTTTTGAAAAGTTAGGGTTGATATCTTTGGATAAGCATTTTAAGAACAGGCATGAGTTTCTTTTTGTTTGGTTGGTTTTAGTTCTGATGAAGTTAAATTCCGTCGAGATCTAATGAATATTGCAGGAACAACATTATCGTCAAAACTTCTTACTCATCACAAAGACCACTTTACTAAGTTAGCTGTAGAAGCTGTTCTCAGACTGAAAGGCTCTGGTAATCTGGAGGCAATTCATGTCATCAAGAAGCTAGGAGGAAGTCTGGCAGATTCCTATTTAGACGAAGGTAAGTATGAATGTCAAATATGAGAAAGAAGCTTTGATTAGATGCTGAGGGCTGAATATTGAGTGAATCTTGTTTTTACTTAGCACATTGACTGCCACACTAGAAAAAAAGTTTCTTCCTTGGGGCCCCAGTGTTTTGTTATGAAGATAGAATAAAAGCTTTGAAAACAAAACAATCTTTTCTAATTTATTGAAAAATTGTTATTTATTTATTTATTTAGGCTCTGTTGCCTGGGCTAGAGTGAGTGCTGTGGCATCAGCCTAGCTCACAGCAACCTCAAACTCCAGGGCTCAAGCAATCCTCCTGCCTCAGCCTCCCGAGTAGCTGGGACTACAGGCATGCGCCACCATGCCTGGCTAATTTTTTTCTGTATATTTTTGGCCAATTAATTTCTTTCTGTTTTTAGCAGATGGGGTCTTGCTCTTGTTCAGGCTGGTTTCGAACTCCTGACCTTGAGCGATCCTCCTGCCTTAGCCTCCCAGAGTGCTAGGATTACAGGCGTGAGCCACCGCCCCCAGCCGAAAAATTTATTTTTTTATTGTTTTCTGTTCATGAGTTATATGCATAGTGCTCCCAAGGTGAAGAGACATGTGAATTACATATGCTTCATGAGGCCCAGGCTCAAAACTAGTATGAGTTAAATACAACTCACATGGCAGTTCATGTGTTAATTGGGACCAGTGACACTTTACAAAGCAAGTGAACTTTTTGTTTTTGAAAACAGGGTCTTGCTCTGTTGCCTTTCGACATAGGTTTGGACTGTGTAGGTCCAACCTGTACATGGACTTTCTATTATTTTTTAAAATTAATGTTATTAAATAACTTATTTTTCGACACAGTGGGCCCTCCATATCCACAGATTCTCCATCTGCAGCCAAAAGCAGATGGAAAATACAGTATTCTCAATATGCAAAACCTCCATGGCAGGGGCAGCAGCAGCTTTTGTATCTGCTGGTTCCTTAGGGCTGACTGTGGAACTTGAATATGTGCAGATTTTGTTAGACATGGGGGTCCTGGAACCAGTCCCCTGAGTATACTGAGGGGTGACTAGTTTCTTTTCAAAAAATTTTAAAAATTTTAATTTGATAAATAATTGCATATGTTTATAGGTTGTGAGGATCTAGTTTTTGAGTGATTAATGAGTCTTAGCAACTATTTTTTTTTTAATGTTATGTTTTGTTTATAGCACATAGTTTTTCAAAGTATCTTCACCTTGTATTTACTTCAGAAAATGGCTTATAGAAAGTATAGGCATTCTCTGAGAAGGAAAAAAGGATTAGGTCACGCTTTACTGCTTTTGCTTTTACCTGTGATTTGGAGTCTTGGTTTTACTGTATGTCACGTGTGTCTGTTTACTTTAAGAAAGTATCAATTCTGAAAATGTCCTTGGTAAAATTTAGGTGCAAGGGCTCTGCAGATTTCTAATGGGGCTGTTGGTAGGGAAAGATTAGTAAAACAAGGATAGTAGCATGAGCACTTCTATTCTTGAATGTCTGTTTTGTGCCAGGCATTGTAATAGGTATTTTGGTCATTTAGTTCTCATTATGAGGATGCATTGAGGATTAGGTTCATTGAATAGAGCAGAAAACTCAAGATAATAATGGCTTCATAAGCTAAAAAAAGATTTTTTTTTTTTTTTTTTTTTTTTGAGACAGAGTCTCACTCTGTTGCCTGGGCTAGAGTGCTGTGGTGTCAGCCTAGCTCACAGCAACCTCAAACTCCTGGGCTCAAGCAATCCTCCTGTCTCAGCCTCCCAGGTAGCTGGGACTACAGGCATGTGCCACCGTGCCTGGCTAATTTTTTCTATTTTTAGTTGTTTGGCTAATTTTTTTCTAATTATAGTAGAGATGGGGTCTCGATCTTGCTCAGGCTTGTCTCGAACTCCTGAGCTCAAGCAGTCCTCCTGCCTCGGCCTCCCAGAGTGCTAGGATTACAGGCATGAGCCACCACGCCCGGCCTAAAAAAATATTCTTATGCAACTAAAAAATGCCTGGAAAGGTAGATAATACTGGGTTCATATGATAGTCCAAATCAACAGGCTAGGCTGATAACCAGTATCTTTCTGCCACTAGTTATATTCCTGTTTTATAGATGAGTAAATAATTTGTCCAAGGTTACATAGCCAGTGAACATCAAGTGCATGTTGGGGCCAGGTTTATTTGACTTCATTGACTATTGTTTTTTCATTTTACCAACAGCCTCAATTTGAGAAGTTCAGTAATTTCTAACAGTATACTGTGTGTGTCTGAATCTTCACAGCTGCTTTTCTCTTGTGTTGATTTTAAGCTAATAAAAGTGGACTTAACCTAGTACCTTTACATTGCAACTCTTACCTGTGTGTGTAATATATATCTGAAATAAAAGTTTCAAAATCCTGTTTACTTTTACTATCTGTACTGTGCCCCCTTATATTTTCTGTTTTATATATTATTTTTTAAGTAACTCACTAAGTTGATTTTGTGATCACTGGTCCAGTGGAATACTTTATAGGTTGTAGAAGCTTGATAAATTGGACTTACATGTTTTCTTTGAAATAGTAATTTGATAAAGCAGTTTTGTAAGACTTACTAATGTAGCACTGAAGTATTTTAATACAGTACTACCCTTCTATTTATTGTAGGCTTTCTGTTAGATAAAAAAATTGGAGTAAATCAACCTAAGCGAATTGAAAATGCTAAAATTCTTATTGCAAATACTGGAATGGATACAGACAAAATAAAGGTATGTAACTACGTTTCTTGAAATTCTAATTTCTGACTGCTATAAACTCAGGTTGGAATAATTTTCACGAAAAAGCTTGGAGTATATATATGAATATATATGTACTTACATGTATATATACTTTTTGGTATATATGTTGATGAAAATGTTGAAATATGCTATGGGACTCTTGAATTGTAATAATGAAACCTGATGCTCTATTTATGCTTATCTTTGTCTTAGATATTTGGTTCCCGGGTAAGAGTTGATTCTACAGCAAAGGTTGCAGAAATAGAACATGCAGAAAAGGAAAAAATGAAGGAGAAAGTTGAGCGTATTCTTAAGCATGGAATAAATTGCTTTATTAACAGGTCTGTGTTTGCTTGTGCCAACAATATTTGTAATCTGAGAAAAGAGCTTTTTTCCTACCGAAGTTTATGGAAATGCTTTATATTGGATTACTTATGTTGAATTAGTGATTTGTTATTTAGGAACTGCTGTGCATATTTTTGCTCAAAATTAAGGATTTTCATAGTTTAAACCATTAAATTATGGTTTATGCACACTCTTCTAGTGGACATTTAGTTTGTTGGCAAGATGCATTGTTAAATATAAAAATTCTTATAAATAGCCTTATTAAGATTTTAAATAGGCCGGGCGCGGTGGCTCACGCCAGTAATCCTAGCTCTCTGGGAGGCCGAGGTGGGCGGATCGTTTGAGCTCAGGAGTTCGAAACCAGCCTGAGCAAGAGCGAGACCCCATCTCTATTAAAAAAAATAGAAAGAAATTAATTGGCCAACTAAAATATAGAAAAAATTAGCCGGACATGGTGGCGCATGCCTGTAGTCCCAGCTACTTGGGAGGCTGAGGCAGAAGGATCGCCTGAGCCCAGGAGTTTGAGGTTGCTGTGAGCGAGGCTGATGCCACGGCACTCTAGCCAGGGCAACAGAGTGAGACTCTGTCTCAAAAAAAAAAAAAAATTTTAAATATTTCGTTTTATTGCTGTAGATTCCCAGAAATCAGCATATAAATATATTTTCCTTTTTTCACTCGGACTTCATTTTTTTCACATATAAATGTAGATAAGGTTTTTGATTCATTATTGCTGAATTGCTTTCCAGAATTATGGGACCAGTTTATACAGTCAGCAATATAAAACCTGTTTTCGGTGCTAGGATGGATGCATTAGTATTACAATTTATAAATCATAAGTACAAGTGAGAAATAGTATCTTGTTCTAATTTGCATTTCTTTGGTCACTGGTGAGGTAAAAATGTTTCCTTGTTTTTTAGTCTAATGTAGTTTATCTTGTGCAGTAGCAGTTTTAAACATACTGCTTTTGTGTATTTTATTTACAGGCAGTTAATTTATAATTATCCTGAACAGCTCTTTGGTGCTGCTGGTGTCATGGCTATTGAGCATGCAGATTTTGCAGGTGTGGAACGCTTAGCTCTTGTCACAGGTATGAGAAAAAAAGCATTGATTTCTAACAAACATAATATTCACTCTTTAAATTTATTGAATGTTGACCTTATGTAACTCATTGTTGAAAATACAAAGAAGTTCCCTTAAGGAACTTAGAATCTCAACAGTTACTCTGAAATCTGATTTATACTTTTGGATACATTTAATTTATTTACTTTGTTTTAATTATTATGGGTATATAATTCTTGTATGTGTTTTATAGGGTACATATGATGTTTTGACACAGGAATACAACATGAATAAATTAAATCAGGGTAATGGGGTATCTGTCATCACCTCAGGCATTTTTCATTGTTGTTAGGAACTTTCCAGTTTCAGTTATTTTAAAGTATACTTAGTTATGTTATTTTTAATATACCAAATTATATATTAGGTTTGCCGTAAGTACAGATTTTGTTATGTTATTGCTTTAAAAATAATAGATTTTTTTTCCTCATAAACCTGTAAGATCACTGTTGTAAACATAATCTGAACAAACTAGAGGTTAAAAAAGGAGTCTTTATTGAGTTTATTCATTTATTTCTGTTGTTAAGTAACTGAATGCTTTGTGTACAGTATAGTAGTACAGTTATAATAGTTACCTTTGTTGAACACCTACTGTCTGCTGGAGAGAGGATCAAGTACTTAAATATTACTTGTGTTAATTTTTAACAGTTTCTGAAAGTAATAGATACTGAAATAAGTGAAACAATCCACCAGTATATGGTGAAAGTTTGTATACTCCAGCACCCTTCAATGGAAGTCCCAGTTGTGTTGAGTAGAAATTGTGTTTACAAGTTAGATATGTCTATGTCTACATCAAAATGACACAGTGCAGCTTGTTTTCATTTTCTTGTGGTAATGGTTTCTCTGTCTAAGTAGTGCTTAAAAAACTAAGTTTAACAACCCTTATCTAAATGTTAGGTCCATGAAAATGAATGAATTGAAAAGGTAGGAAAGTTGGTTTGGTATCTGGGAATGTGAATTAAGAAGACCTGAGTTTTGAGATACGAAGTCACTAGGATTGTTATATTCTGTTTGGAACTGTCATGAATATTAGAAGAATTAAAGCGTACTATCATTTGAAGAGTAGACTTGGTCTCATCCCAGAATGATTCCTTAAAACACTTTATAATTTGGAGATATTTTCCTTTCATTAATTATTTTGAAGTGGGTTTACCTGCGTTAAAGATCTAAGAGATAAATGTTAATGATATCACATTCAGAGGATAACCTGATATCACAAGGTCTTGGTACCTGAAGTTGTCTCATACACACACACACACACACACACACACAAAAGTTTACTGTATCAATCAGACCAACTTTATGGCTGCGAAATTGATCCCTTAGTGGCTCTTATCCTTAGCTGTTGAGTTGTAAGGTATATGACATTGATTGCAAATGTCAAGAAATGTCTTGTGCTGGACACGGTGCCATGTGCGTGTAGTCTCAGCTATTTGGAAGGCTAAGGCAGGAGGATCACTTGAGCTCAGGAGTTCAGGCTTTAGTATGCTATCGATTGTGCCTGTGAGTAGTCTACTCTATTCCAGTCTGGGGAACACAGCGAGACCTGTCTCCAAAAGAAAGAGAGAGAGAGAAATATAAGCAGATGTAGAAGGATCACGTGAAAATGCTTGTAAGACAAGTAGTCTTTGTTTTGTTTTAAATTGCAAGAAGAAATAGACTAAGTCTTACTTTTGGATATGATGTCCCAAGTATCTATCTTGTCTCTCATCTAGAACACAAAGCAGTCTCTGAAATTTCCCAACCAAAAGTAAAAAGAACCTAAGCTACACAAATTATGTAGTATAAGAGTTTAGAAGACCAAAGTCTTTTTATAAATTTATTGTAAAATAGAAAGATAACAGAGCATTGAGTAGTCAGCAGATGGTAAGGATTAGGAAAAGAAGGGTTGATTGGTAATGTATGGAATCCACATTATTGAAAGAGAAAAAGTAATCAGCTAGAGAAAAGGATTTTTAAATGGAATCCTACCTTTTAAGAAATGGACAAGAAAGTGACTGACCTGTTTTGGTTTACAGCATGGAAGGTGGAAGGAAGATAGGAATAGAAATAAAACGTAAGGACTAAAATGAATTTACTCTTGACAGATTGTTCAGTTTGCTCTGGGAGATTCTTAGTACACATTTCTCTTTTTCTAGGCCTTACTGGGGCTTCCTGACATTTCAGTTGTTTTGATAATTAGAGATATTGAGTGTTCATTATTTTAAGCAATTCATAAAGTATACAGTTGTTGACATAATAGGACAGATATTTTCATGGTCTTCTGCTGGGTTATCAAGGGTTTAGTTTTCCAGACTGGGTTCAGAGGAGAATCTCAATTTAAATTCAGACTGAAAGGTAATGGTTTCAAGTCTCAGTTTAACCTTAGGGAGGTAGTATTGCACAGTCTGTGATGTAGGTCTGAAGCGAGACTGCCTGGGTTTGAATGACAGTTTCATATTTGTCCTGTTTGTGCTGTGTAACTTGGGATAAGTAACTAAGCCTCTTTGCCTCATTTTCTCATGTGTAAAATGCAATAATAATGGAACCTAACTCAGGATTGTTGTGAAGATTAAATAGTCTATATGAAGTGCTTAAAAAGAGTGCCTTGGACTGCCATGTAATGATATAAAGAATAAAAATGCCAAAAGATAAAAAAAAAAAATGAGTGCCTTGCACATAGTAAGCAATTAGTTTTTATTTTATTTATTTTAAAAAGAAAATAGAGACGAGGTCTGGCTGTGTTGCCCAAGCTGGTCTCAAACTCCTGGGCTCAGGTTATCCTCCTGCCTTGGCTTCCCAAAGTTCTGAGATTACGGGCGTGAGCCCATGCGCCCAGCCAGAAATCAGTTTTTAAAATGTTAGATAACATGTTTTCTATCCATTACTACTTGCTAGAAAACAGGAATTTTAAGCCTGTTATGCATTTAATTAATACATGTTTTATGTTTTATAGGTGGTGAAATTGCCTCTACCTTTGATCACCCAGAACTGGTGAAGCTTGGAAGTTGCAAAGTTATTGAGGAAGTCATGATTGGAGAAGATAAACTCATTCACTTTTCTGGGGTTGCCCTTGGTGAGCAGTTATGTAGATCCTGGTTAAGGTGCCTGAATCCTTGGTAGGCTCTGTTGAAGTGAAAGATGGTTATTATGGTTACTAGAAAATGGTATCTTACAAGTCCTAACTCCTGAAACTTTAAGATATGGTAACATATATATCATGTTTTGTTTCAATCCCTTTTGAGGTCAGCCTCATTTCTACCATGCCTTAGTGAACATCGTTTCTTTCTTGATTACTTGGAGCCATTATGAACTTGGATTGTTTGCAAACAGAATGCGTAACAGTAGAAGATGCGTCAGCTTTCAAAACTTAATATTACAAACAACACCTACATAAATAATAGAAGGCAAACAGTTTTACGTTTTATGACTTAGGTGGTCACTGTGACATAAGAATATTGTTTTACTTTTAGGTGAAGCCTGCACCATTGTTTTGCGTGGTGCCACTCAACAAATTTTAGATGAAGCAGAAAGATCTTTGCATGATGCACTGTGTGTTCTTGCCCAAACTGTGAAGGATTCTAGAACAGTTTATGGAGGAGGTAAGCATTTAGAAAATGTTGAACATACTTTCTTTTATTAAAGTACAAGAAGTGGTTTTAATGGTTCTTATAGAACCTTTATATTGCCTTTGCGCTTAATTTTAAAATGCTTGACATATCTAAAGGGAAGTCAGAAATTCATGTCTTGAAGATAATTAAGCCTAACAACATTTTTGTTTGGAATTTTAATCTGTAGGCTGTTCTGAGATGTTGATGGCTCATGCTGTGACACAGCTTGCCAGTAAAACACCAGGCAAAGAAGCTGTTGCAATGGAGTCTTATGCAAAAGCCCTGAGAATGGTAAGTTAATACAAGTAAGAGATCCAAACTTAAATTCTGTGAGTAACTGATAGTTTTAAAATGAATAGAAAATGAATTGGTTAACACCTCTTTTAAATTTGATTCTGGAGTATATCCGCTTTGTGAGCAGTAATTAAAAGGAAGCATATTTTACATTGTTTCCAAATGTTTAATTTTAACAAGCTATCCTTCTACTTAGTAAATCAATGGTTCTGATAGTAGAGTAGGTAGTTAATTGTTTTCTTCATTTTATAGTTGCCAACCATCATAGCTGACAATGCAGGCTATGATAGTGCAGATCTGGTGGCACAGCTCCGAGCTGCTCACAGTGAAGGCAATATAACTGCTGGACTGGGTAAGAAATCAAGGGGAACTTTGTAGTGGTGATTAAAAGTAATTGTCTTCAAGATTTTTTCTTTTTTTTGGTGGAGGGAGATAAAAGTTCTCATGATAACCATATAAAAGATTCCTGTGACCCATGCTTTTGTAACCATTGTATGTAGTTGGAAAATGTGTTTAACTTATTCTCAATACTCCCGAAACTCTTCCATAAGAGGTATGACACTAGTTAGAAGATTTATAACTATGACTGTAGGATTTAAATACATAAATAGTACTCATAGTCTGAAAAAAGTGTGAACGGCTGTGTTTCTTATATACTCAGTGGTAACTCCTAATTTCATAGTGAACTTATTTTGAGACATTCTTGAGCACAGATTACAGATCTCCAGCTTCCCAGCTCTGACAGGCTATGTAGTACATTAAAAGAACAGTCTTAAGCAGGTAGATAATCCTGTCATTAAACAAGAGAGGGCCAATTAATAATCTTTCAGAAGATGAAGTAGAATTCTTAATGAAAAGTTGAGTAGATGACTTCTAAATTTTCTTTCAATTTTTTTTTTTTTTTCTTTTTTGAGACAGAGTCTCACTCTGTTGCCCAGGCTAGAGTGCCGTGGCGTCAGCCCAGCTCACAGCAACCTCAGACTCCTAGGCTCAAGCAATCCTCCTGCCTCAGCCTCCTGAGTAGCTGGGACTACAGGCATGTGCCACCATGTCCGGCTAATTTTTTCTCTATATTTTTTTTAGTTGGCCAGTTAATTGCTTTCTAATTTTAGTAGAGATGAGGTCTTGCTCTTGCTCAGGCTGGTTTCTAACTCCTGACCTTGAGCGATCCACCTGCCTTGGCCTCCCAGAGTGGTAGGATTACAGGTGTGAGCCACTGTGCCTGGCCTAAATTTTCTTTCAATTCTTAAGATTCCACACTAGCAGCAATAAGAAATTTTTGCAGTAATTTTATATAGATAGGTGCAGATAAACATAGGGAGAGAATTAATGTAAGTGGTCTGGTATTCTGTATAATTTTTTGTTATTTGACATTGGTGCCCTCTGTTAATATAGGCGCATCAGTAGTTTACCTTATAATTTCTTAAAAAGCTTTCCTTGAGTGCATTTATGGATGGATCCTCTTACTAAATCAAGTTGTTGGATGTTGTAATCTTATTTTATTAATAACAGGATCAATTTCATTTTTTTTAAATCATTAGAGATGTTTTGATATAATAATTTATTAAAACTACTTACAATAAACACTTTTTATTCAGATATGAGGGAAGGTACCATTGGAGATATGGCTATACTGGGTATAACAGAAAGTTTTCAAGTGAAGCGACAAGTTCTTTTGAGTGCAGCTGAAGCAGCAGAGGTGATTCTTCGTGTGGACAACATCATCAAAGCAGCACCAAGGTACTGGTAGCACTTCTGTTTCTCAAAAAACAATTACACCAAAACAAAATAGGAAGCTGTATTTGATAATTATAATTAATGGAAAAGTGGAGATGTTTTTGCCTAGATAAAAGCATTTCTGAAGTTATTTAAACTATGTAATCACAACTCTTAACATTTAAGCTAGAAAAGCTTAGGAGGTAAGAGGGATGGGCAGCAGAATTTAAAAGGCACAAAAAGAGCTGGGCTTGGAACGTCATGTGCTGGAGAGCTGGGGGTTGGGGAGGAGGGCTTAGTAGCAAGAGCTTAAGCACATAATGTGCAGGGTTGCTTAGTGTTTTTATGCCCGCGGTTTTTCTTTAATATTTAAAAAACTCATTCACACAAAAATGGTTAAGTGGCAAGAAAATCTTAATTCTTGAAGATTCAGTTAATAATTTTTAATTGCTTTTGTGAGTAGTTACCAAAACCATTCATTTTATAGTTAGTGGGAGTTCAGGGAGATGGGAATGTGTGGCTGCTTGGACTAGGAAATAATGGTGAAGATGGTGAGAAGGGATTGATTATGGATATATTTTGAAGGTGGAGCTGGTAGGGTTGGATATAAGGCATGAGAGGAAAGAATTAAGGATAATTCAAGGTTTTTGTCTGGAAAAATAGTTTCTCTTAGCTGAGATGGGGGAGGCTATGGGAGGGAGGAAGAAAGAAAGAAAATGGGGGTTTCAATTTGGGACATTTAGGTGTCTTGTTAAGGCAGTTAGTTGGATAGTTGAGTCTGTAGTTTAGGGGAGAAGTTCAAGCTATAGTTGTATGTTTAGAAATTGTAAGCCTGTATATAGTATTTAAAACTGTGAGACTGGTTGGATCTCTAAGAGTGAATGGTATAGCTAAAGAAGGAAAGGGTTTTTAAGTACTGAAAGCTGGAGAACTCCTGCGATAAGTTTGGAAAGATTCAGAGCAACCAACAAAAGACACTAAGAAGGAATGTATATGTGTGGAGAATTGTTAAAACTGGGTGATAGATACATAAGGATTCATTATATAGTCACTCTGCTTTTTATATACTTTTGACAGTTTCCATAATACGAAATTCTAAAAGAGAGGGAATGCCACTGAGGTAGGAAAACCAAGGAGTTGTCTAACAGAAGCCAAATGAAGAAAGTACTTAGGGAGAAGGGGTGATAACCTGCTAAAATGATAATAGGCCAAGTAAGATAAGGACTAAAAATGCACCTTAAAAATTGGATTTAGTGGCCAGGGACGGTGGCTCACGCCTGTAATCCTAGCACTTTAGGAGGCCAAGTTGCGAGCATTGCTTGAGGCCAGGAGTTTGAGGCCAGCCTGAGCAAAAGTGATACCCCCGTCTCAACAAAAAAATAGAAAAATTAGCTGGGCATCATGGTTTGTGCCTGTAGTCCCAGCTACTTGGAAGGCTAAGGCAGGAGAATTGCTTGAGCCTAGGAGTTTGAGGTTGCAGTGAGCTGTGATGATGC
>VBSM01002616.1:5024666-5047843 GCA_008086735.1 Cheirogaleus medius | reverse complement strand
AAAAAAAAAAAAAAAAATTGAAGGGAGCAATAGTTTAGGATAGGTTCAATAAAGACTAGAAAAGGGGAAGTGGAGAAAGTGTTTATAGACCACTTTTTTCAGGAGTCTGTTGTGAATGGGAGCAGAGAAGTGGGATAGTAGGAGTAGAGGAGTTGTAGGTCTTTCTGTGAAAACTCAGCATGTTTCAGTGGGAGAGATTTAGTAGAGAGGGAGTAACATGCAGAAGAGAGCAGTCCACTAGGTAGCTAAGAGAGGGCATGGATATTTAGAGGACCAGAGGAGGAGATGCTTTTAGATAAGAGCATGGGGAGTTTATCCATAGGTACAGGAGAGAAGTGGAAATATTATCGGAAAATTACACCCTTAAATGAACTAAATTATAAGGAATTTCTTTGTGTAAAACTTCGCAGCACTCATTTCACTGGTTTGCTTGTATGAATGATAGCTGTCTGGTTACTATTAGAGGATGGAGAGTAGAAAATGATTTGGATGTTGAGAGAAAAGATGAACTATGTATTTAAGTCCACTGTGATGTAATGGAAAGAACGCGGGGCTGAGAAATCCAGAGATTTTCTGATTGGGAGGATAGTTTAATGGGAAGTATTCCATATTTTGATAATAGGTGAAGGGAAAAGTTGACAGAAAGTTTTCTTGGAATAATAAAATGTTGTGATGCTTTCTGTTGTCTTTAAGCAGAATGACAGCAGAAGGTAACAGTTCTCTAAAGCCGCGGTCCCCCACCCCGGGATGCGGACAGGTATCAAGTCTGTGGCCTATTAGGGACCCTGCCACAGAGCTCCATCATCTCTCCCAGCCCTGTCCATGGAAAAATTGTCTTCTATGAAACCAGTTCCTGATTTCAAAAAGGTTGGGGACCGCTGCTCTAAAGTGTTCTGACTTAGAGAGCAAGGTCACATAACCACACCTACTCTCAGAAATCTTCACAATAATTCAGTGCCATTATCCACAAATCCATTAGAAACAGGAATAATTTTGTTTAACTCAGCCCTTTCCAAACTTACTGGACTGTAAACTACTTTTTTATATTCCTTATTAACCTCCAAAGGACTTATTTTTTTCAGTTGAGTATCCTATTAACAGCTGCTTGGTAACTTTTTTGAGAATGGTTAGCATCCTGGTTCTCCCATAGGCTACTGAGGTTGGAAGGTTTGAGTCTGTTCTTAACACTTTTTCAGCTGCTTCGCTTAACTGTTGTGCCGGCCAGAGGTTTTCATCTAGAAGCCCCAGAGCCTTGTCATTTTACAACAATTAAAAGTAATTGTCTGATTTATTTAGTAAAATTCCCTAACACGCATGAATTAGCCCTTTTCTAGAGAATTCATCTTTGTTGTGTAGGCTGGTTGGAGAAGTTGAGAACTGTTAAATAAGTCAGGCCTTCACATTCCACAGATTTTCTAATGTCCTGTTACTAATAACAGTATTTAAAGAATGTTAGTCATGAGGTAGAAACATCTTTAGAAAATTGGGTTGTCTTAGTCTTTTTTCTATTGCTTATAACAGAATACCTATAAGAAAAATAATTCATTTCTTACAGTTTTGGAGGCTGTGAAGTTCAAAGGTTAGGTCTTTCTTGTTGATGTGGACATTCTGCAGAGTCCTGAGGTGGTGCCAGGCATCACATGGCAAGGGGGCTGAGCTGCTAGCTCAGGTCTGTCTTCCTCTTTTTATAAAGCCACCAGTCCTACTCCCACGATAACCCCATTAATCTATTCATGAGAGCAGAGCCCTCAAAGACCCTATCTCCCAGTACTGCCACGTTGGTGATTTTCAGCATGAGTTTTAGAGGTGACAGACATCAAACCACAGCAGGATTATAATTTTAATAAAATTAGGATTCTAACCTAATTTGTATTTAGTTTAAAACTTTGGTTAAAATCATGCCTTTCATTTTTTACTGTTGGCTTTTTTCTTAAATGTATGTTTTTCCTTACAGGAAACGTGTTCCTGATCACCACCCCTGTTAAGCAATTCCTATATACTGTTGATCTTTGGACCAGTGGGTAACAGATTTGCGTTTGAAAGACTTTAACCTCTTGGAGACTACTGTGGAATCTGTCTTTATGCCCATTATTATATCTTTAAGTTTGGACATTTAGCTGACCTTCTGTTTTAACATGGGTCTAATTTATTTGCTGTGTCATTTTCCATACAATTCAGTTGATTAAAAAGTTCATTTCTCATAACTGTGCATTAAAATAAAAATTTGAGTAATTCTTATGTCTTATTGATTTATATGTACCCTGTTTGAACTCTACTTAATGGAAATTAACGATTGTATTTTCAGTATAGAGTTCTACTTAAATCATTGACCATATACATTTATGGAATAATCATGTATAATTTTTACTACCTATTTAATTTTGTGTAGTGAAAGTACCATAAACTGTAGTACTCGTTTAGTTTTGTTTCTGAGTGCTTTTACATTGGAAGAAATGATGGTGTCTGTTACTTCAAGTTTGCAAAGGTAGTATTTTAAATATTGGTTATTGCATGATGGTCTAAGCACTTCTCCAAGTGTTTTGTGAGCTAACACTCTCTTAAAGAAGATGGGTATAGTTAAGACTTAAGCACTGTTTCTCCCTCCCCTAGACTTTTGGTAAATGGATGAGAGAGAATGAGAATGGGCATAAGTATGTACTGAGTTTGATGATTTATAGGCTACTTTAGATTTAGATTGATACATCAGTATATAACAGAATGCACAAGAAATAAAAGAGCCCAGCAATAGATTATGTGTTTTTGTTGGATATCTCTCTTACCATGTACAATTCCCATAAAGGAGCAAAGGAGTTTCAAAGAAACATTGATACACCAATATTTTTGGTGGGGCTGGGGGAGTTGGAGCATCTAAAAGTTTGTCTCAATATTTTAATACTACTTTGCAGAAGCTATTAAAACTGGAAAAATTTAGTGTTTTCAAAGAGATTCTTCTTACTTTTAGTACCATAGCAGTACCATCCTCTGATTTTTTAAGTGCTTTATGATGTCATATAGCAGTTGTGATCCCCACAACTGAGGTAGATGGAGCAGGTGAGCATATGACTGAAAACCTGCAGAGGTTTCAGTGGGAGAGGTCGGCTTGTCTATACTGAGGAACCAGATAGCCTGGAGTTAGTTTAATCTAAGAGGATACTTGGGCACATTTTCTCCAAAGACCTTAAAAATGTCACTAAGTATTAATTTAATCTAAAAAGAGGTAGAAATGTGGAAACAATTAATGTATCCAAGAATACAGCCATGCTCTTTTCCTTCTTTGAGTTTATATCCTTTGAAGCCCTTACAGATTTTGTTGTCTTCAGAAAAGTCTCAAATTCACAAATTTTAAACTCTTCAGTATCAGAGGTAAGTACAGCCTAGGCCCTCTAATTTCTATAATGGTTTTAGATGATACAGTTTCTTTTAACTCAGAAACAGCAAGTATGGAAGCAGTGAGTTTTTATTTTCAGAAGACTTGTGGAATGAAAATAGAAATTTGGAATATACATTAATAGTTATTGTCACTGGATAGAAACTTGTCTATGTGCTTATTAAGATTTTTATATCTATCCTAGTTGCTTCAGCCTTTCTTCAAAGAAGGATGATTTGTGTGTGCGATTCTTTTACTCTCATCCCCAAATCCAGCATCAATCTGCTCTTAGGCCATGCAGGCTTACCCTTGCTAACTACCTCTTTCACAAGTCCCTGTGAACTGGTGTTCTATTGGTTTAAGAGGCATTGGCAGAATATGGGGAGAGGAAATCTGTTTTCTTCTTGACTTTGCTCTGGCAGTAGCTGCATCCCTGCAGGGCCTACTACATCTTGGCTAGGCACCTCTTCTTCCATGGCTCTCAGCTCTTAATGGGTTTGGGTAACATTTCTTTTCCCTGTTCACTCTCCCAGCAGAAGAATAAAGACAATCCTGATTTCAAATTTCTGAGTTTTAAATTGTGAGCTCTATATAACACCTTATTTTCAAAGGAATATTGAAAAGATTATATGAATTAAGACCCTGAAGATAGTACCTGACCTTTAGGGCGTTCCACATGTCAGCCTGCCCCCTGTCCTAGGCCTGGATCCGTGATAAAATATCCCATAATCAAGTAACATGCTGAAACTGCGGAGTCAGGTAAGATCTGCTTCCCGTTCTCCAGAAGTAGTCCGGAAGGGAAAAGAGGCATATATAATACATACTTTGTTGTTTTTTTAATAGTATCCTTTCTATGATAGATAACAAGGAGTAAGGTTTTTTAAAAAAATGACAAAAAGATAGTAAAAGTATCTCTTAATAGCAGGACTCCTGACTTCAGTCACATTCCTCCTGCCCCTCATGAAACATGAAACATGGGTTTAGTGCCAAGGAATATAAGGGCTGTCCAGAAAGTATCCAGCCATGTAGCCATTCTTGTTATATTAATAATGGCTAGATACTTTCCGGACAGCCCTCACAGTCTCATGTTTTCAAGTGCTTAGGTGGTTTTGTAAATTCTAGACTACAAATGGAGGAACAAACTTTTCATTTAGAAATTAAAATGAATCCTTGCTAACCAATCATGTCTGTGTTTTCCTTTTTAGGTAATCCAGGAGCATTTGACCAAATTGTGGTTATATTTCTTATTTTCAGGACTACATATACCATGGTTGAAAATTTTACTGAGGGAGGAAAAAAAAGCCTTTTTGTTGTATTGCCATTGAGGTTTTTTTTCTTTAAGATAGGAATTATACTGATTTTAAGGTAAATATAAGTGTTGTGCTGCATGATATAAGACGTAGTAAAAAACATTATGTACACATTCATTATCACATACTGGACAGTGTTCTATGCATTTTATACACAGTAATTGGTTTAACCCTTACAGTGCCCTGTGAGGTAGAAACTTAACCATTTTACTGATGAGGAAACTGAGGCACACAGATGATAACTCACTAGTAAGTGGCAAGGCTGAGATTTGAACCCAGTTGGTCTGAAGGGCCATGCTCGCTGCCTCTGGGCACTATGTGTTTGATATTTACTTTTAGTTAAAGTTGTTTGAATTCAGTTGATTTTTAGGGCAGAAGCCTACTTTTTAAGTGTAAAATTACAAACTGTAGTGATGTTGCGTTTTAAGAAAAATAAAGAAGCAAACTTGGCTGCTGATTCATTTCCATTGAATCCATGTTATAAAGGTTTTAGTTGGTATCACTTATGGAAGCTGAAGTCCTATGTAAACTTCTAGAAGAGATTGTCCCTTTGATGCATTAACCCTTTGGGTTTTGAACTTAAAATCAGGAGCAAAAAGGTTATATTTGGTGCTTCAACATTTTTTTTTGTTATTTTGCTTTCTAATTCTGTCAACATTTCCAGTAAAACATCAGAAGGGTTATAGAAATGTAAGTATGCATTTATATACTTTATAAGATTGGTTGAAAACCTACAGTGAAAACATTTTTGAAAAGCAAATTTAGTGAACACTGGACCATATTGTTTGAGAAATGTTGATTTGTTGTGTATTGATTATTTTAGAAGAAAACAGCTTGACTATAGGTCAAAATGTTTATAATTTGACATTTAATTTAGACCAGTTAGCTCATTAGACGAGAGCTCTTATATTGGCTTCATTCTGTTTTATGGCTATAGTTCAGCTATATTAGAAAAGGTGGGTCCATTAATCTTGGGAGAGAAAAGAGAAGGTCAAAAGAAAGTCAGCAATCCATAAACTTTACTGTAGATAAAGCTTAGAAGGCAAGTTCTGTTGACAAAAGTTTCTATCAGCTGAGTACAGTTGGGATTCAATCATTAGGAATGAGAAAATAGACTATAAATCCTAGCTGTCTAATGGAAATCTGAACTTGTTACTAAAGGAGTTAAACATGTTTAACCTGTAGGTATAACCTATTACATTAAATGATTTGAAGGGGCCTTTTGGCAGTCTGATCACTGTGTTGCAGATGCCCTACAGATGGGAGGTGACAGTAGGAAGGGATTACACAATACCATGGAACTTTCTCTTCCTCTGGTTTAGCAAGAAATATTTCTGGTAGGAAGACATACATGAAAATAGTCTTATTGTATAATGTCATTTTAGAAGCAAACTCTGCTGGGTTAAGATGCTGTTTTGGGAAAAGTACTCTTTAAAAGCTCAGTATAGTATGTTTTATTTAAGATGATACTTTTTGTTTGCTGAAAAAGTTCAAGCACATGAAGGGGATTGTGTTATTGAATCACCCATTGACAGCAATTTCTTTAAAGTTTATATATTCTTGGGAAGGTTACAATTTACATACTTCCAAAAACAATGGCCAAAATACCGAGATTTATACACTGTCAAAAGACCCTATAAAAAAATAAAAACAAATCAGAACAAAGGCAGAGATACTTAGGCTAAAGAGGCAGAGACTTCATATATACACTACAACCCTGCAATTCAAGTTCCAAAGTGCTTGTTTCAAGTGAACAGATTTCTCACTACCTATATGACCTAATAGGTTTCTGGAAATGTGGTTTCCCTCTAAGGACGGGGATTCAGTTCTGGTTCATTAATGTGAATAGACAAGGGCTCTTCCTCAGGGAAGCAGCCAAAATCACAACAAGGCTTGACTTACATGAGACCCCATTGCCGAAGAGAGGTTCTGATTTCCAGATGACTTCCAACATTGTCAGTGACAGTAAACTGTTGGGAGTAGACCTTGGGTCAAACCTTTTAGGGGAAACGAACTAAATCAACACGAACCACTGTCAAGTTTAAAGTGGCAGCCGGACTCCACCAAGAGGCATTCTCCATCGGGGTTTTTCAGCAGGTGCTAAGCTGCTGGGGGACATGTTTTCATCTCGAGCCTTTGCAACAAAAAGCTTTTTTCTGTGAATCTGACTGATGGACTAGGTAGAAATGTCCTTTTCAGTGGCCTGAATAAGTAACAATACTTTGATACTCTTTACGGTCATTCATAGTAAAGAATATATATCTTGCAAAGGGGCAGGCCACCTGAACACTTAGTTCTATAACAAATACCTTATTCGAAGAGCTCGCGAGCCTCATGACCAGCCACTCTGGGCCAAAGTGTCCCGGCTTTTGAAATAGTAAAGATACTATTTCAAAAACTGCTTGGAGAAGCCATTTTCTTAGAAGTCATGATCACTCTGGGTTGCTATGCCACCAATAGCATGACAACTTCCCTCTGGAGAGATGCTGTTGGCCAGAAATGTTTTCTTCTCCGTGTGATGTGGCTATGGCATTTTACCCAGCTCTCCATCAGCTCCTACTGGCAGAGCCACCCCCGAGGACCCAGAGCACTCCTTTCCACTCTAATGCAGGGGTCTCTGGAACATATTTGTCACTGGCCTATAAGTAAAGCTCCTTAGGCACTGCTAGGAGGGGCTGAGGGAGATGGGGCAGGTGCCTGTAGCTCCTGGCTTTCCTCTCTGACCAGCGCATAACGCCGGGCTTTTCTGGGGTCAGGCTCTGGTGTCTCTTCTGCCCATCTTCCCACACGGCGCACACCTTTGGCCACCTTGGGTGCGTTCCTGCAAGGGTTGTGGTCATAGATGACCAGCTTCAGGCTTGACAGGTGGGCCAGGCTGGGGAAGTACCGGATGCTGTTCCGGTCCACATCAATCACCTCCAGGAAGGGCATGTGAAGCAGCACGGGGGGGAAATTGGTCAGCAGGTTGCCTGAGAGCCAGATGGTCCTCAGCTCCTGGAGGCGCCGTAGCTGGCCTGGCAGCAGACGCAGGGCATTAGAGCCGGCATGCAGAGTCTTAAGGAGATTCAGCTTACAGACCACGTCCGGCAGCTGGGTGAGGTAGTTGGCCTCGATCCACAGGGTCCGGAGGTTCTGGAGCAGGCTCAGCTCACTGGGGAGGTCGCAGAGTTTGTTGTTGCCCAGATAGAGGATGCAAAGCTGTTTCAAGGTGCACACCACCTGGGGCAGAGCCCTGAAGTTGTTGAAGTCCAAGGCCAGGATCTGCAGGTTCTGCAGCTGCCCCAGCTCCGGAGGCAGGCTGTTGAGGTGATTGTCACTCAGGTAGAGCTTGACCAGCTCCCTGAAGGAGCACACGTGCACGGGGCAGCGACGCAGCTGGCTCCCGCTGAGGTCCACCATCCTGTCCAGCGGCATCTCTTGGAGGTCTCCGACCACGTAGTTCTGGCAGCGCTCAGCAGGGATGAAGGCCACAAGGGCCCTAATGGCGTTCCCCATGCGGAGACCGTGGCATGGCGAGCCCCAGTGACCGACTCAAGCAGAGCTGGCTCTGCTGACTGCTGTGGGGCCTGTCTTTCCCTCCCATTATAACCTGGGGATTGCGTGACAAAAGCCAGTCTCTTTGACAGAGAAAAGTGCTCCTGATAGCAACTTGAGTGTCAGGCGACAGGTCCAACAGACAGGCAGGGGCCAGCAGGCCATGTCTGGCTCACAAGCTTGCCTTTAATCACCTAAACCCCAATCCCCTTTATCTACTTTTTTTTTTTCATTTCAATCTGAAAATAGATTTGCTGGTTTTATTTTTAATGATAAAATATTGACACATTACATAAATGTATAAAAGAAAAAAGTGAAAAACACCTGAAGTTCAACTCCCCAGGGATAAATACTGTAAAAATTTGAATGTGTCCTCTAGCCTTTTTGTTACACATATCAATTTGTTTTAAAAAATTCCACTTTAGGAGTCTTATTTTTTTATCATAAGATGTGGACATTTTTATGTTTGCAGGTATCTACACAATTATTTTAAACACCTGCATAGTATTCCATTATATGACGTACACAGTAATTCAAACAGTTCTCTGTGGTTGGGCATCAAGATCGCTTACAATGTGTGACTGTTATAAACATCCTTGTATACACAGACATGAGCTGTGACCCACTGATTTCTTTAGGAAACATCCTTAGATGTAAAGTTATGCATCCTTTAGAAGGTTTTTCATTGAAGTTTCCTCCCTACCCAACAAAACCTGAACTGTTATGTATACCCACCAGCAGTGGTTCCAGGTGTGCACTTTCTTATTTCTTCATTCTTATTAGGTGACATCATTCCACACTTAAAAAACTTGCTTTTGACAAAAGACAGGTAGAAAAGCAGAAGAAAGAGAAGGAGAAAACTAGTTTTCTAGAGCTTAAATAAATCCCGACGTATTCCTACAATGCAACTGTGTTGGGTGTATTTGACGTCCCACCAAAGGCTTGTGCTCCCCTTCTACAGCATCGGGTTGTAGGGAAGCAGCTGTCCGGCCAGGACATCTCTTAGTAATTGTGTAGGGTGGGGGCTCTTTAAGTTCTGGCCAATGGAATGTGGGCAGAAGTGTTAGATGTCACCTCTAGATGCAGCTCTCTGTAAAACAAACTTCTCACCCTTCTCCATGCTCTTTCCCCATCTGCTGGCTGGATAGTGTCCCCAGGGTGACTTTAGAAGCCACCAAGTATGTGGAAATCACATGTTGAAGGTGGCAGGGCCTTGGTCACCCTGGATTCCTGAATCAGTGCTAGGAGCAGAACCTCTTCCCCCCATTCCCCACTCGATCACCAATTGGATTAAGGTAAATAAGAAATTTCAATTTGTAGTCATTGAGATCTGAGAGCTTATCTGTTACATTACCTTATAAATAGAGCAGTTGTTAGAAATGAGAAGGTCAATCTGCATACACTGATATGGGAAGCTATTCAGGACAAATAAAGTGGGAAGGGGGAAAAAAAGCAAATTTCAGAACAGTTTTTTATGATTCCCATCTGTGAAAAAATATGCATGTAGCCTTGTGTGTGCCTAAAAATATCTGTAAGAAATAATGGTGATTATCTCTGGGGAATCTGCCTGAAGGTTTGGGGGTGATAAGGATAATGACTTTTCCATTTACCTCCTTTTGTACTATTTAATTTTTTAAAAAAAAACTATAGACATATATGATTTTAAATTTAAATACTCTGTTCCATAAAAAACCCAATCTATCAGCTGCCTGCTGTCTGGACAGAGTGTCTGGATGTGGGGAGGCCTGGCACACCTCTGCACCTCCCCCATGCCTTTGCTGCTGAACTGCTCAGAACAGACCACCCCGTGGCGTCCCACTGAGTGGCGATTCTACAGAGCTGTTTGGTGATGCAGCATCACCACCCACTTCCCACCCACAAGGTCACAACTGAAGTCAGTGTTCCTGGACTTTCTACACATGAATGTCAAGGGCCATTATCTCGAGCCCTCCCCTCGCTTTGCTTATTTGTACTATAGTAACTGGCCTCTCAACTGTGCTTTGCTTCTATATTTTGCATGGTCCATGGGGACTGCAAATGCTTTTGAAGCAGCTGCCCTGATGCCACCCCTAGAAATGATAATAATGTCGCTACCAGTTACTACTTACCAAGTACTGTGCCAGATGCTTTACATATGTTACTATTCTTACAATACCTGCCAGATAAATATGTTTTACCCCACTTCTCAGACAAGAAAACTGTGGCTCAGAGAGGTTTAATATCATTGAACACCTACTGTGCTCCGGATGCAGGGAATCTGCTGATTCACAAGACAGACAGGACCCTGATCTCACAGAGTGTACAATTCTATGAGGGTGTGGGAGGGTTCCTATTAAGCCATACCAGGTGACAAACTTTGCCCCCACACACAGAACTTGTTTCAGCAACTTTAATTAGCTTTGAGGTGCAGCTGGCTTTTCCTTTGTTTGAACTCATGGTGACCATGGTGCCAGATGCAGAGAAGAGCTCCCAAGGGCAAAGTCCTGGGCCTTCCAGGAGAGCAGTCCAAAAGCAGCCCTGTCCCACCCAGCCTGTGTCTGACCATTTGCACCTGTTGGTTTTGAATTTGAACTCCTCCACTGAGGCATTTATCCAAACTTTGGTTCAGAGACACCTGATACTGGGTCTTCAAATGCTTCAAGGTACAGTTCTAGTGTTGTGGTTCTTTTTTTTTTCATTTCAGCATATTATGGGGGTACAAATGTTAAGGTTATATATATTGCCCATGTCCCCTCTACCCCCTAGTGTTGTAGTTCTTAACTTCAATGCAACAGAAACCATCTTTGGATAATCTGGATGAAAAGGAATTTATTATACGATATTAAGAAGCTCATAGACTCCCTGGGTGTGCTGGGAACCGGGCTTGGATGCTATAGCCAGGACCAGAGCCCTAAATTGCAGTGCAGAACTGGTGCTGTGAGGGTGTCATTGTCATCACCCCTGGGCCCAGCCCCTGCTGCTTGCACCTCTGACCCCAATGGTGTCGGCTGCTGCCCCTGAACCTGGGCGTAGCCACTGACGCAGCCACCCTGCTCTGTGGAATGGGTTTAGCGTAGGTCCTGCTGTTCGTATCACTAGCAGTTGAATCAGGGGCCACGGGGGAGGATCCACTGGTCACATGCCCCACCCTAGCAAAAGAGGTGGGGTCAAGCTTTCAGACTCTATAATGGGGAGTGGTCTTTTTCCACCATCAAGATTCACAAGGTGAGAAATTCCCCAAACATGGGAAGGTGAGTTATATGCTGACAGCCAGAAAGAATCACAAATACCCACCACAGCTAGCCTGTGGTCCTCCTCCCACCCTCCCAGGGCTGGCTGACTCTGCACAGTTAATTTTTCTTCCTGTAGCTATGAGACTATTGTGAGCAGTTTATTAAAGCAGACTCAATTAATATGGAGTACAGGATTATTCCCCAGAGCTGGGACATGACCAGTTTTCTAAACAACTGGATAGTGTTAAAAGATTTTGAATGGAAGCTTTATAATCTTAAGACCTCCAACAGAATCCAGTAACATTCAATGTGACAGCTGTATCAGCAGTTGACAGTACTACTTTGGCAGGAAAATGATGTGACAATTAAACATTAATGGATAAGAATTATTTCTATCGGTTACTAACAAACATTTATTGAAAGTCATCCATCAAAACAGAACTGCTCAGTAACATTTGGTTAACCCGATTCTGTTATGTACTTAAAAGTAAAAAATGAAAAGATTTCTTTTTCCTATATTTTGTAATTTAGACTTGATTAATTCAGACTCCTTGACTATGTAGTATTTTAGTTAACAAGGTGATAGCCGAATTTAGTGTTAAGAGCAAAGACTTTGTCATTAAAGCGACTCATGGTTTGAATCTGAACTGTGCCATATATTTGTTTCAGGACTTTGGACAAAGTTTCTGTACAGGGCTCCTCATTTGTAAAATGGAGATCATTCCAGTTATCCATTGTATTGGGCTATTGTGAGGATTAAATAGGATAATGTACTTAAAGTAATTAGCACAGGCTCTGCCAGTAGTGCTAACCATGAGCTGGTATCGCTGCTGTGCTGGGCTCATTCCCAGCGAGCTGGGAACCAGTGCTCTGTCTACAAGCAGGATGAACACTGGGCAAGTGCCTGGCTTAAGTGACCCCCGTGAGCTGGAGTGCAGCTAGGGTTTCCTAAGGCTTGACCGAGGTGGGAGATGAAGAGAACATAGTTGGCGCTTGGTCAGTGTGGGGGAATTAATGACATGGATGAATTGAGTATTTGATGAGAGGTGTGTGTACCCTTATGCAATCCTTGTAAAGCTGAGGTAACTTGGCCCCTGTTCTGACTTGATGCTGCATTCAAAAAAGTCACACAGAATTCAAAAATAAATGAAATGCAATTTAAATCTTTATCACTGTGGCCTGGGAAAATGATGAAGGAAGGTGACTTTCGTGATGCCCAGCAATTCTTCCTAAGACTGCTCCTATGTGTCTTTCTCTCCCTCCAGCTCCCACCCAGAGCAGGTGCCCCTAAGGCCCTGTCTTCGAGTACAGCCTCTGGACAACCCCAGGGACTTATGGAGAGCAAGACATGAGCGCCAGGGGTGACAGGCACTGGGAGGCTGTGCAGCATCCAACCCAACGCCCTCGAGGTGGTGGCGCCTCACTCTCTCCTGGCCTCCTTTTCTAACCACTCTTTTTCTCCCCCAGACAGCTCTTTTGGAATTAAACACCTGAAACTCATGCAGGCCTTTCTCCAGACTGCATTGTCTCAGATTGCATCACGCAGACCTAGAGCAGATTCGAAGTCTCCTGCAGGCACTTCCCAAAGTCCAGGCAAATCTTGAACATTCTGTTGCACGTGTGGTTCTTGTCGCTTAACCGGTGGTTTCCTCTTTCAGAAGCCTCTTTCTCCCATCTCTCTCCTTTCCCTGGATCACGCCACCAAGATTTCCCAGGAAGCCACTTTCCAGCACAAAAAAGGATCACACCTTCCTCCCTTCTTTGTGAGCAGCATTTTCCTGACGTAGCAGAGGGGCAGCCCCAAGGTTCCCTCCCCCCTAAAGGCTCAGTCTGTGAGAGTCAAAACAGTTGAACCCTTTCCAGTGGATTTTACCTGCGGGGAGGTGTATCCTGCCCTCACATTTAATGCATTTGCATCCGGCTTAGAGTGAGTAAAATATCTCTGGAAAATCCTCATGGGTTATGGATTAATCATTCAGTGATTGGTTTGTTGACTCACCCTGTGTTGCTGACAGTCGACTGGCCAGGGGACAGGTTGCTGGTTCCATGGCATTTCATAGACCCACGTGACCCGCTTCACAAGGTCACTGGAAGGACGGCAACCTCCCTGCCTGCAGATGTCTGTGAATATATCAAACACGTCAGGCGACCCCTGTGGGACAATCACCCTGGATTACCACCTATGGCCGGTTTTCCAGGCCCCAGAGCGCTCTGCACTGGTTTGTCTAAGGGACCTGTAAAGGCGTGCAGGGCCTGATTCAGCCAAGAACTGTGTGTAAGAAGGCAGCGGTTTAAGAGCAAGAGAAGGGCAGCCTGCTCGTGGCAATGACTGGTTCGTGGGAGGTTTCCAAAGGCCTCACAGCCCCCTTCACTCCTGACATGCAGGGTTGGGACCTCGAGGCTTCAGGGACAGAGTGTGACCTCTTCCAAATGGAAGCGCCCCCTGCCCTCCATCTCCAGCGGGCTCTCTGTTGTGTCCTCCCCAGCCTCCCCTATCCATTTCCTCCTTGTCGGCCACAGTGTCACCTGGTGGGGCCATGTGGATGGCTGAGTACAACTCCAGGGTGTGTCCAGGGTCTCCGGGGAAGCTTGGGGTCTCCAGGATCTTCCTAAAGTGCAAAGCTGTGTCATGTGCCACCTCCAGCCTGTGCAGGGGCATCGATTCCCCACAGAAGGAAGCCCAGGTTCTTAACATGGCTCACAAGACCCCCAGGGCCGGCCCCTGCCTGTCTGCCGCTCCAGTCCTCATTTCCTGGTTTAAAGTAAAACTAAAATGGCAACCGAGCCCAAAAGATTTCTGAGCAAACAAAACCAGCTAGGCCTTAAAAATAGCCCCAATCTAGCTTAAACTGCAAACGTAAGTGAAACCTGACTTGGATCATAACTGCAAATATAAGCAAAACTTGGGTCATTTCTGGTAAATGCTGTTAGACAGAAATAAGACTTAATCCCAGCCAATCATAAGCAGCCAACTAACATATAATTATGTGACTAGAGACTTTCTGACAAGTTAGCCCCCAAAAGAGAATTATGTAACTGCAAACCAATCAGATTTCTTTATACTTCACTCCTGCATTTTCCCAATAAACGCTTGCCTCTGAAGTTCCCTCATTGCATCACCAAACGTCTGTTGGTCTGGTATTCCCCAATTCGCGAATTGCTTTTTTACTCAAATGGAAAAAAAATTGTGTTGTGGATTATTTTTCTTTTACACTGGCCTCCTGCCACTCTGACCATCCCTGGGTTCAGCAAATGTGCCAACTGCCCCCACCCCCATGCCCAGGGCTTCCCACATGCAGCCTCCTCTGCCTGGAAGGAGCTCCCCAAACTACCCCTCTTCACTGGCTGACACCGACTCTTACCCATCTGTAGGGTCCTGACTTGCAAGTCATGTCCTGACCTCTCAGACAGGGTAGTGATTTTATCATGTGCTGTCAATACTCTATAAATGTTTGTTAATTGCCCCTCCTCCCCTGCTAGACTGTAATCTCCGCCAGTGCAGAGACCGGGGGAGTTGCCCACGTTGCATCTGTCAGCCTCTAGCTCGATGCCTGGCACATGGTAGGTCCTCAGCAAAAGGATAAACAAAGGAGCTGATGCTAATTGCTAGGGAAGTAGGCATTGATTTGCACACAGAAAATGATTTTTAATTGCTAAAGACAGCACTAGATTTAGGAAGGAACACAGATTTAACTGATGTTCCCCAGGCAGCACTGCTTTCGACAGGACCTTGTGTAATGTGACACGGAGTAGATATGCAGCTGAACATAATCAAAGTGATTGCTTCATTGGCAAAGGAGGAGCATAGGTAAGTAGTTTTTGACACAGAATAATCAAAAATATCAAACTTACTCTTCTGGGTGGTATTTAAATTACAAAGTTTTTTTTTCCTAAATGAAAAATGCTTCTAATCCCCCAGTCCTAAAATCTATACATTTGGGAGAAAATCCAGAGTCAGTCCCAGGAATAAAGATTTTTCCTATTATCTCCTGCACCGTTATTAATTTAAGGTTTCCTGACATATCTATCACCCAGCATTGTGGCAAATACAATTGTCATGGGAGATGAAGTGTCTTTTCCCTGTCTTTTTACTGAGTGATACAAATGAGTAAGTCTCAGGGCCTTTGCGCTAAAGTCTTGTCCCTCAGCCCTGAAATGTTCCCTTGAAGCAGATCATGTGTGTGTATGTGTGTGTGGTATGTGCATGTGTGTGTGCATGTGTATTTATGTGTGTGCATGTGTGTTTGATCCCCTGAACACCTTTTCAGGCCAAGTCCTTCATCGGTATCTCCTCAAGGTCTATTTAAGCAGGGCTGCCTCCACTCCCAGGTTCTCTCGATGTTAGCTCTTACCAAAATTTGTGATTGTTTTATTTCTTAATTCTCTTGCGTCCCTGCTGGACCATAAACTCCCTGAGGCCAGGGATTGTGCCATTTGTGTTTATTGTTGTATTCTATCCTTTTTTTTTTTTGAGACAGTCTTGCACTGTTACCCAGGCTGGAGTGCAGTGGCGTCATCATAGCTCACTGCAGCTTCAAGCTCCTGGGCTCAAGTGATCCTCTTGCTTCAGTCTCCCGAGTGGCTGGGACTGCAGTTGTGTACCACCATGCCCGGCTAATTTTTTTTTTTTTGGAGAGACGGGGTCTTGCTATGTTGCTCAGGATGGTCTCAAACTCCTGGCTTCAAACAATCCTCCCACCTCAGCCTCCCAAAGTGCTAGGATTACCTGCGTGAGCCACTGTGCCCCGCCACTGTTGTATTCTCAGCACTAATAACAGCACCTCAAACAAGGTGGGCATTCATCTAGTCAATAAATAAGTGGCGAACCATGGACGAAATCTCCTTTCCTCCTAGAGCATCTGAATGAATCAGTGAATGAAAGATGCATTGCTCTCAGTTTGCTAACGTAAACTCAAATTGCTGGTAGAATTTTTTTCCTGCCATTGATAATCGTTGAGGTAATGGAGAGATGTTCTGAGAAGAACTCACAGAATTTATTCAGAAGAACTAACAAGATACATACAGGGTTGGAAGAACCCAGAAAGGGATTCACATTTGCTTGGTAACCTGTAAGATAAGCTCCGGTTTGGGGCTTTCGGGAGCGCAGTGCCGGGAGGAAGCCTACCGCTGTGAAACGTGCTGGGCCTGCTCCATGGACAAGTCCAATGCTGCATTCCAGAGAAGCCTCCCAGAATATTCTGTAAGTTAATTAGATTTTCTTTCAATGTTAAACTGCTGGAATCTGTTCAATGGCAAGTGCTGTGCTAATTATTCTGAGAAAAGGGGCTTCAACAATGCACAGTGAAATGAAACAGGAGCCCTGAAGGAATGCCATCAAGTCACAGGGTGAGAAGCCAGGGGAAGGATGAGCCCGAGTGGGAGAGGCGGCCTTTTTATAGCCTGTGTGTGAGGGAAGAGAACCGAGGTCAGGAAAACGGGCCTGGAGGGGCTTCTGCCTCCCTACCCCAGGAACCAGCAGTTCGGGGATATGCTCTCTCAAGCTGGGTTTCCGGTGGTTTGGAGAAAGGTCTTGCCTATAATTACAGCCGGAGGCCATTTTTGTGACTGTCTGCTCCCTACTTTACAAAGGTCAGATTTGCTGTCAGCGTTTCTTACTTCACTGGAGTGTTTTCTTGGCTCTGTCAGGTTTAATACAGCCTTGTAAGTGGGTCCTCTGAATTTATCAGCTTCTGCCAGTGGTTCTTAACTCGTGGCGATTTTGTACCCTCAGGGGACAATTGGCGACGTCTGAAGACATTTCTGCTTGTCACAACTGAGAGGGTGCCCCTGGTGTCTAGTGAGCAGGGCCCAGGATACTGCTACACGTTCTACAACACGCAGCGCAGCTCCCCACAACAAAGCATCACCCGGCCCCAAATGCCAACAGTGCCAGGGCCGAGAAACCCTGGCTAGCACAGTGCCAGCCAGTCGCCTTCCAGGGAAGCGAAACACTGTCATCATAAAACAGACATAATTAATATTTTATCTTCTTGGCTAGAACACATTTTTTTCAGTCTTACGGAAGATTTTCTTTCTTTCTTTTAAGGGGTACAGAAATACCCCTTAAACAACTATACATTCAAGAACTTCTTTTGGCAATTGTGGTATTTCTAGATCTTTCCAATAAGTAAAGGGCTGATGATAAGAAGGCAGCTTTGGATTTGGACCTGTGAAATTTGAATTGACTATAAGCTTTATAAAAGATTCATGAAGTCTCTTGCAAGTCTTTTTGGGGGAAGATGGAGGGCTGGTGGATCTTGCAATGCATTTTCCAGTGGAAATAATGGCACAAATGGTGGTATTCAGCATCAGTCTACAAAAGTTGGCTTACTCCGTAGAACACCATCTGTATGGTGATGCCACAGTGACTGCAGTCTCACTGACTGCTGTGTGGAAGGTAGTTTCCATGTGGAAACAGATTCTGAGCTGCAGTTGAAGCATCAGGGCCAGTAGCTAGAGGTGATCTCAGAGGATGGTAGATGCTGCTAAACTCTGGGGCCACCTGGGGCTGTGCACATGGCTGCCTCAGTACAACCAGGCTTCTATCACAGCAAGAAAGTGGAGGTTAGGTAGGAACCCACAGTGCCTGCCACAGGAACGTCTGGTGTGTGCAGGACAGCAGTTAGGTGTCTCTGGGATGGAATTTTACTTCTACCATTTCCTGTCTGTCCTTGGAGAAGTCTTTGGAAGTGTAACCTCTTTGAAAGTCTATGTCTGTCGAATGGAGATACTAATAATGTCACGATGAGGACTGAATGACAGTAAGTACCTGGAATACAGCAGAAGCTCAATATATGTCAGTTTCCTCTTCCTCGTCCCAATTTTCTCTCTGGCCAACTCAGTACTTGTTTGGCATCACCTCACATCTTTAAGGAATGTCAATATTGGCCCAGGTCTGGAGTCAGCTCCAGCCATATCAATACAACTGCTGCCAAATTAGAACCTCCTAGAACTGGTAGAGCAATCTCACAACATTGAGAACCAGTGAGCCATCAACAAGGCCAGAAGTAGAGAGAGGCTGGTGAACCAGAACAGCAAAGCTGACCTGGTGGCTCTGGTGAGCGTCCCGATCGCGGTGGGCGTGGGGAGGTGAGGGAATCTTGGCACAGCGTGATCTCCTTGGTTGTCACCTCTCATCTCCCACACACTGCTGAGCTGACATTGGAATGGGACGATTTGAAGCTGGGGATGGGCCAACACCGTGAGCTCACTCATCCCTCTCTCTCTGCAGGTTTCTTTGATCCAGTTGACGTCCGGCAGCCATCATCTCTGGGAAGTAGGGACCCTGGAGCAGCTCATGGAAGGCCACCGGCTGGACATTTTTGCTTGGAGACATCTGTGATGCTTCCCTCAGGAAGACTATTTATCTACATGCCAGGACGACAAAAGAACGGTGGTGTGATTATGTGAGTAGGTCACGCGAGTCAAAAGAGGATCCGTGGACTCCCCAGAGGTCCAGGACGAGCGGGGTTTTTCTTTTGTTAGTTTTCCCCAGTTACCTTTGGAGGGAAAAGGGGCCTTGGTTCAGTGCCGTCCTGTCTCGGGTGTCTTTCAGACAGCAGGGCTCAGCTCAGTTTGAAACTTTCCTGGATCCTGCCCCGTTGGAGTCACACTGATGGGGTGGGAGGTGCTGTGGGAAGGGTCCCACGCTTGGACTCTGGAGATCAGTGTTTGAATTTTTTAAATTGCTGTGTGACCTTGAATGAATTGTTTAATTTTTCATGATCTCCTTTCCCTCATCTAGAAACAAGAGGCTTGGACCCGATCGTCCCAAGGGACACCATTGAGCTTGGCAGCATGGATTTCCCATTAGGTGACTTTGGTGTCACCAAACATGCTGCATCATTCAGCTGCAAGTATAGGTTAGGGGTGGGACAAATGGGGTGGCGATTGTGCTTGAGAAACACATTTTTTATTAACTGCTGGGCCACAAAGTTAAAGTTGGCAACGACTTTGACTCAGCCTTCCTTTTGTGTAACCCCCAAGATGCTTAGAGGGGCCGGCATGACAAATGGAAAGAGCAAGCATGGGCTTTGGAGCCAGAAAAAGTTGAGTTTGGATATCAGCTCTGCCACTGACTGGGGCAAATGAACGTCTTTGCAAAACTGGAATAAGAACACCCACTGTGCGGGGTTGTCCTGAGGTCCGTAAGATAATGTGTTCAAAGGATCTGGCACACAGAAGGTGTTTGGAAACTGGCTTGTATCATTGTCCTTTTATTAGTGTTACAGTCGGGGGTTGGGCTGGGATTATCCCAGGGAGTCCTGATGGATCCTCACATGAGCTGGGCCTGGGCCAGCTCTGTGCTGTTTCCCCCAATTCCTGAGTCCTATCCTGCCTGCTGGTTTGGTGTCAGGAAGACCTAAAGCTGGCTGGGCCAACTTTCGGTTCACTATCCACTCCCCCAACTCCTCCTCCCACCAGAACGTATAAAATATAAATTACTCCTATAATCTCTTATGCAGATATTTGTTTCCTTACAGCAAAACAGCATTTATTTTTTTTTGGGGGGGGGAGGGTGGACAGAGTCTCACTCTGTTGCCAGGGCTAGAGTGCCGTGGCGTCAGCCTAGCTCACAGCAACCTCAAACTCCTGGGCTCAAGCAATCCTCCTGCCTCAGCCTCCTGAGTAGCTGGGACTACAGGCAAGCACCACCATGCCCGGCTAATTTTTTTCCTATATATTTTTAGTTGGCCAATTAATTTCTTTCTAGTTTTTAGTAGAGACGGGGTCTCACTCTTGCTCAGGCTGATCTCGAACTCCTGAGCTCAAATGATCCACCCGCCTCGGCCTCCCAGAGTGTTAGGATTACAGGCGTGAGCCACCACACCCGGCCAAAACAGCATTTTATTGACTTGAATGGTATTCTTTGAAATATTAGCAAGATGCTATTGTTTGAGCAGTACCTTACAAAGTCTCATGTCCTGCTTCCTGGGGCACAAAGTGTTCAATAAATCTTTTGTTTAAATGCTTTGGAAGGTGGTCCACAAACCTACAGAAAACGAGCCCTAAGTGAGGTAAACGAGTGGAAGTGGCTTGGTCTTCACCGGCTGTGCTGTAAGATGGAGCCGGCTTGCTCCTCTGTCGGAAGCACAATCCTGAAAAGAATGCCTTTCTCTAAAAATAGGGCAGCTGGCAGCGTGGCCGCACCAGCAGCTAGAGAGGCTTCCCAGCGGCTTTGGGACAGGCCAGCTGATAAAGCTTTCGGCTCCGGGTGCCCCAGATTACTCGCAGCTGTTTCCAGACCAAAGGGCCCTGGGGACGCTGGCCTTGCGCCACATGTCAGGTGCTTGTCATCAAACACCGCACGTGAGGCCCGTCAGCCTCCAAGCCTCGCCTGAACTCCACAATGGATTAGGAAGTGTTGGCAACCTGAACTGGAACCATCTTCCCAGCAGTCTCTGTGTTCCACTTTACGTGTGTGTGTTTTTCTTTTTAACTTCCAACTGAAGGCTGTTTTTTGTTGTTGTTGTTGTTTTGTTTTAAATTAACAAACCATTTTTTTTTAAAGAGCCATTTTAAGTTCACAGCAAAATTGAGCAGAAAGTACAGAGAGTTCCTGTATAGCTACCCCTTGTCACCACACACGCACAGCCTTCCTCACTAGTAACATCCCCCGGCAGAATGGTGTATTTGTTACAGCCGATGACCCTACATTGGCAGGTCATTGTCACCCAAAGTCCATAGTTCACATTAGGGTTCGCTCTTGGTGTTGTAGATTTTATGGCTTTTGGCAAAGGTATAATGACACATATCCATCATTGTAGTAACATACAGAGTGTTTTTGCTGCTCTAAAAATCCTCTGTGCTCTGCCTATTCAACCCTCCCTCCCCAAAGTCCCCGGAAACCACTCATCTTTTTATTGTCTCCATAGTTTTATCTTTTTCAGAATGTCGTAGAGTTGGAATCGTACAGCATGTAGCCTTTTCAGATTGGCTTCTTTCATGTAGTAATATGCATTTAAGTCTCCTTAATGTCTTTTCATGGCTTGATAGCTCATTTCTTTTTAGCACTGAATGAGATTCTGTTGTCTGGATGCACCAAGTTAATTATCCATCACCTACCGAAGGACGTCTTGGTCATTTCTAAGTTTTGGCAATTATGAAAAGCTACTATAAAAAATATTTGTACCCCCATAATATGCTGAAATAAAAAAAACAAGTAAAAAAAACACATCTGTGCAGGTTTTTGTGTGACATAAGTTTTAAATTCATTTGAGTAAATAACAAGGAGCGTGATTGCTAGATTGTATGGTCTAAGAGTAGGTTTAGTTTTGTAAGAAATTTCCAAACTCTCTTGCAAAGTGACTATACCATTTTGCATTCCTACCAGCAATGAATGAGAGTTCCTATTGTTTCACATCATCGAGAGCACTTGGTATTGTCTGTGTTTTGGATTTTTTAAAGAAGCCTGTTTTTGTTACTTCTTAGCTTTTGATGACTTGAGGCAAATTATTAAGCCTCTCTGCCTTTGTTTCCTACTTTGTGAAACACAGAAAACAGCAGTACCTCCATGATTGGGTTGACATAAGAGTTAAATAAAGGAATTCATGTAAGGCGTGTAGAATATGGCTGGCGTATGGATGTAGACTCAATAGACATTAGCTATGATGTTTGGATTAGGCTGGATTTCTGTTCTAAGAAGCACCTGAGATTCTTGAGCACAAAACAATGTTCAGGTTGGGAATGGATTCCATGAAGTTATTTCTAATAATAAGGGTTGACCTCATGCCGTCATTACCCTGAGGACTTTATACAGTAGCTCATTTGAGCACCACCACTGGGCTACAAAGCAGACTCTAGCATATTCGCCACTTTGAGATGAAAGAGTAGGGGGTGACCCTGGGAGTTGGAGGCTCCCAGAACCCCGTTTCAGCACCACGGCGTCACATTGCATCAGTCTGAGTGCTTACATAATTGGGAATTGCCCCAGTACGGTCCTTTCCATGTCCTTGGGAAATGGCACAGGGCAGAGGGGAGCAAGACAGGGGGTGCAGGAGGGGACTCGGGCAGTCTCTCTGTTCCCCTGGCGCTCACACAGTGCTGAGAGGAGGCAGGAATCTGGCCCTTCCAGACGAGTGATGTGTTGTCTACATGTCCAGCTACCCACTGCACAGAAGCTGCTCCACACCTTCCTCCTTGAGCCGTCTATATGGAGACAGTTTCTGGAACAGCAGCCACCGTTTATTGAGCCCTCATTACATGCTCGCTACTCAGCAAAATGCCCATTTAATACTCTGAAAAGGAAAAATAAAAATCTTAGGACTCCCCCAAACTCATTATGCTAAAAGGGAGAATTGAGCCTGAGAACGGAGTCACACAAGCACTGCCATCCTGTCCCCAGTGAGGCACAGGGGTCCTCTTTTATGAAATGAAGGAGCTTAGACTACAATTAAACAGGGGTTCTTTTTTGGTGGACAGGGTGTGGGAGGGAGAAAGGAAGCCTGGCTGGCTACTTGGTCTTGTTATGCAGATAAGCCTCACGATAACAGTCCTCTGGGAAATGGTTTCATTGTCGTGGCCCATTTGCAGGACGGGGCATCAACACAAAACACAAAGAAACACACAAAGAAAGACACGGACACACAAAAAGACGGTACAAAACTGCAGCCCCGAACGCACCAGTCGTTTTATTTTTATACCCTAAAAATCAAAGTTACTTCCTTATACGTGACCACCCAGGCATTGCAGCAGCGGCCTTAAATTCCGGAACACGTAGCCTAAGGACACAGATGTCCCATGACTCAGGGTCTT
>VBSM01002616.1:5011068-5024566 GCA_008086735.1 Cheirogaleus medius | reverse complement strand
GCTGGGCACGTACTCCTTCTCCTAAGATTAATTCATAAGCTGCACAATTATATGGCAAGTATCCAACATTTCAACCAGAATTTTAAGGGTGTTAGACTCTCAGCAAACCTGTCCCAGACCAGTGTTGTATATTCTACAGAGATTTGTAGGGTATGACCTTAGGCCATCCACTTTCAGGCCATGAGCCTTTGAGTCCCCATCTATAGAGAAGAAAATAGATTATACATACTTTAAGTTCCCAATGCTAATATTTTGTAATTGGTTCAGTGTGCAAGATGATGTTGATTTGCCTGCTTTTTTTTTCACCTAACACACATCATTCTATTTATTTACCAAATGTCCTCGCTCTTGGTGCAGAGTAAATTTGACCATCTGGAGCCACTGCTTAGGATTGCTGTCTCAGTGGAAAATCATTTATTTCCTTCTCCAGCCCTCTTTATTTTCTTTATTTTCCTCTTCTTAATTCCTCACCTTTCCTACAAGCTAGAATTGCAAGAAAATAAATATTAGAATACTATTTCACCAAATACCTGGGCACCATGGCCCAGTCAAGTTGACTACATAAAGTTAGCCATCACCTAGTAACTAATTCACTGGCTTTGCTTTCCTTGAAGTGTTTTATATGCTTTATTTCAGTGAGTGCTCACAACTCTCTAATATAAGAAATACTGTGGCAGGGAGGAATTGGAATGGCTTGTCCAAGTCACAGTAAGTGACTCTGTGGGGCAAAGCCCCAAGTCTTGTCATCGTGCATTCTGTGCTCTTGCTCCCGCATCCTGCTGCTTCTCCACAGTTGGCAACGTCCTCAGGAATGCGACATTCATGGTGATCTGGCACCTGGATGTGAAAGGTCCCTGGATCAGAGGCACAGTGATCATCACTGATTTGGAATCTTTCATCCCATGACACAAAACACAAACAGCCCCAGCTCAGACGGATGGTCTTGATAAGGTGGGAGTTGTCCTACACTGAGTTTTTCCCTTTGCATTTCTTTCATCGTTGCAAGCAATTTGGCTTTCTAATATATATTTTTTTCATTTTTCAGGAATGGCAAGGTCATGATGGTGATTTGCTTCTGGGAAGTATTAACCATTCCTTGTACTCAGGATCCATCTACTGGGTGAAGATCACTGAAAGAAGTTACCGACAAATTACTGTGAACAAGCACGAACAAAGTCACAGGAACAGAAATGCTTCTGGGTTTTTCCTGGGCTCTTTTACTTTATTTACTTATTGAATTTTCAGCACTACCTCTTTCAGATGTGTCCAGGAAATGCCTCGTATATCTCCTTATTGCTAAGATTCATCTAAACTATCAGCTGATAATGAACGTAGGGTCCTGGGTTGTTGGGAGTCTTCATGATTCAGTTTGAATTAAACCCTGCATTTGGTTCAGTGGGAGCCAATAAAATTGAAACATGTAATGACTGGGTCTTAGTTGGACAAAGGGAAAAGCATTCATCTGAAAATATCTGTGAATGATTAGTACATGGAATGTATCCTGCTAGGTCCTGGGCCTTGGCCTCTGCTCTACAGAGCTCATGGTCTCAGAGGATAGACAAATATTTATTAAAGTCCTACTGTATACAAGACACTGAATATCTTGTTGGTGCTGTCACAGAATGTCCATTCAATAGGGGATGTGTGCTGTCATAGGGGACACAGAGGCTATGGAATCCCATGGCAAGTCTCCTGCCCTGGGGGGCTGGGGAGAGCTTTCTAGAGGAAGGGACATCAAAGCCTCATCCTCAGGGATGGGCAGGAGTTAACAAGATGGAGGCCACTTCGGGTCTGGAGGTTTCACTCAAAAGAAAAACAAACGCTTCTGTTGGAAGAGGCACAGGGCCATCATCCATTTTTATATTTTTCAATTTTTGTCCAGATATTTTTGCCTTGGAGTTTTTAGAGGGTTTAATGTTGATTGAAAGCAGTACATCTAAAGTTAGTCCTTGAAATTCTCACTGTTGCTCTGAGATCTTGTGGTATTGGTGTTGTGGTAACGGGCTCTGGAATATTACTGAAAGGAAACACAGGAGAGAAGGTTAATGCTATGAAGAGTCTCTGAGATGAAATTCCAGGGCATGTTGTTGTATTAGATATGGTACCAGCTAAAGTGCTGTAATGAAGAGACCCCAAAATACGGTGCTCACACAAGAGAGAAGAGTTCTCGTGGAACAGTTCATGAGTCATGAAACAGGTCCAGGCAGGCAGGTGGCTCTGTCATCCTCAACACTTGGCTTCCAAGATCGCCCCAGTCACCCCATGTCCTGGTCAGCAGGAATGGGGCAGGGAGCCTCCGGAGCTAGAAGCTTCTTCAAGGAGATGATTTGCAGATTGTACCTGTCACATTTTGTTCATATCCTATTGCCCACATTTAGTCACTTCACAACCCCTAGAATGGAGACAGGGGCACAATTAGTGGACTTTGCTACAGGTGGCCAATAGCCAAGCCTGCAGAGTCAGGTCAAATATGGAAATCCCCAAGTTCCTCCTGCCTAGGAACAACAATAATCAGTAACTACCACCACAACAAAACAAAACAAAAAACTGAACTTACACTCTCAAAATAGCATTCATGTATATTAAACAAAAACTTCTTGAGTGTCCAGCCAGTATCGGACAGTGGTCTAGTCTCTGAAGGTACAGCAGTTGCAGAACAGGCATGGTCCCTGGCGTCGTGGCCACGTGAACAGAAGCTGAGCGTCATAACAAGGAGGCGGATTATGCCGCTCTACTGTGCATTGGTGAAAAAAAAAAATCCAAAAAACCATGGGGAGTATTGTGCTTGCTTCTGGGTGCATATTTGAGGGGAGCCATTTATGATGTTGTCAGCAGAGAGAGATCAGGACAGTGGAAGGACTCAAGATCATGAGATGTAAGGAACAATTTCGTTCTTGGTTTGGCAAGGTTTGGTCTCAAGAACAGACGTGTGTGTGTGTGTGTGTACACTGTGTGTGTGTTGGGGGCTTGTATAGAAGCATCACACTCTTCAGATGCTGGAGGCTGGGCCTGAGTGTGGAGAAGGATGGACTTCTTAGGTGTGGACCCAGAGGCAGAACACAAACCAGGAAGAACTGCTTGTCAGGAAGCATCTTTCAGCTCAATGTGGAGAAGGCCATCTAATGAGTGTAACATCCCAGCACGCATGGGTCACCTTGGAAAGGTGAATTGTCTTTCACTAAAGGGATTCTGGCTAGATGAATCTTGGCAGGGACAACGAAGAGAATTCTATCACACAGAGGGGCACTGAACTAGGTGACACCAAAATTTCCTTCCCACCCCGAGGTTCTAAGAACTGGTAGATCAGTGAGGTGGAGACCCGACATGAATGCGTGTATTCTAACCACCAGGCAGCCAGTGGGTATCGGCAACCTCTGAGGTCTGTTCCCTGATGACCTGCAGAAGAAGAGACCCTCCATCCCATAATTTCCTACTGATTTGAAAAGAGAGGACCAGCTGGATCTGAGGGGCCCTAAGATGTGCTGAGGGCTAGAGATCCCTGTCTCTGCTCAGTGTTAGACTTTTACTAACATCTTTGCCTTCTCTGTCCCATCCTGGTCCCCCTCCTCAACCTAATGTCCCCAGGTGCTGAACACACCTGGGAGGGAGCCGCTGTGTCACCTTCCTGACCTCAGATGACACACTCATTTTTGTTGCATCATTTCCCCATCCTGGGAAGACCCTCAGCTGCCAATTTCTCGGATTCTGCCTTTGGCAAGCAATCCATTTGGAAGGGATTTTAAATGTTAACAAAAGTTTTAAGAACTAACTCAAGAGTATGTACTTGGGCTGTTCTTAGTCCCAATCTGATAACACCCCAGGATTTGCAGGGGTGGGGTGGTATTTTGGCCTGCTGTCCAGAATTTAGGGAGAGGGCAGGCCACCCACGGCACTGAGTTACTGAGTGGGTGGCAGATGACCTGGAACGCTCCTAGCCATTTGCCCTTTCCCTTTCCTCCCGCTCTGCCCCATGCTTCCTCCTTTCCCTTCCACATATCACCTTAGACCCAGGGATGTAGGACCCCTGCCCCTAAGGAGGCCCGTTCCTCCTCCCAAGACCCTCTGCACTCTGGAGCACCTTCCTCTAAAGTTTCTCATGTTCCAGTTCCTCCCTGGAGCCTGTGGCTGCTGGGGCTGGCGGTGCCATCTGGACAAGGTGCCCCCAGGCTGTCCCGCAGGCCCTGGCTCCAGGAGAGACCTGGCTGGTTGATGTGTGGATCAGTGATCACTCTTAGGACTCGTGCAGTTTGTGTGTGTGTGTGTGTGAGAGTGATTGGGCCACCAGAAAGGTGCTGACGTGCTGATTTAGGATGGCTGAAATTATTTACACAGGCAGGAGCCCTACACACCCTGGGGCAGCCCTGTCCATCCATGTCCCAAGCCTCCTTCCCCAGAAGCAACATCACATGCATCTGAGAACCCCCCTGTCACCCTCAGGGATGAACGGCGCTTTCACCCTTGGTGTCAGATTTAACGGGAGGGTCTGCGCCAGGGCTTTGTGAAGCGCAGCATCTAACGTGCTGCCACCTGGGGCTGGGCCTCTTGGGAACCCTTCACTTTGCTCCCCTCTGGCCTTTGTCTCTGCTGAGTGCAGTTTGCTACAAGCTGTGTTATCAAATCAGGCCAAGGCAGGAAATTTAAGAAATTATGTACGTAGATCTTCGACTCCACAAAACAGTCATTTATATACTTTCAGGGAAGAAATGTTAAAAATTCTCAAATCTTTTGCTCCAAAGTCAAGCCTATTTCGTTAAGTAATAATAAAATGTTTAATAATTATTGAGCCATAACTGCCTTAGACCCTGTGTTAATCGCTTTATCTTCACAATTTCATTTAGTTTTTAAAACAAACTGATTAGGAAGGTTCCAGCATTAATGCCATTTTGTACTTGATGAAACTGAGGCTAAGGGATGTCAGGTAACTTGCTTGAGACCTCACAGCTAGGAAATGTCCAAGCCTGAATGGAATGCAGGGCCTCGGCTCTTAGACATACTACTTAATAATATGATGCTATGAAAAGTGATAGCACACATTTATTGTTTACTATGTGACAAGCCATGTACTGTGAGTTTTGCATTAACTCATTTAATACCCACAATAATAGGTATTCCTATTATCCCCATTTTATCTATGAGGAAACCAAGTCACGGAAAGATTAAGTCACTTGTCACAAAGAGTGGTAGATCCAAAATGTGAACCCATGAAATCTGATCCCAAAGCCTGTCTTCTTACCTTTATGTTCAAAGACCTCTCTTCTTGAAAAGGGTTGACGAGGCTAGGTTTGAAGTTTGGTTTTATGCATAGGATGCAAAGTCAAAACAAGAGCTCCCTGTGCCTTCTGTGCCCTGGGTATACAGTGGACTACACAAGACTGCGGAGTTTGTCTCATATACCTTCACCATTGACCGTGGGAAGTACATGCTGTCACTGAGAAATATACAGGAAAGGGGCATGGTGGTACCAAGCTGGCAGGGTGTCGTGGACGCAGGGCGGCAGTGATGCCCATGCCACCCCCTGTCTGCTCCTTTAGATTCTAGGAGGCCTTGAGGGATAGGATTGGACGTATCACCGGCTTTCAAATTCTAGATGTCACCATCAACTCTGGACAGCTCCGGATCTTTGGAGCCATGCTTATGTTTGAATTTTACTACCTGTTTACTGATAACTGGGGTAACAACAGAGT
Source organism: Cheirogaleus medius (assembly GCA_008086735.1). Taxonomy (NCBI): domain Eukaryota; kingdom Metazoa; phylum Chordata; class Mammalia; order Primates; family Cheirogaleidae; genus Cheirogaleus; species Cheirogaleus medius. The sequence goes on along the minus strand of VBSM01002616.1, from coordinate 5,018,882 downwards.
GGGATTTGCAAAAGCTGTGCATGGGACTGGCATTGACCCCTTTAGCCCTGGGTACTGAAGGCGAGGCGGGGGCAGGGGGTGAGGTAAGACCCCGTAGACCTTGATGGGCTAGTGAAGGAGAGGGTCATTTCTAATCTGACCTTGGGCTTTTTGCTGTTTGCTCTCAAACTCCGCCAAGCTCCTCCCAAAGGCTCTCTCTTGCAGCATTCAGCCACTCTGGACTTGGCATTGCCTAAGACAAAGCCGGTGCCCAACAGGGATAGAACTCAAGAACTCAGGAGTATTCTTGCCTCTCGTATTTGATCTTTCCCCTGACACCTACTCTTTTATCAACTTCTGGTCCCTAACAGCTTTTAAAAGTTTTATTTCCCCAGCAGTGAGCAGGTTTGATCTTCTTAGCTGTCTCTTTCTCACACCACTAGGGTGTGCCAACTCTGGCTTTGCCATTTCTTCTTCCTCCACTTTCTGACTTGCCTTTTTCCTTAGGAGAGGAACGCTGGCTTTGAAACATTCCACTTCCTATCATCTCCCTCTCTGTGGAGCTGTCCCCATCTCTCAGTGCTCCGTGCCAGTTGCCGTGGGGCTGACCTCAGAGTGACTGATGGGTCCTGAGGTTAATGGATGGACATAGCGAGGGCTCCGGGACGCCCCTGCCCATGGCAAGAGTCACCCAGCTTGCTGTCTACCATGAATAGCAGCTGGGGCCACATGAACCTGAATGGAGAGGCTCGAGTTTCTTCAGTGGGAATGACACAGCAATGACATGCTGTTCCTGACTTGTCTGGGATCTGACAGCTCTGCAAGGCCTGCTGCCAACGGGGCTTGGTCGACCAGGGCTGGTTGGTGCTGGGAGTCCTCGTGTCTCAGATGACTTGCACTGTCACCGAGCCGGGGGAATACTAAGACTGTACATCTTACTCAGAGAGGCAGGTCAGAAAGAGAAAAGCATACAGGCTTAACGTGTCTGAGTGGTAGCAAGGGGCTGCTGAGAGTTTACAGTAATAAGTAGAAAGGTGATCTGAGAACTTTTAGCTTCTGCATTTTCTTGTTTTTTGCCTCTGCACATTTATGGAACCCACAGTGGTTGAGGTCTCCATGGAGCTAGTGATGCTTTAGTAAAAGAATTGCAAACTAAAGGTACCTACTAGGGCCAGGTGGGCAACAAATAAGTAAAGCAGGCCTAGTGTAGGGCAATAGGGAGTGGTGGTGACTGTAGTAAATTGGAAAATGCTGGCCAAAAACAGCTATCTGAAAATCAGATTCAGATTCAGACTACCAGTCACCAGTTTCCCCCTACAGACCAAAGTTGTATATCTAACTGTGTCTCAGACTAAGTTAAGGATCTAAATGGTTAATGTTATTTCACTTAATGTAAAAGAAAAAAGACAAAAATCGGATTCAGTAAAATCGCTCTAAGTGTTTCTACTATTCCAGTTTTCTTTACGGAAACTGTACTTCTGGGATGCCCCCGTATAAACTCTTGGGTGATGAACACTGACCTTACATGAGGTTAGGCCCTAAAGCCAGCACATATGAGAAAATTGGTAGAGTAAAAATTACCACTAAAATCTTTCAGGAGGATGCCATGTTGGGCACTAATAAAGTGCTGTTCTCAGGAAGTCTACATGCCGGGGTGCTAAAAACTGGTGAAAGTTTTTCAGTTGAGCAGTAGATGAAATTGTTGGCTTGTTGTTTGAAAAATTCTAGTGTTATACCTTTAAACACCAGAGTCACTCTTAGCACACTGCAATTGGGGTTGATGGAGTGGAATTTATATCTTCTGTCTCCTACCTGCATACAGGCATCTGTTTCCTGGGAAGAGGGGAGAAGTGAGAAGGGTCTTTTCTTTGTATCAATACATGTATCCAAGTGCTTCTCTTTCCTTCGCCGAGCTCACATACTGAATTCACATAGCTCACCACACATTTGATATGATTTCAATGTTCTGAAGGATGGTCACAGAACCTAAAAACCTCACACGTGCACAAAGAAGAAAGAATTGGAGGTCTTGCAACTGCTTCACAGACTTGTTTCAGGCACCCAAGCCAGTCTTCACGAATGACAAAGTACAATGCCGTATTAAGTATAATCTGTCAAAGCTGGTTTGGGTGCCTGAAACAAGTCTGTGAATGGGGTGGGGAACCTGCGGCCTTGGGGCCACACGTGGCCTTCTAGGTCCTTCAGTGTGGCCTTTTGTCCAAATCCAAATTTTACAGAACAAATCCTTTGATTAAAAAGGGTGCAGCAGAGAAAGATGAAACTTTTCTTGACTCCTTTGGTGCTTAAAAAAGAACAATCTTGAAATCAAAAGGCCGCGGGTTCCGCACCCCTGCGTGACAGCGGCCTGCCCATGAAGGAAGGAATCACAAGGAGAGCAAGTATAACTGTGGGGACATATTTATAGAGAAATAAGCTCTAGGGTTGGGTTGTCCTTCAGGGAAATGATATACTTGCGTCATGATTTGCGTGCAGGCCTGATTTTGAGTCCCAGCTCTGCTAATTATCATCTCTGCGACATGGGTACACTATTTTACTTCCCCGAACCTAAGTTTCCTTATTGTAAAATGGGCGTAGTGATACCTCACAGCTTGTCACAAGCGTTGAATGTGATAATGTACGGACAGCACTTACTGTAGTCCTTGGCCCCTAATAGATGTTCAATAAGTGTTGGTTTCCCAAGGTTTCTCACCAGACCATGAAGGCTAAGTCAGGTGGTTGAGTAGTTATGGCGACTGACAGCTCATCGGCTGTGCTCTGCAAATATGAATTTCTATCCCAGCCTAGTGATACAGTTTGGATATTTGTCTCCTCCAAATCTTATGTTGAAATTTGATCCCTAGTGTTGGAGGTGGGGCCTCATGGGAGATGTTTGGCTCATAGGGGTGGATCTCTTAGGAATGGCTTGGTGCTGTCCTTGGGGTAATGAGTGAATTCTTGCTCTATCCACTGAGAACTGATTGCTAAAAAAAGCCTGGCACCTCCTTCTCCTCTCTTGCTCCCTCTCTTGCCATGTGACATGCCTACTGCCCTGTGGCCTTCAGCCATGCCTGGAAGCTTCCTGAGGTCCTTATCAGAAGCAGATGCTGGTGTCATGCTTCTTGTACGGCCTGCAGAACCATGAGCCAAATAAACCTCTTTTGTCTATAAATTACCCAGCCTCAGATATTCCTTTACAGCAACACAAAATAGACTAAGACACCTAGTCAATTGTTTTAGGATACAGCATGGAATGGTAGAATGAGCAATGAGCCTAAAAGACTTGGGTTCAAAGCCCAGATTGAAATTTTAATTATTGTGTAACCTTTAGCAAGTTATCTAACTTTTCCATTCCTCCTGTAAAATGGGTAATGGTACTTTGTGGCTGTTGTAAGGATTGATTGAAATGACACATGCAAAACAACTGGCACATCCTAAGTATACAATAGGGGTTAATTCTCTGTTCCCCGGCCCCACTCCCCTTTTTGTTTTCTTCTGCCAGTTGGGTCCATTTTCTCAATATTCATAATAACTGTGTCTTTCTTCCATCCCCAGGAAAAGAACTTCCAGAGATGCTACTGGAACTAGCATTTGAGAGACACCTTAAATCACTTAATCTAATCATTCATTTAGAGATGAACAAAATGAGGTCCAGAGTGTTGAAGTAACTTGATTGAGACCACAAAGCTAAGTTTGTGGTATATTTCATTGAGATTTCCAGGTTTACTAACTTTGGATCTAGATCTGATTTGGTTTTATTTATTCATTCTTGCTTTCCTTCAAGCACTCATTGATCTAATATTTTTTGAGATGGGTCAGACACTATTCTAAGCACCGAGGATAGGCTGGTTGAAAAAGACAGTGAGGCTGGGCACCGTGGCTCACACCTATAATCCCAGCACTTCGGGAGGCCAAGGTGGGAGGATCACTTAGCCAGGAGTTTGAGACCATCCTAGGCAACATAGTGAGACCCTGTCTCTAAAAAAATTATTAAAAAATTAGCAGGGCAGGCTGGGCATGGTGGCTCCTGCCTGTAATCCTAGCACTCTGGGAGGCCGAGCTGGGAGGATTGCTTCAGGTCAGGAGTTTGAGACCAGCCTGAGCAAGAACAAGACCCCATCTCTACAAAAAATAGAAAAAATTAGCCCGGCGTGGTGGTGAGCACCTGTAGTCCCAGCTACTCGGGAGGCTGAGGCAGGAGGATCACTTGAGCCCAGGAGTTTGAGGTTGCTGTGAGCTAGGATCAGGCCACTGCACTCCAGCCTGGGTGATAGAGCAAGATCCTATCTCTTAATAAAACAAAAAAGAAAGAAAAGAAAGAAAGAAAGAAGGAAGAAAAAAAAAAAAAGAAGAAGTGCAGTGAATGAAACTTACATACCTGTGCGAAAGGCCTGGCTGCCTCCTAAGACAGGTGGGCACATTTTCCCACCTGGCCTTTCACCAGCTAAGCCTTCTCTCCCCGTAGAGGAGCAAAGTTATGTTGGAGACAGGTGAATGAACGTGACAGAAATTTGCCTGTCTCCCAGGTTTAGTTATGAAAGTAATCAAAACCCATTTTTATTGGGGGAAAAATGATTCTCTGTTTGAAAGTGTTTTCGAACCTTGAAAAGTGCGTTCCCTTTGCAGTTTGTAGGGTCTAATGACTACGTGGATGAATAATGAGCTTCTCATTAGAATCAAGGGTCCTGCCCTTTCCAGGAGGTTTTGTTCCTTGGGGAACCGCCCGTTCCTTGGGGAAATGAAGACAAGATGTGATTCATTCTCTTCTGAAACCATCTGCAACTGTCCCAAGCATGGCAGCTGATTTCTAGGCCAGGGCCGAGGGTGGCAGTAAACCCTCAATGTTCGCCCATCTTTGAGCACAGCCTGCTACAGAAGAGGAAAGACTGAGGCTGCGGGAAAGCCCCACGGCCCGGGCAGACCTCAGCTGCAGCACCCAGCGATGCTGCCGTGGGCTGTAACGCTACCGCCTCCGCTGACCCCAGCGCCTAAATATATTTCCTAGTTTGACCGTGGACTCCACCTCTCTGGATTCCATCCTGCCTTCTTTTGAGTGTTGAAGGATCCTGAGCTATCCTTGTAACCACATCTCTGTCTCTTCTTTAGCAACAGCCCCTTACGTATCAGGCTTTACTCTTACAGTTTGGTCAGACAACAGAGATGGCTATATTTAGTAGGCTTTTGGGCAAACGAATGTTAAAAGAATTTACACTCCCCAAGTGCTGAAGGGGGAAAACATCGCCAGTCAACAGATAACAGGAGGGGATACAATTTGGAGAAAATCTGTATTTGGTGGGTTTTATGAGGTTAAAACTCATCTTTATTTTTTTCCATTCATACCACCCTATCTTTATCTCTCTCAGATGTCGTTTTGTTTCATACCAGAGTATCTGATTTGTAAGAAATACGTGGAACTTATAAACTGGTCATTTAGTAGGAGGAGTTGGGGGGAAGACTGGCTCACTCTATGAAGAAAAATAAAACTGATCCCTATATTACATTGTAAAGAGAATAGAACAAAAATGTAGGAAAATATCATGAGATAAGAATGGGGAAGGAGTTCTTATCTAAAACTTTGAAAGCATAAAACAAAACATGGATGAACTTGATTATATCAAATTAAGGATTTCTATTCAACAAATGATACCACGGACCGATTTAACAGACACACAAAGGACTGGAAAAGACCATTGCAATGTCCAAAACCAACAAGGGTCTATTATCATTCTAGAAAATAAAAGGAACTCCTGAAAATCAACAAGGAAAATATAGAAACCCCATTAGATAAAAGGGCAAAGAATTTGAAAACGTAATTTTCAGAAGAGGAGTCTCAAAAGAATTAACAAACATTTGAAGAGATGCTTAATGTCATTAGTAATCAAATAAATGCCAATTAAACAATAATTAGGGGCTGGGTGCAGTGGCTCACGCCTGTAATCCTAGCACTCTGGGAGGCCGAGGTGGGTGGATTGTTTGAACTCAGGAGTTCGAGACCAGCCTGAGCAAGACTGAGACCCCATCTCTACTAAAAATAGAAATAAATTAATTGGCCAACTAAAAGTATATATAAAAAATTAGCTGGGCATGGTGGTGCATGCCTGTAGTCCCAGCTACTCAGGAGGCTGAGGCAGGAGGATTGCTTGAGCCCAGGAGTTTGAGTTTGTTGTGAGCTAGGCTGACACCACGGCACTCTAGCCCAGGCAACAGAGTGAGACTCTGTCTCAAAAAAAAAAACCAAAAAACAAAACAATAATTAGGTGTCACTTTACATTTGTTAGATTGGAAAAATTAGAAATCTAGGCGATGCCAAGCTTGGGGCAGGGCAGTAGAGAGGCCAGGACATGTACATACTTCTGGGGGGAGGCCAGTCTGCTTGTGGGCCTATATCCCCAAAAAGCTCTTCTATGGGTCCGTAAAGGGACTCCTATAAGGGTGCTTGCTGTTTAGGGAGGTGCAGGCAATTGGGGGAGTAGATAAGTAAGACAGAAGACATCTCAGAGTACACAGCAGTCAGAAGCAATGGATGAGATGTCCACAAGGGAATTTGGGAGGATCTTAAAAACACAATACTGAATAAATAACAAAGAAACAGATGAGACCTATAATATAAATCACTTGTGCACACAACAGTAATATGCATTTTATAAGAATGTGTACAAACAAAGGGCTTCACATTAAACAAAATAAAATAGTTGGGAGGGGGATCAGGATTGGGGATGAAGAAAGCAAACAAACATAGCAGCGAACACGAGTGAACTTTAGAGAGCATTTTGTTATTTCCCTAGACCTGCAGAAGAGAGGGACTGATCTGTGAGGCAGGGTGGCAGGGTGGGCGTGCTTTAGCTGAATGCCTGACATTCAAGAGTTGCTTAATGCTTCATGAATGACTATGAATAAAAGTCTAACTGGTGACATCATCCAGGACTTCACCAATTCCCGGATGTTGCTCTCCCATCTGAGAAATCCATGAGGCAGAGAATCCATGAGTTTGCTTGGCCCATGGGAAGGAGGTCAACTGATCCGACTCATTGTAACTATTTTCTACTAAAAAGTGTCTTGTCTATATACAATAAAGTGCCAAATTATCTGTCTACAAGATATAGTTTGTTCAATCCTAAGACAGATGTATACAAAAGCTGAAGCTGGATCAGTTGTCTATCCGTAGTCTAGCAGTTTATTGGCACAAGTTTTTAAATAATATTTGGTGGAATATATTATTGTCGTAAACTACAATCTCAGAAAATTACAATCATGCCAACAATGGCATTTCACTACTCTTACTGGTAAGAGCCATCTGAGGAATTCTCTAAGAGTGAAACTCAGGATTCAAATCCAGTTTTTCTGAGTTTGAGATATCAGGTCCTCCAGCATCAGGGGAAAAATGGTGATTATTTCACAGCTTGTACACAGCATAGCAATTTAGCCCATTGTTGGGTTCGTCTGTTCTCTTCTAGTTCTCTCTCTTTCTCTAGATCATCCTTTGCCATTAATCTCCTTGATGGCTGCCTCATTTTTACCTTCCTGTTGGCCTAAATCAGGTTTCTCAAACTTGCTATTTTGGGCAGAATAGTTGCAGGTGTCTGTTCTATGCATTGGAGCATGTTTAGCAGCATTCCTTGTCTCTACCCACTAAACGCCACGAACACTCCCTACTATGACAACTAAAATTGTCTCCAGACATGACCAAATATCTCCTGGGTGCAAAATCACCTCTGGTTGAGAAACAGGCTGGATGTGGTAGCTCAAGCCTGTAATCACAGTACTCTGGGAGGCCAAGGTGGAAGGATGGGAGGATCACTTGAGGCCAGGAGTTCAAGACCAGCCTGGGCAACATAGTG
>VBSM01002616.1:4957058-5010968 GCA_008086735.1 Cheirogaleus medius | reverse complement strand
AAAGAAAGAAAAGAAAAAAAAAGAGAGAGAATAAAGAACCATTGGTCATTGCTCTAGGCAAGGCAAGGAACCTGAAACATATCAGCATTTCTGTACAAGACCTATTTTACAAATGTTCTTATTTGTTTTCGGCATACAAGATACAACATTCCCTTTGCTGCCTCTCTTAGGCATGTGTCTAAAATGTCAGAGAAGATGGTTCCAGGTAACCACCCGGCCAAATCCACCTGTGGCAAAAGAAAGATTTGGGCCCATTTTCTGAATTAATTCAGAAACAAAACAAAACAAAAAGACCTTAATCTCCAGTCTAAATTGAGTATTGGGGCAAATGTGGTTTAGGGTCCCTATTTTACAGGGAAATTGCTTCATTTTCTATTTGTCATGGCCAGGGATGAGCTGGCTGACCACGTGGAGGTGATGAAGGGAGAGTTTGGAGAGAGGTGAATGTTCTCTGGGGTCCTGACTCTCAAGCTTTGACAATGGATGGGGATCCTCCTTCTGGGTGTTGTTAGATTTGCAATAAGAGAACAATCCTGGTGTTCTTGAGTTGGTTCTTAATGGCCACATCGGTGGAGAAGACTGTCCTAAAAATTAGGGTTCATAGAACTAAGAAAAACAAAAAGCATGTAAAAGGGAATTGAGAATCTACCTGAGACAGTTCAATAAGACAGAATGAGGAAATCAAATCCTTGGTTGTTACTGACCTCACAGCATATCAGAAAATATTTCTTGATTATGTAGATGACTGTGACAAGGGAAGGGCAGGGGGAGGTGGGTTCCAATTTGTTCTTGCTTAGGAGATTTCATAGTTGTAGTTGTTATTCCTAATTAACTGGTTAAGTTGGAAGCTTAATGCTGTGTTAGAAGAAAAGCTTTCTTATCCAGGCGTAGTGGCACGTGCCCCAAGTCTCAGCTACTTGAGAGGCTGAGGCAGGAGGATCGCTTGAGCCCAGGAGTTCAAGTCCAGCCTGGGCAACATAGCGAGACCCTGTCTCTATTTAAAAATAAGAAAAGAAAGAAAAGAAAGAGAGAAAGAAAGAAAAGTTTCCTGAATGAAATAGATTAGAATTCTAGAAAATAAGGGGATTCTGACAAATATCTAAAAGGGACAAAGAGAAGGCCTTTTTTGGAAGTTCATGGTGAATCCATGGAGCCCTAATCCCAGGTCATGCCTGGCATCCAACAGTGCTGCCCGGGTTCCCGAACTTCTCTGACGACACCTCACAATGGCCCAGTGAAATGATCCAAAGAAGAGCTCATTTTGCAGATGAAAATGTGAAATTCAGAAGGAGGGGAACTTGGTCAAGTTTATAAAGCTGTTCGGAAGGAGTTCACAAGATGGTTTTCCAATACTTCTTCCATCACACCTCATGGGACCACCTGAGCTCAGTAGATGCTCAGAGTGTAGATTTTATGACAATAAGGTCATAAAATATCACAAATGATAAAGGATTGAATCAATTTCTCTGCAGAAGGAGGAAGCCACAGAAGAAAACACTGAAAAAGAAGGGGTGTATGTTTAAGTGAGTCTTTTCTTTACACAAATGGTAAATTTTGCATTTCTCCATGGCTTTTAAAATATGTTTTCTATAGCTTGGCTGAACCAGGCTGAAAGTGGATGCCTGGCACGGTGGAGGCGATGTGCCTAGAAGCAGATGGGATGATGAGAGAAGGAGAGAGAACAATCTTCTTTGTTTTGCCAGGGGCCAGTCATCCCTAAATTCTTGGATGACAGAGAAAATGTTAGTGAGCCTTTACCTTACTGAAGGGCGGACCCCAGTGTTGAGGCAGAGGTATCTGCAGAACAGGGAGAGAATGCAGCAAATCTGACTTGGCCTCACCGCACTCTCTGGCTTGTGGATGACATTTCATGCAGAGAAAAAGAAAGCCCAGCCTGTTCTTGGAATGGGCAACCCCAAAAGGCTAAGCCGCCAGGCCATGTGACCCTTCATCCTGGTGGTTGAAGATTCCAGAGCTTGCGATAAAATGGCCCAGGCAGGCAGTTAAATCAGGCACATGACAAGAAACCATTTTGTTTTTGCAAACTTAGTCTGCGTTGAGTAAAAACTCATTTTAGAATGAATAGAGAATTTCTTCATCTCCTCTGGGCTATTGCTGGCTTGAATTTATAGCTGAATTCAACTACATGGGTTCGTTGAGTGTGTCATAATTTAGTTTTCAATGCAAGGAGAAAATGAGAGGCCATCTCAAAATTTGAAGAAACGTTGAGAAAATTGAATAATTCTCTGGGTAAAGATACATAGGGGATGGATGGAAGCAGAGATAAATGAACACTCTCCTAGCCCTCCATAAAATGTATTATTCTATTTGTGTATAATCTATCATCTTGGATATAGGAATGAAAACTGACTATATTCAAAAGTAGCTAAGTAGCAACTTATTTGAATTTGAGCAACACAGAATCAGAGAGAAGAGAATAGAAGGACTGAAGTTGAGACCCCAAGAAAAGGGCATTACGAGGCTGGTGACTGAGAGCAGGATACGGTTCTTGCCTTTTAGAGGTGTGGTACTGGGGCTTGGTCGCACAGTCTGTAGCCAGTGCTTGGGGAACAGCGGTGCTTGCCCAGGTGCTAACACTACCAACCAACACAGAGAACCACTGCTGCCTGGCATTTCCTCTGATTTTACTTCCTTTTAGTCCTTTGAGAAAAGCCAGTTAAAGTAAATGTCATTGCTGTCATGCAGCTCAAGAGGCCTGGGGAGATTCGAGTTCTTGTGAAAATGCGCTAATTATTAATATAACATATCAGCAGGAGTTGGGGAGGGGAAAAGGGGGGTCCTGCCAGGTTTCTTCCATGAAAAATGAAGAGGACTCTGGCTGGGGCTCAAAGTTGGAGCATCGCCCTCCTTTATGAATGCATGAAAGATGCAGGTAGACTCGAGCGGGGAGGACCCAGAGATTCTCCAAGGCTGGAGAGATTTAGCCTGAACCTGGGATTCAGGCGTGGCTCCTTTGGGGCACCCTCCAGAATTCTGGGCAAACCGCCAGTGGATTCAGGGCTTATAGACAGCACAAGGCAATGTGAAGAGGGTGGGCTCTTGAGTTGGGGAAGCCTGGGTTTCAGTGTGAACTTGGCCACTTCCTGGCTATGTGATTTTAGGTAAATTACTTCTCCAAAGCCTCTATTTTCCTCATTTTTTTTTTTTTTTTAAGAGATTGGGTCTCACTCTGTTGTCTGGGCTGGAGTGCAGTGGTGAGATCATAGCTCACTGCAACCTCAACTCCCTGGGCTCAAGTGATCCTCCCATCTCAGCCTCCTGAGTAGCTGGGACTTACACATACAGGCCACCACGCCCGGCTAACTTTTTAATTTTTTTTGTAGTGACAAGGTCTCACTATGTTGCTCAGGCTGGTCTCAAACTCCTGGCCTCAAGTGATCCTCCTGACTTGGCCTCTCAAAGTGCTGGGAGTATAGGCGTGAGCCACCACACCTGGTCTTCCTCACCTTTAAAATGGAAATAATAATATATTAATCTCATAGGATTCCTATGAGGATTCGTGAGATCATCTGTGAACTCTACTCGCTGCTGCCTGGAACACTGTGAGTGCAATAAATGGTAGCTATTCGGGTTATTTTACTTCTTAAACCATCTGTATGCAAGCTCCATCCTATGACGAAGGGTGAGAACAGCACCCGTAAGGCATGGCCTTCCAGACAGAGCTGGGAGCCCACAAAAAGCAGCCATCCCGAGAGTTCCTTGCAGGGAGCTAGTCAACATCTGATCCCCATTATGCCAGTCCTGGACCCCATTATCCGCCCAGCACCAGTGTCCTACCTTATTCCAAACAACCTGATAGACACAGTAAATGGTCCCATGTTGTGACAAAATTGGGATATTTGCTTAAGAGTTTGAGTTAAACAGATTCGAGTCATCTTATTCTTTGGTTCCACAGCATTTGGTCATGCAAGTTTCATATCCTCTCATCTTCCATTTTCTCCAGTGTCCAAGACCAAAGAGTGGAAGCAGAAAGAAATGGCAGTGGCTGTGAGGGGGTGGTGGGGTGCCATCACCTCCCACACCCCTTCCACTGAAGTGAGGCCAGAAGCGTGTCAGGCTGGATTTGTAGACATCTTTGATTATTCTGGAGGAGGCTTGGCCAATGCCTCATATTTTGAAAACCCAGGCAAGAAGGAACCAACAGAGCTCGCAAGAGAGAATATCATAACCCGAAAGGTGGGACAGATAGCGTCACTAGAGAAGAAGCACAACTAGAGAGAAGGGAAGGAAAGAAAGGATGAGAGAATAAGGGGGAAAGAGAGAAAAATGAAAACCTGAAAGTAGAAAAGGAAATTGAAGAGAGACAAAGGTTTTTGGTGCTGATAAAGCTTAACAATCAGGAAATGATAATAACAATAATAGTTAGAGAGAGTGGGCCGGGCGCGGTGGCTCACGCCTGTAATCCTAGCTCTCTGGGAGGCCGAGGCGGGCGGATCGCTCGAGCTCAGGAGTTCGAAACCAGCCTGGGCAAGAGCGAGACCCCGTCTCTACTATAAATAGAAAGCAATTAATTTGCCAACTAAAAATATAAAGAAAAAATGAGCCGGGCATGGTGGCGCATGCCTGTAGTCCTAGCTACTCAGGAGGCTGAGGCAAGAGGATTGCTCGAGCCCAGGAGTTTGAGGTTGCTGTGAGCTAGGCTGATGCCACGGCACTCACTCAAGCCCGGGCAACAGAGTGAGACTCTGTCTCAAAAAAAAAAAAAAAAAAGAATCATTAAGTGGGAACAGGCCTTTGGGGCATTGTGTGACCCACCGCGTGTCTTCATAGTTAGAGAAAAGAGAGAGAAAGTGTCCGGGCCTTTGTGCGTGGAGGGGATTGGACTGTGATCTATAAGGCCCTCTCCACAGGTAAATGTGTAAGTCATATATATTTTTAAGATTCCTAATTTGGTTAAGAGCCGTCACCGTGGCCTGTGTAACTTCCATGAAAGCCACGTTGTGATGGATGACATGAATGTGTTTGCTTTTCGCAGTTCTCAAAAAGTCAGGACCATAATGCCCTTCAAAGTTCTAAGCAGCTTATGCAGTATGATCATTTTTTAAAAAACACTGACCAGTTCCCAGGTACGTTCTGGGACTAATGCTGAACATTTGGGAAAGTAAGAATCTCGGCTAGAACCAGGTCCTCGAACTCTGCGGCGCTCCCCTGGGTGAGTGCTCGGCTTGCTGGCTGTTCGGCTCTATGATATCTGTTTCCCTGGTGTCCAGGTTTTCCATTAGATACAGCACATCAGGAGGGACTCGAGAGCCAGCCATAAAGTTGATTCCACTGGTCTCTGAGGATGTTTCTGTGTCAACTAAAAGAGCTGGCTGAGAGCTCACAGGATCTGGACTTAGGTTTCCTAGGGAGGTGTGGCTGGACTCCAGGAACTCTGGGAGGCTCCACCTTTTTAGAAACCTGTCAGTATCACCAGGGTCTTCTTCATACTTGAATATGTTTCTCTCAGTGTTGGCTGGAATGATCTGGGGACTGGGGCCGCTAGGAGGTTTCCCTTTCTCTGAAGGGGACAGGACTGACCCCACCGGGCCCTCCTGCTGCCCAGTCCCACTTGGCTGAACCCCAGTAAACTCAAAGCTCAGGATGGAGGTAGTGGAGTCATGGTGGTCGCCGTCTGATGTGGGCACTGGTGCTTTGGCCGCTGTGATCAATACCTCAGGGACCTGTGGCATTTTGGTGGGGGAGGTCCTCACACTGGGCTGTGGGGTCAGGCTCGGTAAAGTGCTTGTCTGGCTGGTCTCCCGGACTGTGGACAGTTCTCCCACGCTGGAATGCGGCGTGGGCGAGGCCTTGCGGGGGTTTCTTGAGGGCACATCCAGCAAATCCTTGGCAGGGCTGAGGTTGCCCTGGGGGAAGAACATGGAGCTGTCACTGGTCTGCCTCCTGTAGCTTCTCCTCCTGGGGGTGGAGGGGTGTTCGTGGGTACTCAGGAACCGCTTGACGCGTCCAATCATGGAATGCCGATGACCGTGCTTCTCATAATCCCACAGCCACTCCTCGTCAGGAAACTCGTACTCAGACAGCCTGAAACACACAATGACAACAGATGGGCAGAGTGGCTTCAGGGGCCTACCTTTGGGGGCAGAATCTCAAAGTTAAGAGATGAGTTTGGTACTTTCACATTACAGATTTTGACATAGGGGTAGGGGGTCTTGAACTTGAGATAGTCTAGCAGAGGTCTCATACTTTTTGGTCTTAGGACCCTTTTATTTATTTATTTTTTAATTTTTATTATTTTTTTAATTTTTTAATTTTTTCCCTTTTATTTCATCGTATAATGGGGGTACAAATATTGTTAAGATTACATACATTGCCCCTGCCACCCCTCCCCCCCACATGCCAGAAGGACCCTTTTAAATTCTTAAAAATTATTGAGTACCCCAAAGAGTTTTGTTTATGTGGGTTGTATCTCTTGTTCTTTACTCTATTTGAAATCATAACTGAGGAATGTCAAAAACAAGAATGTACAAGCACACATTCCATTAACTCTTAAGTGATGACATCATCGCATATCTTGTAGCCTCTGGAAAATCCCACTGTACACTCATGAAAGAATGAGAATGAAAAAGGCAAATAACATTTTAGTGTGTACGAAGGAAATCAAAGTCTCAGAGCCACACCCCTCCCCCCAACTCCTTATGCAAAAGAGAAGGTAAAAGACTCGGGCACCTGTGAAGAGCTGGCCCCACAGATCATTCATTCAGGAAATTACTTGCCAACCTCCCATAAGCAAGGACATGCAAATTATACCTATGCCCAGCACCTAAAACTACAGCCTGTTTGATTCCACGCTAATAATGAATTACAAGTTTATCCTACAGGAAACAGAACTGGAGACAAGACAGAATCAGGCATTTTTCCACCTACCCAGGGACATCTACATAATTGATGCTTCCTTCACTCCCTTACTTTATGTAAAATGTAGATTTCTTGGGTCTCACAGGAATGTAACCACTACCTCACCAGCACCCCCCACCTTGCCCTTCTCCTTTTTCCTTCTCTCTGTATGCCTTTAACATGCTGACGTTTCCAACAACTTCCTCTTGGGAAAAACAGCCATAGCTTGTCTGTGGTTTGTGTTTTTCCCAAGTGCATCCTCAAAATCTTGGCTTAGTAAACCTCCATTGATTGAGATTTTTGTCTCAGTCATTTATTTGGGTCAACAAGTGTTACTATGAAAATAGTTTTGACCTTGAGGACTCCCTAAAAGAGTCTTAGGGATCCCCAGATGTCCCCCGACCATACTTTGAGAATCACTGATCTAGACACGTGGACATTAAAAAAAATACACATACAGTACGTGTTCTTTCTTCCTTATTGCAGTTGAACTAAGGTCAAGTTTCCCCCAGGACCCATAAAATCCCCAAAACAATGGATCATAAGTAAATTCAAGACAGTGCAAATAATAGCTAACATTTATTGACTAGTACTAAGGGCCAGGTAAGCACCTCACATGCATTAATTCATTTAATTATCACAATCATTGTGTGAATTGATATTGTCATTATCGCTCACACTTTACAGATGAGGAAACAGAGGCCCAGAGAGATTCATTAAGCCTAAGTAGCTAGTGAGGGCCAAACTAGCAAGTCTGACTCTGAAGCTTTTGTTCTTAATCACTTTGTTATAAAGTCTGCTACAGGGATGTCAGGGGAAGAGCTAGAGCCTTCCATGAGGTATAGTCCTTGCCCAGAGGTAATTTGTAAACATTGTTGGTGAATGCTTTGCATTTCTATCTGTTCAATTAAGGTTAAGGAAGGAGAAGATATTCTTATATTCTTGTGGAAAGAATATATTCATGTAGGCGGGGTGAACTCACATTGTAGTTGGGCTCCCCTTGTGATTATGTTTGATAGATTTGTTACGGCTAAGAATTTCTTATTGAATTTTCAGCATTTAAAAACTAAAGCCACTAATCCTACCATTTTTAATCTGCTTCAAGGCTGAAATAAAATGGATGATTGAGATAAAAAAAAAAAAAAGCCTGTTTGTTAGTGAGGTCTACTCCTGTCTCAGATTACACAGTTATTCGTCTCACGTTTCTGTGGACTTACAGCCTTAATGGGGTTCAAAGAACTGCTTAAAGCCTTGCCCATAAGCTGTAAATGCTCACACTGGTTCTGGGAGCAACTATAATCGAGCCATCCCAGTCCAATGTTAGTATTGCCATTTCTGGTGACAAGATGCTTTAACTACGCCAGGTGCATTTTATGTGAAATGACAGGAAAAGTTGGGACATTATAATGTTGGGGTGCCTTGAAAGGGCAATGTGAGCAGCTAGAGAAAACGTTGTTTCTCGTGTTTATGAATAAAAGATGGATGATCGAGATGATTAACTGGCTAAATGTCCCGGGATGGCGTTGGATTACAACCTCGTGGTGTTGTTCTAAAGCCCTAGCGTGCCTTTGGCTACCAGATAGCCTTCTGACCCCTCTCCATTGGGCAAGGCTCAGATTGTGTTACGGCGACTTGAGAAATGCAGACTCACGCTTCAGCGGCCTTGGTGACCTGGTCGTTGGGTCTCTAGTCACTCCTCACAGGAATCCATCTGGTCAGAGAGGTCACCAGAGGAGCGACAAGCACAGTCGTTCAGTAAGACTGCCACACTGGCTGTGCTCTGGGGATCGAGGGCGGGCTGGCAACCTCTCTTTATAGGACAGCCATCTGCCCTCCGTTTGGGATCTTGACTATTTATTTGGGATTTGTTTTCCTCAACTACTTCTAAAGCACACGACCTTGTAAGAACGGCAGGATCTTCTAGGGGAAAAACTTCATATTTTCATCCCTTCAAACTTTGTGATTCAAAAGGAAAAAACTTCCAGACCATACACTGGTGTGGGATATGTACATTCAACTGCAGCAAGAGGTCTAAGCCCCTGGGTCATAGACTGGAGAAAAATGGACAAGTTGCAATGAGAAAACTGCAAAAAGGCTAGTGCTCTTGCTAACATTCTAGTGATTCACTGACTGGCATTGGTTAAGTCTGTAAGGAGACCCTACCGCACCTTCCTGCCTCATTAAAGTGCTATGGACCCATGAGATTTATCTGCTTATTCACTTGACCAAATTTATTGAGCATTCACCATGAACAATTTGTTGCATTAGATAACTTATAACTTATCATTTAAAGAGAGGGAGGGGGCATGCATATAAAAATCTACATTTGGGGCAAGTTGGCTTTTGAGCTGGTGTTTGATAGAGAATTGGGATTGGATAGACAGAGAAGGGGCAGAGCATTCCAGGTGGAAGAAGTGACTTGAGCAAATAAGGTAGCAGGAAAGTCGGGTGTTTGTGAGGAATGGGAGATTCTTGAGTTTGTGTGAAACACACAGAAGAGTGTTGGGCAGAGGCTGGGAAGATAGTCTTGGACTGTGTTATGAAGAGTCATAGACCGGGCTGAGGGATTTGGACTTCATCACAGAGTGTCTTTGAGAACGGAGGGCATCACTACAGCTGTGTGGTGTTGGCAGTGTCCAGGTTGGAAAGGCTACATGAAAACCAACATTGATGAATGCTTTGGAAAAGAAATGTGGCTTGAAAACTTTCTGCACCTTTTAGCCTGAAACTGGGTCTTTGGAAGAACGCTTGATGGTTTGTACCTGGGGGTCGGGGGCAGCTTTTATGTATCTCACGTTGAAGTGATGAACGATGCCCTCCAGGTCTTTATGCTCTAAGAGAGCCGTAGGCAAACTCCATGGCATGATGGGCCTAACGAATGACCTTTCTTCTAAATGCTTCCATGGAAGGTCCCATTGCCAACACACGTGCCCATCTCTGCCTTTTTCTGATAGTCATTGTTCACAATATGACAGCAGAAACTGTGCTTTAAGAACAAAATGGATCAAAGCTTAGAGCTCACAGAATAGAAAACTCTAAAAGAGTCTTTATTTCCCAATTGGGAGGTTTGGGTGTACCTTTTAGTCCTTTTATGTTTTCTCCTCCTTCTTATTTGATTTTTTAAGTGTACCCTTGGTATAGGGTTAGTACAATCCTGAGGCCCAAATATAATACCACTTTAACAATTTTAGCAGAAACATTATATGATAGAACATAAGCATAGATAGAACCAGCATTATGTTCCTATATATTAGAGACAGTCAGCTGAAAAAGCTAGGTTTTATGTTCTGGAACTCATTTGGACTGAATAGGCCGGTAATTAGAGATAGGAGGACATTCATGGAAAGTGCCATGCAGCCATCAGTTTCCAGGGATGGAATTTGAGAATTGTCTTTGTGGTAGGAAAAATGATTTATTTTGAGAGCAGGCAGAGGCGGGATTGCTGCTGTCTAGGCTGACACTAACTAGCTGTATGACCTTGGGAGACTCATTTAACCTCTCATGACTTAGCCTCATACTTGGTAGGCTGGTGATGATAATCCTTCACCTGACTGCCAGGTTGTTTGTGAGTTAAAAAGGGGTAACAAATGTAGAACATCTTTGAAGAACAGAGATATAGAAAGGACTCTGTCAATGACCGGCAAATTTTCAGAGGTGGTTTCCAAGTCATCATCGACTTCTTATACAGGGTTGGAGGAAATGGTAGCATCTGTTTGAAGGTCACTTCCTTTTTTCCTTAAAGATCATCCTTTAAAAAATGTTACTACACCTAAGAGCTGCCACCTAACAATCAAAACCTTTGAAGGGATGACTTAGCCATTTAATGGTGAGACAAGGGCACTGGGTGAGCGCAGAGCAAATGTAAGGACTGGAGAAAGCTGGGCTATTCGAGGGCAAGAAGATATGGTGGATTGAATGGCAGGTGTTGTGGAGAAGGCACTGTCCTGACCTTGCCTCTCAATGTTGTTTTTTGTACCATTTGCTAACCATTGCCAAGCCCTGCAGGATATATTTACTGCACAATAGAAACCATCAATACAGAAATACAGAAAACATGAGCACAAGAAAGATGGTGTCATATATTGGGCTATTTTTGAAAGAGAGAAGAAGGGTAGAAGAAGGAGAGTGAGAAAAGGTTGTGTCAAGCTAGTCAGGCTAGGTGGTTACAGCTGAGTCTAGAGGGAGGTAGCGCATGCATTATCTCTACATGTCAGATAGATGTCTGGATTGGAATTATTTAATCTCAGGTGTTAAAAAAACCCCTAATTTCAAAATGTCTATTGAGCACCTGTACAACCATGAGGCCCATGATCTCCCTTGCCAGTGACAAATATCTGAGGGTGTGAGCAGTTGTGATTTAATTAAGGACTCTTTAAAAGATGCTTAGACTGGTCTGGGGGCGGAAGAACACTTTCTGCCCTGTGTTGTGGTAACAAAGAAGAGGCAAGCAGAGGACGGCTGAAAATGACAGCAGACTTCCATACTTCTTGGGGTGTGTCTAAAATGGAAAGACCAAAATAGCCCCAATGACTTGAAGGATTTAATGCATATTTTCCAAAGCAAGCTTTTTGCAAAGCAACCCCCTTCTCATGAGGGTGATTAGGTAAACACAGAGCTTCAAAAAGATTGAAGGATAAAACTGGATGAGGCTTGCCTTTCTTTCTCTGTTCTACTTTTAAAGTGTTATTTTGACATTTTAAATTCAAATAATAAGAGGCCATTTTAACAGAACTGAAATGAGGAATTTAGGAAAATATTTAATATGATGAGTTCACTTCTCACATCTGATTTATTGTTTTCAAATTGCTAGTGTACTCAAAGTCAGGCAACTACCTCAGAGAGAGCTGATAATTTTCCTGAGAATCTATCAGGGCAGAGACCCATGTAGAGGAGCATTTATTCATGGGCAAAGCAAAACGTACTCTTCAAATCCATTAGTGGTAAGTGCTGTTATTTTTAACCTTCTGCACTGCAGAATCACCATCAAAACTGTAGCTAAGGATTTATAAAATGGGCAAGGTAACTCTCACACTGAGCTGAGAGGTGTGGGGCAGAGGGTTATGAGCAAATTCCCATGGACAGAATGTTGTATCCACAAGGCTCCCCTCTACTCCCTTTCTGGGGAACACTTTCAAGCTAACAGAGCATCCTGGGAGGTACTTTTGGCCCAAAAAGCTGCACTCAGAGCTGACAACCCTCCCACTGCCTCTCTGTTATCTATCTGATAGTCTGGACCAAGGATTATGGCAAATCTGGTTGAAGAAGTGGCCTACTGCACCTTTAAAGATGCATATCCACCTTCATGCTACCGCCCCGGTTATGTTCTTTCAGCCCTCACTGGCTGACAAAAAAGATATTGTGGCCAAAAGTGGGGATTCATTTAAATTCTCACCCCTTTAATACTGTTATATTCTATAGGAGTTTTGTTAGAAGAGGAAATTAAGCCATGTATGCCTCTGGTGCTATTTAAAGGTGAAAATTGAGCACCAATGGTGACCCCACGTCAGCATATGAAAGAATCCTTAAGTTCTAAAATTATGCACATTCTTAATGTACATTCATCTCCTTGGGAGGTTTGATTTCTCCTTCCTTTTTGGTACATTAAGTGAAAAAAAAAATCAATGTTCCAAGAATACATTTTTGTTGAAGTTAGTGATTCAGATTTTGAGATATTTTGGTAGTTTATAGCATAAGCATGCAATAGTATATATCAGACTATGTATTTTCTTGTAAAGGTAAAATATTTAAATGTAGTCGGCTAAGAAAGGACTTCTAAATAACATCAATCAAGAAGTATATTTAATCATACTTTAATAAGGTCTTTGCTTGCTGAAGTATGTATTTGGTATATTTAAATTTATATCACTAAAAATACTTCTGATTTACTATACAATCCTAATTGCTTTGTGCACATTAAGTATATACATATATATGTATAATTACCAAAAGAGTAATTGTATTATTGTTATATATTCTTAGAACTTTTGGAATAAAGATAGATAAGTAAAAGTCATTATTTCTGACAAAGTGGTTGTAAGTACTACACAAAGTCATGGGAATTAAACAACCTGCTGCTGAATGATCCTTGGGTCAATGATATGGAAATCAAAAGATTCCTTGAACTGAATGACAAAGGGGACACAAGGTTTCAAAATCTATGGGATACAGAAAAAGCAGTCCTAAGGGGAAAATTCATGGCCTTAAATGCCTACATCAAAAAGACAAAAAGATTACAAATTAGCAACCTAATGTCACATCTCAAGGAACTAGAAAATGAAGAACAAACCAAACCCAAAGCCAGCAAGAAAAAAGAAATAACAAAGCTCAGAGCAGAATTAAATGAAATGGAAATGACAACAACAACAACAAAACAATACAAAGGATCAGTGAAACAAAAAGTTGGTTCTTTGAAAAGATAAACAAAATCAATAGACTACTAGTCAGATTAACCAGAAATAGAAGAGAAATGACTCAAAGAACCTCAATCATAAATGAAAGAGGAAATATTACAACTAATACTGCAGAAATACAAAATATCATCCATGAATAACATGAAAACCTCTACACAAGCAATCTAGAAAACCTAGAGAAAATGGACAAATTCCTGGAAACACACAACCTCCCAAGCCTGAATCAGGAAGGAAGAAATAGAATTCCTGAACAGACCAATAATGAGTAGCAAGATTGAAGTAGTAATAAAAAAATCTCCCAACAACAAAAAAATGCTGGACCACATAAATTCACAGCTGAATTCTACCAGACCTACAAAGAAGAAATGGTACCTATCTTACAGAAACTATTCCATAACATCGAGAAAAAGGGAATTCTCCCTAACTCATTCTATGAAGCCAGTATCACCCTGATACCAAAGGAAAGGACACACACACAAAAAAAGAAAACTACAGACCAATATCCCTTATGAATACAGATTCAAAAATCTTCAACAAAATACTAGCAAACTGAATTCAGTAGCACATCAAAAAGATAATCCATCAAGTAAGTTTCATCCCAGGGATGCAAGGATGTTTTAATATATGTAAATCAATAAACATGATTCACCATGTAAACAGAAACAAAAACAAAGACCATATGACCATCTCAATAGATGCAGAAAAAGCATTCAATAAAATCTAGCACCTTTTCATGATAAAAACCCTCAACAAACTAGGCATACAAGGAACACATCTCAAAATTATAAAATCCATGACAAACCCATAGCCAACATCATACTGAATGGGGAAAAGTTGAAAGAATTCCCCCTAAGGATTTGAACAGCCAAGGGTGTCCACTGCCACCACTTCTATTCAACATAGTATAGGAAGTCCTAGCCAGAGCAATCAGGCAAGAGAAATAAATAAAGGGCATCTAAATTAGGAAAGAGGAGGTCAAACTCTGTTTGCTGATAATTTAATCTTTTATCTAGAAAACCCTAAAGACTTCACCAAAAGACTCCTGGAATTGATAAATAAATTCAGCAAAGTCTCAGGTTACAAAATCAATGTATATAAATCAGTAGCATTTCTATACACTAATAACAGTCAAGCTGAGAGTCAAATAAAGGAATCAATACCATTTATAATAGCTACAAATATAATAAAATACCTAGGAATATACTTGACTAAGGAGGTGAAAAATCTTTACAAGGAGAACTACAAAACACTGATGAAAGAAGTCACAGATGACACAAACAAATTGAAAAACATCACTTGATCATGGATTGGTAGAATCAACATCATTAAAATGTCCATACTGCCCAAAGTGATTTACAGATTCAATGTAATCCCCATCAAAATACCAATGTCATATTTCACAGATCTAGAAAAAATAATCCTAAGCTTCATTTGGAACCAGAAAAGAACCTGACTAGCCAAACCAATCTTAAGCAAAAAGGACAAATCTGGAGGTATCACATTACCAGACTTCAAATTATACTACAAGGCTATAGTAACCAAAGCAGCATGATATTGGTATGGACATAGACCAATGGAATAGACTAGGGAACCCAGAAATAAAACCATCTACCTATAACCAACTGATCTTTGACAAAGCAGACAACAACACACACTGGGGAAAGAAAGCCCTATTCAATAAATGGTGTTGGGAAAATTGGATAGCCACATATAGAAGAATGAAACAGGACCCCTATCTCTTGTCATATACAAAAATTAATTCAAGATAGATAAAAGACTTAAATATAAGGCATGGAACTATAAAAATTCTAGAAGAAAATGTAGGAAAAACTCTTCTAGACATTAGTCTAGGCAAAGAATTTATTACTAAGACCCCAGTGGCAAATACAGCAACAACAAAAATAAATAAATGGGACTTAATTAAATTTAAAAAACTTCTGCACAGTAAAGGAAATAATCAATAGAGCAAATAGATAACCTATAGAATGGTAGAAAATATTTGCAAACTATGCATGTGACAAAGGTCTAATATCCAGATTATACAAAGAACTCAAACATATCAGCAAGAAAAAACCAAACAACTCCATCAAAAAGTGGGCAAAGAACATGAACAGAAATTTTTTGAAAGATGACAGACAAATGGCCAACAAATATATGAAAAAATGCTCAACATAACTAATCATCAGGGAAATGCAAATTAAAACTGCAAGGAGATACCACCTTACCTCTGTCAGAATGGTCATTAATAAATATCCAACAAACAACAGATGCTGGTGTTGATGCAGAGAGAAAGGAATGCATACACACCGTTGGTGGGACTGCAAATTAGTACAACGTCTGTGGAAAATAGTATAGAGATTCCACAAAGAAATAAATGTAGACCTCCCATTCAATTTAGCAATTCCACTGCTGGCTATCTACCCAAAGAAAATGAAGTCATTTTATAAAAAAGACACCTGCACTTGAATGTTTATTGCAGCATAATTTATAATTGCAAACATGTGGAATCAACCTAAGTGCCCATCAATTCATGAGTGGATAAAGAAAATATGGTATATATATTATATACCATGCAGTACTACTCAGTCACAAAAAGAAATGAAATTATGTTGTTTGCAGCAGCTTGGATGGAACTGGAGACCATTATCCTAAGTAAAGTATTTTAGGAATTGAAAACCAAACACCATATGTTCTCACTAATAAGTGTGAGCTAATAATGGGTACACATGGGCACAAAGTGATAAAGAGGACAGGAGAAATGAAGAAAGGGGGAGGATAGATAGGAGTGTGTGGGATAAAAACTTATCTACCGGGTTCAATGAACACTATTCTGGTGACAGGCACACAAAAGCCCTGACTTAAGTGTTACAGAGGGTATCCATGTAACCAAAACACTTATACCCCTTTAATTAATATTTTGAAATTAAAAACATGTGGTTGTAGTTTCACAGTGCCAAATATTTAATAAATATTAAATAAATTCCCCATTCCTAACCAGAGCAACTAAAAGATTTTAATATTTTTCCTCTTTACTAAATGGACCCCCTAATTGACGTCATAGATCCCTTCCTTAAGACTGCTGTAAATGGGGGAAAGATTTTTTACAAATTTAAAGATTTTTCATTATTATGGGTATGTAACAATTCTATATCTTTATAGGATACATGTGATTTTTGATACAGGCATACATTGTGAATTAATCAAATCAGGGTAATTGGGGTGTCCATCACCTCAGGCATTTAACATTAAATGTGAGGAAGTATTGACATATTATTCGAATCATGTCAGAAAACCCCAACAAAACAAAGCTCAACTGGGTTATGGTCAGCAGTTTATAGTTTACAGGCTAGGAGCATGCTTTTAGATTCACAGGACAGTCAGAGCAAGCCCTCCTGACACACTTGAGTGATCTTTTTCATAAGCAGCTACAGCCTCTCTTCTCTAGAAGTTTGAATCCTTTAGCTGTAATGGATGGATAATTTGTCAGGGCTTCTCTAATGCCCTTAAGGGATTATTGCTTATTTACTGTTAGCTGTTTTGATTTTATGAGGCTGAAGTTATGAGACTTCAGGTCTTCAATTTCCAGGTGTTCCATACATAAGAGTCTCAAACATTTGTGTTAATGGGTAATCTCAAGTAATTAAAAAATAGTAAGAATTCTGAAGTTATTTATGATGGTATAATATGAAGGCAAGCATTATACCCTATCTCAAGCCAGCTGTGGTAGGCAAGGCCTGGACCTTGTTTTTTTAAAAAATTATTTTCACTGATGCTGACTTGAGTTTTAACATTTAAAATTTGTTTTGGTAAAGTTATTTGTTATCAAGCATGAGTTTGTTATTGCCCCCAAAAGACTCATTTTCATTTGAGGGCTTGGGTGTGTTTTCTTGTTGTGCATCTCATGAACAGTGTTCTTTCGGCTGCTTGTGGGTGTTTTCTTGATCTTGGTTAATAATGTCTTCACCATTAAGCTAATGAAAAGATGCCTTCATCAAAACAGCAGATCAGAAAGGGTTCCGTGTTATGACAAAAGAACAAATTACACCGATTCAACTGAAGCAATCCCAGGTGAGACAATGGTAAAAGAAGTCACACAGGGAAGACTTTTTCATTGCTCAGTTAACTCATGCGATGGCTCATTCAGTGGAGATTACTGGCCATACAATGATTATCACTATTTATTAAATGCTCAGGACTTGCAGACTTATGAAAGCATTTTTATTTTGGGTACTCCAAATTTTCAACTAGTTTTTTTTCATTCAAAGTGTTGATTCTGAAGTTGCAAAGGTTGGGAGATGGAACTTCAGCATGGGTTTGGTGTTAGAATTCAGAAAATCCAGTTTTAAAACAGTAGTTCTGTGGTCTCGGAGCAGAGAAAGACGAGCCTTGTTAAGACTTTCTTTGGATTAAGACTCAGTGATGACTGGATGAGGCGAGAACATCGGCACCATCTCCCCTTGCAACTCCCAACTTCAACTCCTTCCCGCGAGCTCAGGAGCTGAGGGGCCCCCTTCCCCCTGGGCCAGCCCAGTGTCTTTTTTAGGACTTTGCTCTGTCACCCCCTTTGCTCCTGTGTCTTCCCTCTCCTCTAGTGGGCTCCTTTTGCTCAGCCTGTCCTTTTTTAGAGCAAGAGGAGTTATCAATTTGTTTATTACATCTTGCTTCATCTTATTAACACAAAATATTTGAGGTGGGTTTACAAAAATACATGTAATATAATAATAAATTGGGCCAATATAGTAGAGCTAAAATATAGTAGCTAAATATAGTAGCTAAAATATAGTAGAGCTAAAATAAGGAACTAAAATAAGCTAAATAGCTAATAGCTAGTTATTTAGTTAGCTAAATAACTAAAATAGCTAAAATAAGAGCTAAAATAAGATGAGACCCAAAGACACAGAACCTAGAAATACATGCCAAAAAAATCCCATCCCATGGACTTACTAAGGTGGGCTACAAATTTAGGTTTTCAGTTTCCCAGCAGCTCAAATGAAAAGGAAGCCATCATTGATTCTAAAATTACAAAGTTTGTAAGATAAATAGTATAAGATTTGCCCGGGAGAGGCTAAGCTTTCTTTTTTCCCACTGATGTCTGAGGTAAATTTTTTCCCATGGGACGACCCCTGATAAAACAGATGCTAAATCACACAGTGCACAGTAGAACAGTAAATACTGCAGGGAGTCTTAATGGCTCTGTCCGAACGACCCCAGGGCACAGCAGCAAAGTGAAGTCCAGTATAGATGGGTAAGTTATTCTAAGGAATGGCGGCAGGGTGGAGTAGGGCAGCTTCCCCTTCCCCTTTAAACACGCTCAGGTCACTTCCATCCTAAAACATTATAAAACAAAGCAAATGAGAAATATGCCGTCAGCCTCACCCAAAACAAACCCCAAAGCCTTCCCCTGATGCTGTATCTTAGTGGATACTACTCTGGTTTGTTTCCTCCCCTCGGTTCAGACTTCTCAAAAAAGTAGTCCATGGAGAGTTAAGGATTTAGAGAAATACTATGGGGTTTTGTTTTTGTTTTATTGAGGTAAATTTTTAGGTCTATTTGCTTCACAATGATCCAGGGGTGGGGAGGGTAAGGGTGGCTGGATAATTACAGGAGGGTGAAGGGTACATGGAGCTTTATTAGAGCTTATTCTCTACTTTTGTATCTGTTTTCTATAATATAATTATTATTATTTTTCTTTTTGAGACAGAGTCTCACTCTGTTGCCTGGGCTAGAGTGCCGTGGCATCAGCCTAGCTCACAGCAACCTCAAACTCCTGGGCTCAAGCGATCCTTCTGCCTCAGCCTCCCGAGTAGCTGAGACTACAGGCATGCGCCACCATGCCCGGCTAATTTTTCTCTATATATTTTTAGTTGGCCAATTAATTTCTTTCTATTTTTAGTAGAGACGGGGTTCCACTCTTGCTCAGGCTGATTTCGAACTCCTGACCTTGAGCAATCCACCCGCCTTGGCCTCCCAGAGTGCTAGGATTACAGGCGTGAGCCACTGCACCCGGCCAATATAATTATTTTTTTAAAATCGCTTACACAGGTAGTCTTGATCTCCTCACCTCCCATATCACTCCTAACCTGAAATTTAGCTTCTGCTCCACATTCTCACTTATGTCTCCAATGACCGTAACATGCAAACACTTATAGCATTTTCGAGGCTTTATTTTGTAGTATTGCACCCTTGGCCTCTAGGATAGGGCATTCTCTGGGTTCTTCTGCCTCTCTGCCCACCCTTTCAGTGATAGTGTTCTACCCCTTGCATCCTGCCCTGCTCCCTGGGCGCTGCTCTGGGTGCGCCCACCCACACCTACAGTTCTGTGTGCCGACAACAGTCAGAGGCATCCTCTGGCCTAGACCTTGTCTCTGCACTCACTGCCTGCGGGCCGTGTCCACGTGCAGTGCCCGCAGAAGCCTCACGTTCGACACAGGCGTCACGTTTCCTGTAGAGCAGCTCCCATCCTTACCCCCTCCATCGGCCTTGGTTTACCACCCAGGCATTCTTAACTCCTCCTTTCTTGAATCTAATCTGTCCCTTCTCTCATCTCTACTGTCTACGTCCCTTGTGATGCCACTGAGCTCAGGCCTGTATCCTCTCCTGTTCAAATGACACCAATAGCCTGCTAACTCTGGCTCTAGTCTTACCCTCAGCACTCCATCTTTCAGCCAGCTGCCAGGCTAACCTACTGAAAACAAATATGTGACCTTGTCATTTAACAGCTCTGGAGAAAGGCCAAAGCCCTTTACCCAGCCTATAAAACTCTCCATAATCTGCCCCCTAGATTCATTTTTTAGCTCCTCTGCTTTGCATATCAAATTGTTACTCTGCACATACTATTTGTATTTCTTTCCATCTTTGGTCATGTTGACCTGCACATTAGCTCCTAACTTTTTTTTTTTTTTGTGAGACAGGATCTCACTCTGTTGCCCAGGCTGGAGTGCAGTGTCATGATCACAGCTCACTGCAACTTCAAACTTCTGGGCTCAAGCGATCCTCCAGGCTCAGCCTCCTAGTAGCTGGGACTACAGGCGCATGCCACCAGGCCAGGCTAAATTTTCTATTTTTTATAGAGATGGGACCTCTTATGTTGCCCAGGCTGGTCTCAAACTTCTGGCCTCAAGTGATCCTCCTGCCTCAGCCCCCCAAGTGCTGGCATTACAGGCCTGAGGCACTGAGCCGGCCTCTTAACTCACTCTTAAGTTTGCACAGTAGACTCCCCAACTCTAAGAAGCCTTTTCTGACTCAGCAGGCCGGGTGAAGTGTGTGCCCATAAGACTCCGGACATTTCTCTATTGCAGCATTTACCACATTATCTCATTATATTGTAACTTGTTTCCTCATTATGTCTGTGAGCTAAAAGGTCTTTTTTCCCCCTTTTCTTTCTTTTTTGTTTTTCTTTTGACTACCTCTAGCATCTGGCATAGAACCTACCGCATACTAAGTAAAATTTACCTGAATAAATAAATGAGTGCATTTCATATGTGAAAGTACACAGGAAAATATATTTTGAATTTGTACTTGAGATAGGAAAAGGGAGAAAAACTAACTTTATTTAAGTGACGTATATTTAGTAAATATGCAGAAAACAGGGCCGTGTGCTTTGAACATGTTCCTTAATACAGAGAACAAAGGGATTGTCTCCGAGGAGTTTCCGTTTTATGTGGAGATGAGCAGTGTGCTGAATGTGCGGAGTGCGGGGCAGAGCGATTTCTCAGGTCGCCCTTGCACAGTGCTTTTGCTCAGTTTTGAAAGGCACTGCCTTGATTTCAGAATTTCTGGCTTATGGGAATTGTGACTACACACCTGAAATGTTGATATGAGAAAATAAGTGAAATTTGATTTCTGATTTAGATATCCAAAACAGAATAAGAAAATAAAGAATTTACTCATCTAGGAAAGGATTTTCAATGCCCATCAAGTGGCAAGTGTTTTTATGAAATGCTTATGTCTACAGTATACTTGACACCTGGTTCTCGCCCTAATACAGAGAGCTCACTGGCTCAGTCATCACCAACAAAACCACCTGTGCTGCAATTAGACTTTCACTTTTGCCTTTACCTTAGCCTCAGCTGGCTTCACTTGATGGTGACCTTGTATTTGGTGAGGGAACAATTCATTGCTTGGGGAATTCTCTTCCATGATTTTAGAAGTCATCTATTGTTTTTGCCAGCACAGCAAAACCATTTGCCCTTCTCCCGGTATGAGCGCCCTGATTTTTCTCGAGACATCACATACTCCACATGGCTGGATGGGGCTGACTATACCCCTTGGTTTAAAGGTGGACACAGGACCCAGCCTTAACTAATCAGAATATCGTGTTTCCCTATCGACTGTGATTAGTTCAGGAATGGATATGTTAGCCAAGCCCAGCCAATCACAGCACATTTAGTACTTTAGTTTTAAGAGCTGGAAAAAAGATGTGCTTTTTCCACAGGTTTGCTGAGAAGATAGGTTGTAAGCCTGGGCTGCTGGCTGTCATTTTCCACTTGCCATCTGGAGGGGGGAACCTGCCTCACATTGGAGCCAGGGGAGAGAAAGGCAGAACTGAGGGGGACGGGGCCAGAGAGAGTCCCAGCAACAGTCTCTGAGCCTCTGGACCAGCCACACCCAAAGCTAGGCTGGTCTCTGGGTAGGACCCAATAAACTCCTTTTTGCTTAAGATGGTTTGAGTTTGGTTTTCCGTCACAGGCAACACTTGGTCCAACATCACAATCCTAGGAAGAATCGACACTAACGGATCGAAAGGGGCACTCCTGTGAACGGCTCTGTGTTCCTGTGGGACATCTTCCTGGGTTGTGGCTCACTTTAAAGGTTCTCATTCGTGCAGAAAACCAAGAACAAGTGAGCTTTTGCCTAGTTGTTTCTTTGACTAGGTGGCTCTAGCAGAGTCCAGTTAGACAGCTCACAGAAACCTCTCCCAATAGACTATGGCCTTCGCCTGTGCCTCTCGCCATCCTGCTGGTAAATAGGCCATGTAAGCTGGAGGACTTCTCTCTGACAACTGATCATTTTTTACTATAGTTTTAAATATTGTATTTCCTTGTTTTCTCTCAGTTGTTTTATTTTCTGTCCCAAATCTCCTGAGTTAGTTTAATATGAAAAATGGCTTAGATTTGTTTAGTCTTTCTGTGCCTCAGTTTGACATCCACAAATAAGAGAATTGGCTAGCTGATAATAATATGCTCTATAGTTATATCTGGAATGTTTTATGTTTACAATCACATTTAACTTTCCCAATAACCTTTTTGGGAAAGGAATTTTCTCCAAGATCTTATCGATCCCTAATTCTATGTTTTCATATTTAGAAATTGGAGAAACAGATGTTTTAATATTTTCTAAAGAACATGGACATTTACTTAGGAACCCCCCAAATTATGATGATTAGGACAAATATGTAGATTAGGATAAAAATCTTGAGACCTGTAAAAAATCATTTAACCATTGTGCAAAACAACCCAAGGGACATTAGAGATGCAGCCCACGCAGCACTTGCAGTCTAAATAAAATCATCACAGTGATTTCCTGACTCTATCAAGGGTGTAGGTCTCTCTTCTTTTACAAGTTAGGACTTCAAATAATTTAATCAATGGTGGGACTGGGAGGAAGGATAAAGCATACTGAATTATCTGAAAACAAACTCATAGAAAAACACTTCTTATTAGTTTTCAAAAGTGAGAAGGTTGCCAAATGTCCACGAAGCTCTGCCACTGTGGAGGGCATTACAAAGGCTGAGAAGGGCACACAGCGGGAAGTCACTATTCACAGGGACTAAGAATAGGCTGGGGTAGGGCTGAGTTTCCTGGCCTGGAGGGAGCCCTGGACGGGAGGGTGCTGTTAGAAGGCTATCTAGAAGCAGAAGGAGTCTAGTCTGGAGGAGATGACTTTCTCTAAGGTGTCCTTTGAGGGCAACAAGGAAAATCTCCTGGCTCCTAAGTCTTCCTCATGATCTGCCACAACTCCTGAAATTCCACTTTCAGTCATCCTTTTCTTTGGGTCTTGAAAGGTTTTCAGCCTCAGAGGCCCCTTTGGAAGAGCAGTGCCACAAATCACCATCCATGAGGATTAGGAGACATTCAGCTAAGGGTAAAGCTTCATAGGACTAGGATAGAAGCCAGGTGTCCCGAAAGCAGAGAAAGGGGAGGGCGGCAAGCACAGGGCATGAACCTGCTTCACAAATCTGCTTAGAGTTGGCCTCAGGGAACAATGAGCCACAGTTTTGCCTAAAGTTATGAGAAAAATTCCACAAAATTTTTCCCTTTTTCTATAGTTTTTTTTGGGGGGAGCGGGGAGTGGTTTTCACTCTCTAAATTTGTCTATGCTCTCTTCTTTAATTTACTTGGAAACTGTGGCACCTGCCTTCAGCAAATATACTTACCCTCCCCTCCCCCCACAATTTACACATTTCTTCAAAATCACATACATTATAAGATGTAATAAAATTATTCTGGAACTGTGCCTGATTTACTTCAGGCCTCAATCCATTTAGTTAAGGCCCCTAGTATATACGGACAGATTGTTATGTTAAAACCACTCAACAGAGACTGACTTATTAAGTGCAATTAGAAAAAAAGCCAAAAAGTAAATAGATCAAAACAGTGATCTACTTATTTCCTAAATATTGGAGATTTTTAAAAAATACACTTACCCCATTTGGACTGTTGACCCCAGAAATGAGGGTATGCAGTAGTCAGCAGCTGCCAGTGTGTATGGTGGTTGGGCGGCAGAATCGTCCCAGTAAATGTCCTTCTTCATCTTGGGTAGGCTCATGTGCATCTCATCCACAGCTAAAAGAGAGACCTAAAATCGCCGTTATATTGTTAGAATAGCTCAGATGCAAATTATATAAAAAAGAGAAGTTCCAGTGGGTGGATGGGAGTCGGAGTGGGCTTGGACACAGTCTAAGTGAGTGAATATACAAACATCTATACTTCACATTTGCCACAACCACGGCTGCCACAGAGTTGTACCCGTCGTTTACTGCTCAAAAGCTCTTGGCAAGGAGAGTAAGTGGGGCTTCAACCCGCCCATACTCCATTCAACAAGCCACATGCCTGAGTGGAGCTCATATAACCTGGATACTGTGCTCAGGGCTACAGTACGGTCTTAGTGGCTGCCCTGACAGCACCCACTTACCCCAGATAGTATAGGAAGGCGAAGAGTCTCAGTATTTCAACTTGTTAACTCCATAATTTATATGCCCTGGTTTCTTGTTTGTTTGGAAAAGCAAATCAGCAAGTCTATACTGGTTGAAGCAATAATGATCTCTCCTCTTGGCTTTGACAAAATGATGCCCGAATAAATTATTAATCCTCTGGGAATCCAATTTTGACATAGAGTGAGTGACCGAGACATTACACTTCCTCCCCACACAGACTGACAATGAGATCTACTGTGAAACGTCTGTATTTATGTAAGAGCTGAGTGAGGGCTTGGAACATGAACAAGGTAAAGGCCTTTACTCCATCTGTGGTTCTCAGGGAAGAGAATGGTCTGAGTAGCATCTTGCCTAAAAGAAAACTTCCCTCATGCTGGTTCTTCATGAAAAGCTCTCTGGAATGGTGCTTCAGGGCCAGGGCCCTGGGGCCCACCTGGTGCATTTCAGGCAGATTTGAGACACAGGATGGCATGGCCCAGGCTCCCAGTGTCCAGCTGCCAGACATCTGGCTGCCGGGATCTATGTGAGACAACTTTTGGAACTCACATCAGATTGTATCACTGTGAACCTCCCTGGGTGGCAATAGAAAACAAATTAAAGAATATATTAAATTATTGCTCTGTACTGAGATGGAAGAGTCTGGGTAAAGCTAATAGAGAAACTTACAAACAAAAATGACTTGAAATTCTACTTAAAAGGAACTAAATTTCACTGAGACTAAGATCTAGGACACGTGAGGTTCCAAAAGGACTTGAGACAACATGCTGAAGAGCCAAACCTCTTTCACTTGTTGCTGAAGCTCAGAAGTTCAGGGGCCTGTATCCAGGGTCTGCTTAGATTTGAAACATCATTAGTGATTTATTATTAATGTTTGTAAAGGAAAGAAAAGTTCTGCTAACCTGCAAATTTCTATCAATGCACCAGTTAGTTTCAAAATCATCGTCATCCTCTCCAAAAGGGTTGATGAGTTGCTCAGCTACCTGCAGGTGAGAACACAGAAGAAATCCATCATGATACCTGTGGAGACTGAGAACAGAGACTAAAATGATTCCTGTTTTGCTCCCTGCTTCATTTTGCTACTTTCATAATATGAAGCCTAGAGGGGAGAGGATTGTTCTACAGACACAGATATTTATTAGCAAGGGAGACTTGATTCTCAAACCATGAATGATGCACCTTCACAGGCATGCTTGCCAAATAGATCTGTCCATCCAACTGGTGACAGTGCAGGCCCTATCCAGGACAGGCCATACGCTGGTAAGGAGCCAAATAAAACCCATGGATATTGAAGGAGCAACAACTGTGTGCAAGCACTGCGAGGGATACAAAGCCTGTGCTTTCAAGGGATCTACAGGGCCCAGATGATAAGACAAAATGTAAATAAGGAGAAGGTTAAATAACAAAGAAAGACTTAAATCACAGTTTAAAAAAATGACATAAGGAGCTGCCACAATTATTGGACATAACTGCTAAGTGAATGAGTCCGAGAGCCAGTAAGTTATAAAGCTGGAAATTGAGTCTTACTTAGTTTTACTCTAAAGGATTTACCCATATCCAGTTAGTTAGTTTTCCTGCTGGGAAAGATTTAGGTAGCTTATTATCACACATCTTCTAATATTTGGTCAAAATGAAATATTCTTACCATGTTCCTGAATGGAATGGCCTTCTTGATGAGAGGTTTATATGTCAAATATGACTCATCCGTTATTCTCTTTCTGAATAATTTCCTTTGATTTTTATTATCTGGATGTATATGCATGTGCATGTGCGTGTGCATGTGCATGTGTGTGTCAGGGGCAGACAGAGAGAGAGAGAGATGGAGATTTTGCATATATTGCATACATTGGGTCTACATTGGAAAAAACTTACAAGTATATAAAATAAAGATACCATGTGATTAGTCTCTAGAGTCTAGATTTTGAGACCATTCAGTAGAAAATCTACCTACTTATTTTTTAGTATTTAAGACAAATTACTTAAAGCAGTTGTTTTCAGCCATGGCTACACATTAAAATTACCTTGGGAGCTCTTAAAAATAAACAACTGATGACGGGGTCCGTCCCCCAGGGATTCTGATTTAACCAGTGAGAGGCTGAGCTCAGGCATCAGTATTGGGTAAAGCTCCCAGGAGATTTTAATGTGCAGCCTTAAGAACCTCTGATTTATCGAAGTGTATCTCCCTTATTCTAAGGGGCAGCCCTAGGCTAGGCTGTGCCCTGACACAGTAAACCTCACAGTGATATCCATATCAAAGTCCTTTATTATGGGTTGCAAGGGACTATGTGCCATTTCTTGCCTGGGATTTTGCTTAAATTAATTGGACCACTTGCTGGGTCTGAAAATATTTTTGTTATATCTAGATTTTCACTTTTACGGGATGAGTTCTGCATATATTATTGTAGTTTACATTAAATTAACAAAATGGCACCTTTGTTTCTGAATTGACAATCTCAAAAGATATTCTTTACTCCATAGGAGGCTCCATTTCCTGCAAGTAACTGAGTAATATGTTGTTCATAAAGTTAAGTTGGTTTTTCTGCACTTTGAAAAGATTTGTGAGTATCTGGCTTGTCAAGATAGAGTAGCTACTTAGATATCGAGGCACAACTCATTGGTGTTTAGGTTTGCCTATCTCTTAACAGAGCTAGGATTGTGCTTTTTCATATTTTGTCTTTTAAAAATATTTTATTGAGGAAAGGGATATTAACACTTTAGAAAGCACGTCAGAAGGAAGGAACAATTATCTACTCTTTACAGGTTGGTAGAAGACCTTACATGGACACAAATCAAAGAATAAAAAGCTCAGCACTAAGCAGGGGAAAGGACAAAAAAGACCAAAATCATTGAGCATTTGGGCCAATTGTAGTGATTTTATATTTATGAAGGTAAAACCTACTTTTTCCTCTAATGGAAAATGAAAGCCATTAGTCTCTCTTGCTCTTTCTCATTCTTAAATGGGCAAAAATAATTAAGAATAACTGTTACCTGGTTAAAAATGTTTTTACCATTTGTAAGGGACATGCCTTAAGTCTTTGGAGTATAATTTGAAATGCCAATTCGTTTATTTTTCCTGGTTAAGATTCAAACCAATGAAAGGAAAGGCTTCTGCAGGGAGAATTCTGCTGCAACCTGAAGACCTCAATGGTGCACGACATGTGGCTATTTGGAAGGCCAAACATTTGAAAACTCCACTTAATTAACATCATCTTCATACTATCATCCAATATCAGTTAACTTAATGAAATCATTGTCTTTGATCCTTTTCTATCACATATGTCCCTGTTAGAAGTTTACAAAAGAGATGGAAGAACCAGACCTCTGATATTCGCACACATACATCTGGGGAAGTTTGAGAGGAGTGAAGGAGGGTGGTGGTGGGGAACACATAACATTCTACAATGATAATTAGACAAGCTGTTCTCACTGCTTGGACCTGTTTTTAATTTCATGGCAAACCAAATGTAATTATTAATCCTAGTGTTTCTGGTTTTGATTCTGATGAATTCTTTCCTGAGTTTCTGTTCTGTTTTGGAAAATGGGAAGCATTTAATATTATGGGATAGCAAGTAGGATTTCAGGGAATTGCAAGTAACTATTTACAGAGTTGAGCAGAACCAAGATACCACTGCAATATGAATGCTTGAGTCTGATAGACAAGGCTTCTTGTTTATTCTCTTTTACTCTGCCTAATTGCTTATTGTGGTATAAAACATCAATGCAGGCACAGTTAGTTATTACTTTAGTTACATTATTGTAATCCTAATGGGAGCACATAGAGGCTTAAAAAAAAATCAATAGCCATAAAAGAGTGTTCTTCTCATCTCTTTGCATAGATAAGCTGCTTCAGATTGCTGCAATATGAGTGCGGACTACAGCCCTGTCACTTTAATCCCTGGTGGAAAAGGAATCACATCACTGAGCTTTTACATGTTAAATCTACCTTTGACTCACTCATGAATGATTTGCTAAAGACTCAGTAAAGGATCAGCGTGCAGAGTTGGGAACATGACAGATTACAGAATGGGTCTCCAGCACTGTGACTGTTGGCTACCTTGAGCCATCCTGCATAGAAGAAGAATTGTAGGAGAGTGAAGATTGGAATGTAAAGATCCAAGTCATGCCCCACATAGCCTTTGGTGGGATCCAAAAACTGGCGTCCAATCAGGCATGTGAAGAAGAAGGTGTAGACAGCAAGAGTGACAACCTGGAATAGAGAGAGACCGGAGTGAGGACAGTGCTGGCCACCCACAGTGAGCTAGAGTGCCAAAGTGGGCACAACCTGAAGAATGAATCACATGCAAAGTATTTGGTACCTGGGTGTAAACCAGTGGAATCCCAACCCAGTCATAACCGAATAAGAGGCTGCACCAAGAGCGGTATCGATTCATTTCCTAAACCAGAAACAAATTGAAAATGACTTACTAAAATGATGGGTGTGGTAATAAACATTTACTGAGATTCAGAATGTGGCATAACATTTATGAATATGTTTGTAAGATGATGGGACTGACTTTGTAAGGCTAGTAGATTGGCTTCCAAGGCTACTCTAAAATGAAAGCTCTAAAAATGACAAACAATGAACATTATTGAAAATTATGCAAAAAGGATGAGGACATTAGGACATATATTTTTTAATACTAAAATAAGTTAGGACTTTGTAGAAATAGACCCTATGTGTCTATTGGCCCAAAGTGGTGATGAGAAGGCAATAGTTAATATTTTAAATAAGTCATCTTTAGCTATTTTGGTAAATAATGTGGAAAGCAAATTCTTTTTGTTTCTCTCTTTTAAAAACAGGCTTACTATAGATTTTAGGAAAGAGATATAAATACATCCAAAGCTTTCTCCCAACAAATGAAGACTGCAAAACACTCAGATTAACAGAAAATCTCTCTCCGAAGCAGGCGGGATGGGATTCTTTGATTTTTTTTCCCCCTCTATTGCACATAAGTTGTTATCTAAGACTGGCAAGAAAAGTTCGTATTAATTTCGGAGCTTTATAAAAATCATTCACTCCTTTTAGACAAATCCAGGCAGGAGACTGTCATGGGACAAATATATCCAGCCCTTACAGAAATTTGTTTGTCAGATGAATTCAGGGTTATTTTGTTTAGGAAGAACACTGTTTCGTTTACTATAGTATCTGAAAAGATGGCTTACCCTCAGGATAGTCCAATTTGGGGGAAATGGCGGGGGAGGTTTATTTCTCCTCTAGATTTTATTTTAGGATCCTGGAGCCAGGGATGGCAAATATGCCACGTGGGCACCAAATCCTTCAGAGCCCTTGGCAGCCCTTGGCTAATCAATCAAGGAACACTTTCTTACAGAAACTATTACAGCTTCCAAGCAACCACTACCAAGCTCTGTGAGTTCAACCTGTATACTCTCTGCGTCCTGCATGTTGAGGGTTCTGATACTAGCCCAATCTTTCCAGTTCCTTTGGAACCAGGATTAAACAAAGCAGACTCTTTCTGGTCTGACTTGTTAAATGCAGATCCCTCTTGGTCCCTAATTAGCCATCTTTTACTGATAGTTTATGATGTACTTACAGTCATCAGTGATTGCAGATCGACACTGTCTCTGATTCTACCTTCATTCCGGGCTTTAGTTGCAAGATTTCCAAACCAGATGAATGGAACCCAATATTTCAGATGAGGAGATTTGAGGTGGTTGAATAATTTCCTTTCATCTGCTGTCATAAAACCTTTGCACAAAATAAAAATGGCTAGGATGTACAGACTTAGTTAAGCATTAACACATTACCGTATTTCAGTGTCTACTATATAAGCATAGAATGGGGGTATATTAAAAGGATATGAAATAAAGGTTCCTGTTTCAAGTAGTTTATACTTGTGTGAGAGATAAGAAATGTGGGCATATGAGCGTGCAAGCACACACACACATGCAAGAATACACACAAGTTATTTACCAAATATATGAGGCAATGCACAGTTACGTGCCAAAATACACATTGGCAATCCCTGATAGAGAAGGCTAGTAGGAAGTAAGGAGACATTAAATGTGGACTAGAACATTTGGGGAAATTTCTTCTTTATATTTTGGTTTATTCATCTAAAATTGGGTACAATAACACTTAGAATTGTTGGATTAAAAGAATAAAATATAATGTACACAAACACTTAGCATAGTGCTGAACACATGATTCACAAGACTTTTCCTCCTGACCTTTCCTTTCAAAGTCTTACTTAATCATTCTTTCTCTGGCTGGGCGTGGTGGCTCACACCTGTAATCCTAGCACTCTGGGAGGCCAAGGTGGGCAGATCATTTGAACTCAGGAGTTCAAGATCAGCCTGAGCAAGAGTGAGACCCCTGTCTCTACCAAAAATAGAAAAAATTAGCCGGGCATGGTGGCACATGCCTGTAGTCCCAGCTACTCGGGAGGCTGAGGCAAGAAGTTTGCTTGAGCCCAGGAGTTTGAGGTTGCAGTGAGCTAGGCTGACGCCACAGCACCCTAGCCCAGGGTGGGGGGTGGGGGGAATCATTCTTTCTTCTGTGAAGCCTTCTTTGATGCCTTCCTTCTCTTTCCCCTGGGATTTCTCCCCTTTAAACCGCCCACATGGTACTCACTCTTGGCTTGCCTTATAGTAATACTCTACTTAAATGTTTTCCCTCCTACAACACTTTTGAAAGGCATAGAGCATATATGAATCTTCAAAGTCCCCATAGCATTTTGCACATGCTTTTAAAGTGCTTCTTTAATTGTTTTGGTGTGTGTATAAAATGCAATTTGTTTGAGCTTGCAGTGACCTTTCTGAGTCTCAGTTTTCTCATCTGTAAAAGATAATGGATACTACCTACTTCAGAGGGATGCTGTAGACTTACCTGGGATGATGAACATATGTCAAGATGCTAGAATAATGCTTAACACACCCTTAGCACTCAATAAGTGCTAAGGCATCATGAATTACATGAAACTTCAGCTATCTTCTGCCTCCTCCCCACTCCCTGAACACCAAGGAGAGAAGAGATTTGAATAATAGAAGAGGAATAAGGTAGCAGGTTTATTTAATAAGCAAACATTTATTGAATGTCTATTATATACCAGGATTTGTTCACCCAAAGATGTATTAATACTTTAAAAGCTTAAAGTTTACAGACTGGGTGCAGTGGCTCATGCCTGTAATCCCAGAACTCTGGGAGGCCAAGGCAGAAGGATTGCTTGAGGCCAGGAGTTTGAGACCCAGCCTAAACAAGAGCAAGACCCCATCTCTACAAAAAAACAGGAAAATTAGCTGAGTGTGGTGGTGCTTGCCTGTAGTCCCAGCTACTCTGGAGGCTGAGGCGGGAGGATTGGTTAAGCTCAGTAGTTTGAGGCTGCAGTGAGCTATGATCACACCACTGCACTCTACCCTGGGTGACAGAGTTGAGACTTTGTCTCAAAAAAAAAAAAAAGAAAAAGAAAAAGAAAAGCTTAAAGTTTACATTTGATCTTTTACTTTTTAAACTTTTAGGCATGCACCACCGTGCCTGGCTAATTTTTTAATATTTTGTAGACATGGGTCTTGCTATGTTACCTAGGCTGGTCTTGAACTCCTGGCCTCAAACAATCTTCCTGCCTTGGCCTCCCAAAGCACTGGGATTACAGGGGAGAGCCACCAAACTGGTCTTATTTTTTAAAATTTGATTGAGTAATTTAAATGAATCAAAAAGCCAAAAGGGCCAAAGGTATATTAATGGAGACGTCTCTTTTTCCGACCACAAAGTTTCCCTTCCTGGAGGAAATCACTACAATCAATTTATTGTGTATCTTTCCAGACAAATGTCATAGATTTTCATACAGGCCTATTCTTTTTAAACACAAATGATTTTATACTACATACATATCTGCCATTGGCTTCTATTTGTCAATTATATCTTGGGGATTAAAAAAATTAATATAGAGAGAGCAGCAGCATTCTTTTAAATGGCTGCTCTTTCTGTATTAATCAACATATTAATTAACAGTTCATTATACACAATATTTTATTTAACCACTTCCCTTTTGCATAGACATTTAAGCTGTTTTGAATTTTTT
Source organism: Cheirogaleus medius (assembly GCA_008086735.1). Taxonomy (NCBI): domain Eukaryota; kingdom Metazoa; phylum Chordata; class Mammalia; order Primates; family Cheirogaleidae; genus Cheirogaleus; species Cheirogaleus medius. Next base: position 4,978,509 of record VBSM01002616.1, on the reverse strand, counting down.
GCTACTAAAAATAATGCTGCAATGACTCTCTTTGCACCTACCCTTTTGGCTCTTTATTTTAAATAGCTTTTAAATTGTAATTATGATTTAATATAAAGTGTTTTCTGAAATAAAGCTTATTTCTAAAACTCATTTTTGTTAGATATTAATTTTGAGTTATTTTCCTCTCAGAAATGCAACTATCAGCTTATGAAATTCTGATAATACATTCAGATGAAAATCAACTTTTGCTCTCATGTAACACATTTTATATCTCTAACCATCTGTAATCAGTTTACAAATCTGATTGTCCTGTTGAAAGTAATTCTGCTTCCTTATCGTATAGATCGAATTTTATTTAAGAGATGTTGTTATAAAAGAAAAGATGTCAAAGGAAAAGTGAGATATGCCCATTTTGAAAGTCATCTGTTCATAGAGCTTTGGAGTTACCTCGATCTTTGACCTGACCTAGGCTGTTCTTTTTAAGAATAAGGTCTACAGACCATGGGTCTGAATCACTTGTGACACCTATTAAACATGGAGAGGGCTGGCCCCACCCTGACCTACTAAATCAGAATCAGTAGGGCAGGAGTTCCCAACCCAAGTCTATACCTTAGACTCTCACATGGATACTTTTAGAAAATACCAATACCTGGGTCTTTTCTTTGGAAAATTCTGACCCAATTGGTCTGGGATGAGATCAGGCATCAGCATTTTAAAAAATGCTGGGTGATTTAATAGAATTGGATCCAGGAAGTTGCATGTTTACCAAGCTCTGCAGAAAATTCTGACACATAGCAGTGTTTGCAAATCACTGTCTCACTGAATGAAGGTTCTGTTTATTTAGGATTTGAAATAAACAAAGTAATAACTACAAAACCAATATTTACCAACAGGAGTCTAGTTATAGCTAACACTTAGGTTATTTATACTAGCTTAGAAGGGTTCTGGTCATGATTGGAGAATGGTACTCTCTCTGGAGGTAAAAAATAAAATGAGCCTGGTAATTCTTTTCTTATTTCTCAGCGCATCTCAAAGTTGTTGCATGATCCAGATAATCTACTTTAAAAAAAAAAAAAAAAAAAGACTTGCAGAGCATGATTAAATCTTATTCCAAGAAGGTAATAGATAAACTTGACCTGTCTTGACTTTATGCTTAAAGACTTGCTGCAGCCTATTCTCACATATTCCATATCAATTGTCTAACAGTTATGTTCTTGAGATCTATGGTACAATTTTCAAAAATAACTCCACTTATATACTGGCTGAGATCTTTGTCATTTGACCAAAGAATAACTTTGCCTTTGCTGATTTTTTATTCAGGAGTATGGATCAAATTGTGCTAGCAAGTCTTTTCTTGGCTTCTAAGCAGAAAGCAAATATGCAGAGTGAGAGTTTATTTAGTGTAAACACTAAAGCAAGAGTTAGGCTCTTCCCTCCATGTAGGACACCTATTGATTGGAAGAGGACACAGGGAGTGAGGAAAGCTGGTAATTTTAAGTTTTCAGCTCAAATTTATCAAGTACTTTGCTAGGTGCCAAGAAGATGAATGATGAATCAATCAGACATTAATGTATCCTCTAAGAATGCCCAGGCAGAACAGAATGATTTTCATTATTCCCTGCAGGGTCACACATCTTATCCAAAGTGACCCCATCTTTAGGAATCAAGCTGTTGGTCAATTGAAAGAAAATCTCTAGATTGTTGGCCAAATCCATTCAAAGAGTATATGTTACGAAATGGAATATTACTCTCATCAGCACTTCAAGCCATTTTAACCAGGGACCAATGATCTTTCTGAGAATATGATCATTATCCTCATCTCTAAGGCTATGTTAATTACAGTTATTGAATCGCTCCAGTCTGGCAACATGCTTAGTTGGCTGATCCTCCCACCACCCTGTCTCCCTCACATGTCTGTCTCCATGCCATGCTCCTTCAGGCCCCATTGACACCCTGGGCATGGCTACTATATCCTGCCATTGCATCTGCCTGGAGTTTCTCTTACTATCTCTTTTCCAACTGACTGACTCAGCTCTGCTCAGCCATTTTCATATTGCTTATCCCAAAAAAACCCTCCTTCATATTTCTAATCAGGATAAAATATCTATATTGAGAGATACAGATTCATGTTTGCATTTACTTGCAACTTGAGCTGTGGTTTGATGGAATAGGATCTGCTACTTTAAGACAAAATTTTGCTGCCCTCAAGCCAAAGGATTAATTAAATCCATTGATAAACAAGATTCCAGTCATCATAGACGTTGCCTGCTATACAGTTGGTCTATTTTTCCTTGATTGAAGCTGAGGCAGATGTCTTTTGCCTTTAACGTACAGTATTCAAATGAGGCTCTATTAGCAGAAGAACTAAAAGCTCTGCATCTCAAAATGTGCAGGCAGAATGTGTTTGATGCCAGTTCTTGCTGAAAGAAAAAGTTGTGCATTCAGCATCAGAGTGCTCAGAGGGATGACTTTTTCAGGAAGAGCGCAAGGTGCCTGGCTCATTTTTATCTCTGTGTTTTCCGAATGCATGGAATGAAGCCACCAGCCTCAATTATAGCTGTTGTTTAAATTCAGTGGAAGAGGTTTAGAAATCTTGGCCAACTGGGAAAATCAAGGGAGGCAAAATGAGACTGAACAAGGGACAAAGTCCCATTGTCACAATATTGTGTAGGCAGTACGTCAAACATTCTTTACTATGAACCACAGGAAGATACACGTAGTTCACAATTATTGGCCTTTCTTCATGATGTGCTCTCTGATCGTTTCGATTCCATTCCATTCCATTCCATTCCATTCCATTCCATTCCATTCCAGTGTTATCTATTCCATTACATTACAAATGCTGGTTACAAGCCATTAAAATGATTTAAGAATCCAATAATGTTACAACCCACAGTCTGAAAAGCCTGAAATAGGATGTGGTGCAGTAAAATCAGTTTCTGGGGTAGCAATGAGGAATGAAGACAGAGAGATACTTCTCTATTTTATTGTTATGAGAAAACCTCTAATCAGCCATATCGCTGTCCCTAAATTAGTACCCCATTTGGTAGTTCACTGTCTTCTGCTTAATGACACACAAGAAATAATGTACACAAAATTAGTGCTCTTGATTCCTCATCTGCACAGGTGGTCCAGAATTTCATTTGCCCTGGGTGAACAGATCTGAGGCAATATCTAAATAAAACTGGATGAATTAATCTATATGCCCTAGTGTGATGGTTCCTAAACTTTGTTGTACATTAGAATGGTCTGGGAAGCTTTAGAAACTCCTGATGTCCAGGCTGCACTGCATACCTATTTAATACTAATGTCTGAGGATAGGAGCCAGATGTCAACATTTAAAAAAGATCCCCAGTGATTCCAACTTGCAAAGACATTCAGGAACAAGTGCCCTAGTGCTGGTCATTTCAGCATTCCCAGACTTAGTCAAACGCTCTGCAGTGCTTATGAGGACCTTGTTTAAAATGTGGATTCCTAGGTCCTGAGCCCCAGAGATTCACTAGGCTGCTTAGGAACCTGCAATTTAAATAAACACCCTTGATAATTCGATGAATGTGGTCTGCAATCATACTTGAGAAACATTGAGAGGATAGTCTTCCTGTAACTCCTAAAACAGAACTGTGGGGGAACCTTTAAACAGTGACTAACTGAGCCAGCCAGTCCATGGCATCAATTCAAGGAGGGCTAGTTTTGCCATGCAATTTCTTTCCTGTGTACAGCAAGTGTGCATAGGTGAGTCAAGTTTCACTCGCAGGATGACATTCTGTCTGTTCCGGGCTTATCATGTGAGAATATAGGGGTGACTGACTCAGCCTCTAAAAGTTCAGCCAACAGAGGGAAAACTGCCACAGCCGTGAATATCACTGTCCCCTTGGTCCTCTCTTCTGTAACATAGGGTGGTAGGAGATCTCAGAGACCAGGAAGCCCCAGAGCCACAGAATGCATCAGGAAAAACAAAAGCATAACCATGGCAGAAATGTTAGACAAAATTCAATTGATTTTATGAATGTTACTAAAATGTTATACAAAATTCATTTGATTTTACATAGAGAACATCACAGGTTAAATGATCTATGTGTACCAGAAACTCAAATGGGGCTAGCCTTACAGCCAATGAATCTAAAGTTAAAATTTTTATCTCAGCATTCACTTGACAATTGGGGACTTGCTTAGTTGTATTAATGTCTGTTAACCTTAAGTGCCACTGAGAATTCCAAAGGAGCTTCTCTAGTCATAGAAGCCCAAGAGCCTTCATGTTACGATTCCAGAGCTTTGAGAAAATTAAAAGGTGCCTTTTCCTCCCTCAGTTTACTGTCTTCTAACCACTCTTATGATACCAAACACAGGTAAACACATTTCTGTCTATCTACTTTAGAGAGATAGAAATGCAATGCAGAGATGTGAAATTTAACTGTAAATATTAATATATTTGTGCTTGTCTCTGACATTGATTAATGTGAGAAAAGATTTGTGTAATTTTTACTGATCCTTTTGTTTTTTTTTTTTTGAGACAGAGTCTCACTCTGTTGCCCCGGCTAGAGTGCCGTGGCATCAGCCTAGCTCACAGCAACCTCAAACTCCTGGGCTCAAGCGATCCTCCTGCCTCAGCCTCCCAAGTAGCTGGGACTACAGGCATGCGCCACCATGCCCGGCTAATTTTTTTTCTATATATTTTTAGTTGGTCAATTAATTTCTTTCTATTTTTTAGTAGAGATGGGGTCTCACTCTTGCTCAGGCTGGTTTCTGACTCCTGACCTTGAGCGATCCGCCCGCCTCGGCCTCCCAGAGTGCTAGGATTACAGGAGTGAGCCACCACACCTGGCCTTTACCGATCCTTGAGGACGGGGACCACACTTGTTCTTGCATCTACCTGTATTCCCAGTGTCTAGCACAGTGCCTGGCACACAGTGTGCACATAATAAATCTGCAGAATAAGCAAAGGCATGTTAGACCTAGCATCAGTTTGGTAATGTTTCTTTTAGAGGAATGTATGTAATTTACCATTATCTATCTTTGTGCTTCTGGTGAGAAGAGAACTATTTTCTTCTCCTGATGTCTGTGACACACTAGATAAGATGTTTTGATTCAGTCTGAAACCATAATATAAGCACTCATCTAAGGTCATTTCTTGAATCAGCAAAGATCTGGAATTGTGCTCCTGACTTGACTTGGAATGAGTGACATCTTCCGGGGCAGGTGATTGAAATGACTAGCATTTTCCAGGACAGGTTTGTATCCAATAAGCAAAATAACAGAGACTATATTGCAGACCCTCTGGTAAATAACTGATAACAGACCAGTTCAGGAACTTTTCAGCATAACAGACATTATTCTGAATTCAATGTTTGTATCTCTATTTTCATATGAGCAGAAATAAAAAGCTTTTTATTTTTGAGAAATTCAACCCATAATATCAATCATATATATTTTCTTGGCAACATGCATTTTGGTCTTTTTATTTCCCAGAATAATGTAACTTGATTGTCCAACTTAAAAGCAAGAAACATTCAGGCCAGGTAAGTGACCTAGCTTGCCAAGCTCCAGTCAAAGAATTGCCAGACGCTTCAGATGGAGGTGCTGGTCTTCACTGCCTCAGCCCTCTCACTAATTTCCTCCTGGCCAGCCCTGAGCCCTCCCTGAAACAAAAGCAAGAAGGAATTACAGGGAAACTCCCATTGCCTTAAAGCTCACCTGCCTCAGAGTCTCCAGGAGTATGTTAAATACACTGATTCCTGGACCCTAGTCCAGACCTACTGAATCAGAATCTTTGGGGGTGGTATCTTGGGATCCGAATTTTTAGCAATATTGATTTTAGCAATATTTAATGCATGCTGAAGTTTGAGAACATGTACTTTTCCTTATAGGCTATTTAACATAAGGGATTCAACTGACAAGAAGGCCTTTTGTGCCCTTGGCATTTCCCTTTTCTTTTGTCCCCAGCCCTTTGGGGCTGTCCCCCAGTGCTTTACTGACCAGTCCTCACTGCCCTCAGGCAGGAGCAGGTGCCCTGGCTCTGGACTCAGGGGATCTGCCAGACATTTTCCACCATCCCTGAGCTTCCTGTTCTTCCCAGAAACCTTGGCACAGGCAAAGGACAGTCAGGGAGTGGCGGAGACATGTGCCCAGTTAGGAGAACTTGGAAGCAGACTCGTGCAGACTCTGAGTCAGCGCTCTCCACTGGGGACAGGAGCAGGAAGTTTGGTGAGTCAGCGCTGCCGTGACAGAGGGTGCTGGCCACGTGGCAGCCAGGAAGAATGGGCCTCTGAAGTGTTTCTCTCACCTGAGAGGATAGTGGCTTAGAACTTTGCCCTGCTGCCTAACACAAACCTTGTATCCCTGTGGGCACAAGCTGTGCCCACTATCCTTTTCCTGCCTTTGGGAAAACAGTTAGGAGTTAATAAGAGCAATAGGGGCCTTTTTACTCAAGATAACCAGTGTTGGTCTCATGGGACGCTTGGAGAGGCGCTAGCCTCATCATATCTCCCTCAGTTCTCTCCCTCCTTCAGCTACTCCAAACAAACCAACCAAAAATTAAGTCAGAAGGATGCTTGTTAAGTCCAAGAAAGTCTAATTCAGCCCCCGAGCTGCAGACTGGTACCGTCTGTGGCCTGTTAGGAACCGGGCCACACAGCAGGAGGGATGTGGCAGGCCAGTGAGCAAAGCTTCGTCTGTGTTTACAGCTGCTCCCCATCGCTCCCATCACCTCATAAGCTCTGCCTCCTGTCAGATCAGTGGCAGCATTAGATTCTCGTAGGAGCACGACCCCTGTGGGTCCGCAGGTCACATCTAGAGACCCACTAGTTTAAATGCACATCAAGGAGCAAATGACTCTTTTAAGATTCCCTCGGAACGGTAGGGGTATTGATGGTTGGGGAGAGAAGTATTCCAATATTTCAGATGCCTTCAAAAGGGAAAAAGTCAGATGCAAGTACATGACAGACATTTGTACAAGCTTGACAAAGAGTAGGACTTGGTATTCTGAAAAATACACCCAAAGGAAATGGAATCACGTCATTCTCCTTCTTTGCCTCCTCACATCTACTTGCTGGTCAGACCTGAGAGCGAGTCTGACCTCCAAGCGCTAGTCTGACCTCTAAGCGCGAGTCTGACCAGAGGCCCTAAGGGCCCGCCTGTCACCAGCCAACCTGGCTTCTTCCCCAAGTGCTTTTAATATGAAGGTGATGCTGAGAAGATAAGATTTGCTTTGAGGATTGGGCCTGGCATTTGATTCCTGTCAGAATGCACTCTCTTCATTCCAAGGGTGCGTCAGAACTAGAGAAATATCACTTCTGTTATCCAAGTAAACTTTACCTCATCAATTTGGAATGGGCCAAAGCTTTCTTGTTTGTTTTTAAGTCTTTTTTCAGAGGTGGTAATTCTTACTGCATTTGATCCTGTAGACATCAGCGTAAGAAAATTAAGTTGTCAAGAAGCATTTTCAAACGTGGTCATTCTGAAGCAATATTCTACTTTTGCATTTGGAGGAGGGGTGTCGGCTAATTGTTTTTTTAAGTTCCTACTGGTTTTGTATAATAATACACCTGTGCATTTGCCAGTCCAGTCAGATCCTCCACCTGAATCCTTAGCCAACTCCTGTACCCCAATACTTTCTCACAACTCAATCTGTATCCCTGACAACATCATCTATACCCCTCCTTCCTTATTTCCACCTTGGTTTTTACAACCTCCTCAAAATAGGTCAAGAAGACCTACTTGATGTCCTATCAACCAACCATGAGTCTTCTAAAGTGACCAAAGTGCTATGTTAGGTTGTTCCAGATGATTTCATTATAATAGTCAGAAATCATGTAGTACTTATATGCCAGAAATGCTCTAAACACTTTGAAAATATTAACTTATTATTCTTCATATAAAACCTATGAGGTAGGCATTATTATAAGTTACTATAAGCCCATTTTATGGATGAGGAAACTGAGGCACACAAAGGTTAACTAACTCAGACAAAGTCATATAGCCAGTAAGTGGTAAGAGTAAGGATTCAAACCCTGGCTCTGTGCTCTTAGTCACTGTGAAAGTTGATCATACGAATTGGGCCAGTCTCATTATATACAAATAAAATGGAGTAGAGAATCCACAGGAAAAAGCACCCAGGACACATAATGTTGCTCCAAGAATGTAATTCACTGCAAGCCTGGCTGCAGAAACTATCTGTTATACCTGAAACCAGTTTTAACTGATAGTTCCGGAAAGGACCTGCTGCAACTCTAAAAGTAATTGTACCCACTGCCATCACCCACCAGTCAAAACTTGCCCACCCCCAGAACCATACTCGTGCCAGTGAACTTTCTCAAACAGCAATATGTAACATTTGTCTTTTTAATAAAACCGCCACCCTTCTCTTTGTTCTTCAAATATACCGAAGACTACCAATTGTGAGTGTAAGTCCCAAGGTGCAATTCTTTCTTCACAAATAAAATATTACATTTAGAGATTCATCTCCATATTTTTATTTTGACTTCGACAGTCACTATCTATATTGCCCATCTAAGAATTCAAAACAAAAACAAAAAAGCCAACAAAAACTCCAAAACCAAACAAAAAATATTATCTTTTAAAAAATCTATTTTCAAGGACATTTCAGAAAAGTAGACTAGATATTGTAACCTAATGTGAGACTCGATATACTACTGAATGTACTCAATGTAAAGGCAGAATCATCTCATGCTTCTTATATCGTCTATATGTGCCCAAAATTATCTGATTTAATGAAGGCTGATTTAACAGCTTCTTTGCTAAATCTTTACATGCCAAAGAGAACCACCCTTCAGACATGATTGCTCCCAGAAGCCCACACAGAATAGCTGCATCTACCAGGAGGCCTAGGAGAGACAACAGATCCACACTCTAACAGCCTTTTACTACCACCTCAGGGGCTGCCTGGGTGAAAACTGATGTTGCTGGTTCCTACCAGAATCTAGTATGTTTTAGGGAAAGTATTAACTTAGGAGTTTCCAGACTGAATTTTAATTCTGGCCTCATTAATCAGCTGTGCAATTCAGGGTGAGCTGTAACCTCTCTGAATCTATTTTTCTCCCTTTTTCATGTTCTTTTGAGGTCCAAATGAAATAGTTATAAAAGGAGATAGACTATAAAGTGCTAGAAAACTGTAAGATGATATAATAGATTGTTTTAATAAAAATGATAATTATATTTTCTTAAGGCAATGTGACTATCTGCTGCTTCCCCTCCCCCACCACCCTGGAGGGCAGGAACCACCTCTTATTCCACCTCTTTTTGCCTCTTAAGACTGTTTCTGGCACATAGTAGGTAATCAATAAATGTTTCTTGAGTGAATGAATAAATAAAAGGAATTTTCAAAGGAATTTTAGAGGTCCCTATCTTGGTTGAGAGGCGCCGATGGAAGGAAAAGCCATTCACAGTACCTGCTTCAACCACGTGGTCCATCGTCGGAAACCTTTTGTACACCGCGGTGCTCACCGAGCGGAAGATGAGCAGGGAGGTGAGATTTACGTAGCGCATCAGTGTCCTTCTGAGCAGGCGCCCGTGCTGGTCGCTTCCGTGGACACTGCTGGAGATGAGGAACATCAGCCTGTCCGGCCAGGGCAGATTCACAAACTGGTTCCACCATCGGTTCACTACCAGGGTAACATAAAACCCTGTAGAACAACAGGAAATTATAAAGCAATGTCTTACAGCAGACACATTGGTGACACTGATGCTTTTAGCAGAATTTTAGCCTTTATAGGGGTTGGGGTGTAAAAATATCTTGTTATCCATACCTTATGATTTTGCCCTTCAGAAAAAATGTCATTTGTGCCTGACAATGCCAGAGCACCCAGTGAGTGGGTATTAGATCTCAAATATTGACTGCAAAAATGGAGAGTTAGTGAAGAAAAAGCTTAATTGTCCAATAGCAGATTATTACCTCAAACGTGTTTTGTGTTAATTTAGCGAAAGCAGCCCTGAAGGCAAACCTTATGGATGATTCTGGTTCTATCGCAAGCGGTGGCTTTTCAGGCATGCCTCTCAGCTTGGAAACACTCCCATGCAGAGTCATCGGTGTCATCCTAACGGAGACAGCTGCGTGGCTGCATTCTGCGTGTGACCTATACTTACCAAGCACAAAGGTTACTGGAATTTGTTCAGCATATCTGTCACAGTAAATTGATAATTTTTCAAAGTAACGTTTTTGGGCTCCTGTAAGTAACAATCTGGAGCAAAAATAAAATGCACAGCCCTTTATGATATTATACTTCTGCACCTGCTTTGCAAGTGACATCAAGTGCAAACAATTAAGCACAAATAATCTGCTTTATTTTTAAAGGAGCAATAACTTTTTCCTTTTTCCTAGGCTGATGTGTCTCAAAAGCTTTTTAATTGCTTAAAAGTACTGAAGTTTTTAGTACACAAATGTTATTGGTCATCAAATAGTGGGATTTATTAACCATTTTATTTTAAAAACTTTATATTTGTAAAATTTTATGATTGATTCGTTGGATTTGAAGCAAGGTGTGTTTATTTTTAGTTATTCATCATCTTAAAAAAGAGTGTATTGATTAAGTGTGGATTAGCATTATTAAGTAATTGTTGAATAATAACCCTGATTTTGACATCTTGATCTTACTTGCTCCTGAATATGCTACTTAGTACATTCTTGATTATACATGTTATACTTCAAGGGATAATATAGCTTCATTTTAAAGCCAAGAATTATTTGAAATATAAATTAAAACAGATTTAACAATGAGAAGTGAAAACTTTTATTATTAAATTTAGTCACTGTCTCAAAATTTGTATTATCTGACCCAACCTGCCCAAACCCATTTTCTGGTATTGTTAAACATAAGTGCATTTAACACGATTATTATTGATATTTATATTGTAGGCAGGGGATTCAGAGTCAGAAGAAATGTTTTAAGACAAATTAATATGATCAAAATATAGAAAGGAAAGCCAAACAGATGAATGTGCATAAATCAATGAGTGTAGCTGTTCCAAAGGAGGAAGGAACCCAAGGAGAGATCCATTATAACAAGCGGCAAAGGTCCGTTTGGGTCAGTAGAACTTTGAGAAAGGAAGCAGATGGATAATGAGATAGCAGTGAGCAACTAATCAGATTGCAGGGGGAGAACCTTTGGGAGATGATACTGACAAAGAAGGTGTATGGGGTACAGGGTGGGCTTGGAGTTCCTGTGTCAGTTTTGGAAAGAGGTGTCTGAATTATAGAAGTCAGGGAAAGCTGACAAAAGAGGCACCAAAAAGTTGCACGGGCCTATCGGGGTCATACTGATGAGAAGTTACAGCCAGAATGGTTTCTGATACTCAAATAAAGTGATCAAAGGGGATTTAAATGTGAAAAGCATGAACCTTAGGGTCAGCGGAAGCCAGATATTTAATCCCAGGCCTACTCCTTACAGATTTAGACTTTGAGTATATTTTTAAATCTCTCTGAGCTTCAGTTTTCTCATTTGTAAATGGGGGTTATAATACCTTATCTCAGGGGTACTATAAAGATTAAATAATATTATATATATAACCACTTAACATATAGCTTCATACTTTGTTAATAATAAAATGCTTGGTATTAATTGGCCAAAGAAAACATATATAGCTAATAGACACATAGACATTTTAATAGCTAGAAAATACTACAGAGATTATTTTGTCAAATTCCTCCAAAAATAGAAAGAAGTATAATCAAATTAATGAATTCTGGTTCTGCCTTATGATTTTTGTTAAGTATAATTATTTGCTTATAATAGGATTAATTTAAATAGAATCATTAGTAGACATGAGAATAAAACCATGTCTGTATTTTTCCAAGGGTATGTTGACTTCCTTGACAAATTCTTCCTATAGTTCTTGGTATACTTTTGATTAAGATATAAAGATCTATTTTAACAAGTTTTACAGTTGAGCTTTAAAAAATGAAAGATGACATGAACTACTCATTATTGTAATAAATGTAAGCACTCTCTGGTTTTCAGAAAAAACATATACATACAATTTTGTCAGGTATAAGTATGATATTGGAGCAAAAGCTGAGGCCCCAAGGAGCATTTCTGGCTACACTGCAACTGTTCTAAAGGGATATTCTATTCTAAGCAGCAGTAGCAGCACTAAACTCACATTAGTAAAAATAAACTAATGAGATAATTATCATGAAACACCATTATGTCTTCCACCATTTCATATTCTGAAGGCTTAGGTGACACACAGTCAAAAATAATATCATATGGCATATCTGAAAAATTATTAGAGGTTTTTAATAAAACTTTCCCTCTAAAAATATTTTCTCAAAATGTATGCCAATATATACACTTGTTTGGAATGGTAGTTTTGATGCATAGCAAACTAGCTCTTCTTATTTTACTTTTGATAATTATCAGCTGGCTAAGTTAATAATCTTCTTTTCCAAATGGGGTCCTGTTGCTGCAAGGAAGAATGTAGGTGAGAGCAGTGATACACAAATTTGTTCATCCATATGCAGAAGAAAAATAACAAACTGATATACATAGGAAAGGTGAAAATACAGCCTCAAAAACCTTTAGTTTTTCTGTTTTAAATTTCTTCTAGAGAAGAAATGTATGCATTCAATTTTAATAAAAAATAGACTCCTAAAGCTTCCCTTTTATCATGCTGATAAAATTTTATTGACTATAATTGTTAGTCATAAAAGTTTTTCTTGGACTTGATATTGCTAAAATTTCCCGTCAATCTGACTGGCATATGTTGTGATGTTATAATGTATAAGCACCTCCCTTTGTGAACATAACATGCCCCGAACTCAAAAGATATAAAGAAAATAAATTAGTCTTCAGGTCTTTTCTTCAGCTGAGGTACAGGTAAGGGTGGCAGGTACCATCCTGGATATGACCTTGTTATTCCAGGCAGAAGGAAGGAAAGTTGCCTGATATATACCATTCACAACTATGTTAATTACATATGTAGTAGTTGTACAAGCTGTTAAATCACAAATTCAAACGATGAATGACATAGTGGAGAGAAGCACACGTAATTATTTGTCTGTGGACTTTGCCCATTCAAAATCATCCACTAGTCAGGAACTAAGTCTACATCTTCCAATTGATGCCTGCTCCAACATTCTTGAAACACAGCTAAACCTCATCATGATCAATTAATGTGGGGCTGGAATGAGAGCCACCTGAAACTGACGGTTAGCGTCTATTGCACATCCTAAAAATGGTTAGGTATGGGTTAAAATACCCTGTCCTGAAGAGAAGAAGACAAAAGAGAGGGTCATGCAACGAAGGAGGTGACATAAGTCAGTGGCAACCAAAGGGTTCAGATTTTTGAGACTGTATTCTTACATGATATTTCATGGCTGTTTAAGGAGACATGCAAAGGAAAGTACCTGTACACCAAACTTATTGCTGTGTAAAGAACAGCAAAAACAATAAATTCCCTGTACAGTAGTTTGTAGATGCTGCCTCTCCACTTGAAGAGTAACCTATGAAATCCAAAAAAAGTCGCATTTGCTACTTTACTGGAGTAAGTGACAGTCATCTTGGGTTGTTTTTTCTAGAAAAGCAAGAAGACAAAACAAAAGTAAAAAGTAATGTTTAAGATAGGGTGTAAATCTGTATATAAAAGGAAACTCAAGCCAGCAACCAGTCAGCCATATCCCTTTTTTGTCTTTCTCAGTTTGTATACTTTGGAACTTACGGATAACCATCATCTCAGTGCTAGATATTTTAGCAGAAAACAAGAGGAAAGGAGTCTTTGGAAAGAGTGCTATTAGAAACCTTAAGCTTGCCTTAATTGCTAAGTATTACTTTTAGATTATATGGCCATCGTTCAATAAATATTTGAATGAAAACATGAGTCATATGAGATATATTATAATGTCACCTACCATATATTTTCTTAATCCATGGGAGGATTTAGGGTATTGATATGCTATATTAATTGACACTTTCAAAAGCAGTGGCCAAACTTATTATTTGGGCCTCAATTTGCCAAAGTATGTAAAGAGGTATTTATTTTACCCTTAAATTTCCTAAGAGGCCATTTTGGCTCTCTTAGAAATCAGAAGATACTGTTAGAAAGAAGCAAGGGCCTGTGGGAATTTAATTGATGGGCTACTTTTGGTGGGTTTAGGTGGATGTTGGTGTCTCTCTAGTGGAGCTCCGAGTGCATAGTTAGCACTCTATGCACTTCAGAAGGTAGCCAAAAAGTTGGGTCACAGTGATAAGAAAGGTGCACTTTTCTTATGAAAAGTCTTGAATAATATACTTAGGGATGGTTCACTTTCTGTCTGGAGCTGAACAAAATGAGGTCATTATTTGGGACTGTCTCTACTAGGATCTGTTTCATGGATGTGGTTAGGAAGTGCGCTGCACCCCAAAGCCTTTTCAGTGAGTTTTTGAGAACTCCATCACTTTTCACCAAGACATTAACCATTCAGGTTTTGAGATAGACAGTCCGAAGCTAATCTTTGTTTGAAAATTCTGCTCAACTACTGGCTAACGTGGAGCATATGCAGATAAAATGAGATTTCTTTGAAATTTTGGTTTTTTTCAAAAGGATCTGAGAGTCTTATAGAGATATATAGACTGAAATCATGGAGCTTTTTGGACACAAAAAATAAATGCTATAGCAGATTTCTTATATAAAGTAACCTACATCACACATTTTATCATAAACAAGAAAATTGTCTTTATTTAGCACTGGGAAAACAATCCAACTCTAATTTGCCCATTTTCCCTAAGGAAATGAAACTCTGGAGCTACATTACAGCATTTTTTAAAAAAAAATCACAAACATAGCCTACAACATCACTGATTTTAATAAAGAAACCAGGGCCTTTTGGCATAAGTAAGTGACATTACAAACAGATGGGACTCATGCCACAAAACTGGTTTCATTTTTCCATCTTTACCTTGTCTGTTTGTCTAATGTGAATACAGCCAAAACTGGGAGAGGAACATAATAAATTAAGCCGATTTCAGAATTTGTTCTCATGGGCATAGTAGTTTTAAATAACAGTCCTCAAATAACTTTCCTTTTTTCCCTTTAATAGTTCACTCTTTCAGGACAACTAAACTCTAATAGAGTAGAGGTCAGAATTAAAATGCATAGGTTTACTCTGTGCACTAACCTATATATTTGGTTTGGAGTCTCCCACAGGAAAGAGAATCTTCAAATTTCGGGTTCCCCCCTGAAGAGGCGCCTTCAGGTCGGTGCTGCACTCTTGGTTTCACCCTTCGCTCGTGCACGGATAGATTTTTCCTTCTGTTCTCTGGCTACTGAGAGGACCCAGAACGTGGCAAGTACAGGGGTTAAATGTTTTTCCACTTGTGGAGGCCTGTTTATGCCAGTTTGCCCACTGATGACAGTTATAGCCGGGAACAAACAGAAGCAACAGCTGCTGATGTTGCTTTTTTCTAATCTATAATTATAACTCCACCTGCCGTCCAAAGTACCTCTCTGAATGAGAAGTCGACAGTGACATGAAGGATGTTGGGCTGTTTAAGTCTATTAGATTTATTTTGTCTCCACCCTGGGATCAAGGAAGAAAAGTCCGTTTGCCCCTAAAGAGTTCTAAAAAGTTCAAGGAAGAGCCTCCACCAGCCAAAAAAAAAAAAAAAAAAAAAAAAAAAAAAAAAAGGCGGGGGGGAATTAGGACAGACTTTTTGTGTTTGAAATGAAGAATAAATTCTTACAAAGCCATAAACTTGAGCAGACAAAATACAAACAGGATTTCTGCTCATTTGAGAGGTATTGAGAATGCTCTTCAGTTAAAAGTAACAAGCATGTGTTTGTGTGGGTTTTTTTTTTTTGGTGTGTTTGTGTTTTAGAAGAGCATAGGGAATTATGATATGTGATGGCTTAGTGTAGTGGAAAATGATAATGCACTGATTCATTACATTTGTTATCCTTCCATAGTCAGCTAGGAAAAAATTTAAATTATTAAAAATGTTTTCTCTTAGGTTGATTACACCTACAAATATTCCTTCTTAAAAGAGTGAGTTCATCAGCATTCTTTAAATAATGGAATAAATAATTTCAGGGCCAATTCCTGGGACCTTTCCAATCTTCTAAAGTAACTTGTGCATCAAGTATTTCACCTTAAGCTTAAAGAAAATGACTACCGAAAAAGTGCGTTTGTGGGGAAAGATATAGAAAAAATGCTTATTCTAAAATTGAGAATACATATAGTTAAATATTTTTTCTAACATATTTTTAAATTTTATATGCTTTATCAAACTATAAGTACCTTAGAGCAAAGCCAGAGTTGTAGGTGTCTTTAATTACTTGCCCCCACTCCTGCTCATAGTTTCAGCTCTATGGAATAATGGATATTCAATACATATATGATGTTTCAGTATCACTTTCACTACTATACTTCTGTTAGTACATTTGGAGGAATTTGTGAACATTTAAAAGTATCTATAGAATGCTGCACATCTTATATTTGGGTTGCCATGAAAAGTGGTCAGACAGATCTGATATTGCATTTATAAAGGTTTGCAAAAATGATCAATGTTGTGGCATTTGAGGAAATCTAAATCCAAGTGCTTATGAAATAGAGACATTGAAGGTATTTTGTAAAATTCTCACTCTTGCATCTTCTGTTGGAAGTGTAGAGGCCCTGAAACGTGGCATAATTTCCAGCAGTCATGACGGCATAACCAGATCTGCTGCCTCTGGGGGCACTGTAAGCATTATTGGTCAGTCTCATTTATTTATTTATTTATTTTTCTTTTATTTATTTATTTTTTTTGAGACAGAGTATCACTCTGTTGCCTGGGCTAGAGTGCCATGGCGTCAGCCTAGCTCACAGCAACCTCAACCTCCCGGGCTCAGGTGATCCTCCTGCCTCAGCCTCCCAAGTAGCTGAGACTACAGGCATGCACTACCATACCCAGCTAATTTTTTCTCTATATTTTAATAGAGACAGGGTCTCGCTCCTGCTCAGGCTGGTCTCGAACTCCTGAGCTCAAATGATCCTCCTTCCTTGGCCTCCCAGAGTGCTAGGATTACAGGCGTGAGCCACCACGCCCGGCCCAGTCTCCTTTTTAAATGGGGGTAATTATGTTCATCTCTCCCATTGGATTGCTGTGGGGAATGATGATTAATGGTTGGTCGCAGGATTCTAAATGCAAATTAGTCAATAATGATTAGATTGAATGAACACACTCCCATTGTTGAGCTCTGAGTCTGGTGGTTATTTCTAACAGGCACTGAAAGAAGCCCTGTAGAAATGAACTCTTTAGAGGAGACAAGCCACTACAGCTAATTTCAAATTATATAATAAACAAGAAATTGCAAAGTATACTGTTCATATGACTTTTTCAAGGAAAATTTAAAGTTTCTTGTTTAAAATAGACAACATTTTTCCAGTTTCTAAAAGTAACACATGATGATTACAAAATAAAAAGGAACACAACATACAAAGAACAGAGTAGTACTCTACCATGCCATACTAGAGGGGTGTTATCATTTGGCATAAAATTTATCTTTCTAGACTTTTGTAGAAAATATTTTAACTCCTATAATTAATAGCAAACAATATAATAGATTCTTAAGCAAATTCAGGGCTTTATGAAATAACTATACCAGTCATATTTCCTCTTGACAGCAAACAACAAGTTATGCTGATTTTCAACAGTCTAGATAAGCACATTTGTCTTTGGTTTCAGTAGACCTCCAGTGACAATTCATAAAAATTCATAAAAAATTCAATTCATAAAAACGGAACAATTCATAAAAAAGAACAAGTGATCATTTCAAAGCAAAGGGAATACTGATATTCATCCATAGACGTCAAGATAAATCACCCTTTGTTCCTAAGGAAACAGAAAATAGTAACAGCAATAAGTTTAGGCAGCCACTACTACTTCTTAGGTGAGAACCAGCTATTTAAAAATCCACACATTCATTTGAACCTGATTTATCACTCTATTGACGTAGGAAATCTCTTGCCAAATTTCTTTTGAGTGTTTAGTTGAACATAGTCATGTGCAGATAAAACTTTGCATTCAAATATTAACCAGAGACAAGGCATTGTTGTATTTTGGAGGAATTGACTCTGAACCTAAGACTTTTGGACATCATTAAATGGGGAATAAGGAATCAATAAATGTTTTTGAACAGGAAAAGGGTTTGAAAAAAATCTTTATTGCATAAAGGTAAGTCTATGAGAAGAGTGTGTAATGGATTGTGTGATGGATTATAGGAAGGGAATCCATTTGAAGGTTTTTACAGTTGTTCCGGCATGAACTGGGGTGGTGGGTGAGAGGAATGCGGAGGAAGGATGGTGAGAGAGAGCACAGAGGAAAATTACCACTGGAGGGAGGAGAAACAGAAGAGGTGGGGAATGAGAGGAGAAGGAAAGAGAGGTCTGATAGGACTCTTCTGTAGTCCTTTGAGCCTGTTTGCTCATGAAGAACAAACACTACAAAACATGATTCTCAAATTTGTTCAGGTGTATTGTTCTTGGTGGGGAGCCATGAAATTTTTATGTTTTATTTGATCCTGTAAATAGGAATAATTTACCAGCAAAAATCACAAGTGGGAGCTTACAGGTCCATAAAAATCGAGTTGTTGAATTAAATATGATTTGCCGGTGCTAGGTTTTGTTGTTAATACTTGTTTCTGGCACTCATTTTGATATGTGCTAGATCTGTCTAGAAAAAAAAGGCAGTATTCAGTGCCAAAAGTTCCAGAAAAATTCATAGAGTAAAACATAGAAAACAGTCTTTAATTATTTTTTCCCCACAGAAGAATATGTTGGTTCAGTTGGTTTAAGAACCATTTACAATGATTTTTCTTTCCTGCAGGTAAATTTTTACTGGTCAAGTTGGATGATAAGTTTTTTGAGAACTCATGAAAACAAGGAAGAGTTTTTTCTATTTACTGGTTACCACGATGGATACAACAGCTGCATAACAAGCAGCTGCTTGGAATAAGTCATGGGGCACTCCAGGTGTATGGAGGTTTCTGCTACGTGTCATTGGATGTAGAACTCTGCCAAAAATCAAACCAAAGAGGGTGGGAAACCTCTTCAATTAATTTTTTCTCTTCAATTTCAGGGTAGAAATGGCCAACTCCTTGGACTAGAAAGGCTATTGAGTTTTATTACAGCTGAAGCTCTAAACTCCTAAGAGACTGGATATTTGAGGAGTCATCATTACTTTCCTTGCATAGAGTAATTGCCAACTCAACAAAACAGAAATGCATTAGCTCAAATTTTGAAGGTTATCTTTTTCTAATGGAAGGTATGGAAACTTTGTTCTATTTAAAGATGAAAGCTTAGAGTCTAGAGAATTATTACTATGGTGCTGAAAGTGTATCCTGTACTCTATAATCAATGACATTTCTTAAATGGATGATATCATTTAGCTTAAATACATTCTAGATCACTATAGAAACAAAATTGCAATATGGAACCAATTAAAATTATTAAAAATCAGTTTAATTTCATAAAAAAGACATGCCAATCCAAGTATATGGTTTATTCCAAGCAGCTGTGAAATTCTGTTACTTTATCACCATGATGGTAGAAGGTGGTAGAAATTATTATTATTATTATTATTATTTTAGGCAGGGTCTCACTCTGTTGCCTGGGCTAGAGTGCTGTGGCATCGGCCTAGCTTACAGCAACCTCAAACTTCTGGGTTCAAGCAATCCTTCTGCGTTAGCCTCCCAAGTAGCTGGGACTACAGGCATGCGCCACGATGCCCGGCTACATTTTTTCTATATATTTTTAGTTGTCCAATTAATTTCTTTCTATTTTTAGTAGAGATGGGGTCTTGCTCTTGCTCAGGCTGGTTTCTAACTCCTGACCTTGAGCGATCCTCCCGCCTCGGCCTCCCAGAGTGCTAGGATTACAGGCGTGAGCCACCATGCCCGGCCTAGAAATTATTAATATATTACTGTGTGGGTAAAGGAAAGATATAGGTAAATAGAAATATGTTATGCATAACTATGTAGATGACTGTAAAACACCTTTTCTTATGTGGTAAAATGCATGTGGAAATGAAAATTGTTGGTTCTGCTTCTTTAATATGGTGTATTGAGCGTTCTTTGAACATGTTTGTAGTTTCTGAACACATTACAGCTCCTTACTTGTGGTTACCACTAGGGAGAGTAGTGGGTTTGAAGTAAGAGGGTATAGGAAAATCTTCAGTTTGTGCTCCATATAATTTTTTATTTTTAAGATAACACCCATATTTTCATATTTAATCATATGTAATAAAAAATCTGATTTGACACCACTTTTATACCTCCAGCCCAGATTTTTCACCCAACTCCGGACTTACATTTGATATTTCCATAAACATCGCAAACCCAACATGCCCCAAACTGAACTTCTGATCTCTTCCCTCAAACATGCTCCATCTGCAACCTTTCCCATCTCAATTCATGAACATTCCTTCCTTCCAACAGGCCAAAAACCTTGGGGTCATCCTCAGCTCCTCTCTTTCTCTCACACCACAATCCAGTCTTTCAGCAGATCTCACTGGCTCCACCTTCAAAATGTACTCGGAATCAGTCATCTCACTGTTCCAGCTAACCTCCCCGTCTCCACTGCCCCTGCTGCTCCAGAGCCACCTTTGTGGTTCTCCTGGGTTACTCAGCAGCTTCTCACAGGTCTTCCTGCATCTTCACTTCTCCCTGCAGTCTGCTCTAACACACAGACAGAATGATCTTATTAAAAGGTAAGTCACGTAAGTCATGCCACTCCTCTGCACAAAATCCCAAATGCCTCCCTGTTTCTCTCAGAGTAAAAACTTAAGTCCTTCCATGGCCTGCAAGGTCTTATAGGACTTGCTCCCATTTCCTCTGTGGCCTCATATCACTCCCACCTGTGGACTCATCTCCAGCCACACTTGTCTCCTTTCTTTCCTTGAATGCATCAGGCATATCCCCAGCTTACAGCCTTAGTAATGATGAGTCTTCCTGCCTGGAATGTTCTTCCTCCAGATACCTGAGGTGCTGTCTCCCTCACCTCATTCGATCTTTGCTCAAATATCTTCTGAAGGAGCTCATCACCTGCTTAAAACTACACACTGTCCTGTACACCTCCTCCCCACAGCACTAATGATTCCCTTACCTGGCTCTGTTTTTGCTTTTTATCCACACCACTTATCTCCTTTGAGTATATCATGTGATCGACACATTTGTGTTTATTTTCCATTGCTCCCCACTAGAATGGAAATTTCATGAGGGCAAGGAGCTGTTTTGTTCACTGATAAAAGTGCCTCAAATAGCACCTAATTCAACAAATATTTATTGAATGAATAAATTTTAAAAGATCCCAGAGGGGCTTTCACTATTTCTCATGAATGTCAATTTCATGAAGACAGATTCCTCTTTAAAATTTTGTTAATTGCTTTATGGCCAATGCCCAGTATAGTATCTAGCATCTAGTAAGCACTTAATAAATATTTGTGGAATGAATAAGTAAACATATATTTTTATCCAGATGTTTAGCCCATCTTTTTCATACAAATGGGTT